>JADWQK010001579.1:0-209007 GCA_017933935.1 Sesamia nonagrioides | reverse complement strand
GCCCGCGGCTTCGCCCGCGTGGAGTTCGGTTATATCGCGCTTATTAGATTTCCCTCAGGAACATCATATTTTTCCGGGATAAAAGGTAGCCTATGTTCTTTCTCAGGGTCCAAAGATTGTCTGTGCCAAATTTCATCAAAATTGTTTGAGAGGTTTAAGCGGGAAAGCATAACAGACGGACAGACAGACAGGCAGACAGAGTTACTTTTTTTTTTTACATATTATAAACCAGCGCTTGACCGCAATCCTGCCTGATGGTAAGCAGCGACGCAATCGTTGATGGTAAAGCGCACTAGTTTATTAAGAGCCTATTCACTCTAGCCTTGAAGACACTCAAATTGTAGTCCGACGGAAACACCGCCGCTGGTAAATTGTTCCAGTCCCTCGATGTACGCGGTATAAAGGAGGAGGCGAAACGCTTCGTCCGGATCGTAGTGGTGTTAATAACGTAAGGGTGGAAACCAGCCGTACGACGGGTCGTCCGCTGGTGGAACGGGGATGGGGAAATTAAATCATGCAATTCCCTCGCACACTCCCCGAAATGCATCCTATAGAACACCGAAAGGCTGGCTACTCTACGCCTGTGCTCTAGGCTTTGGAGACCAACTCGAGTTAGATCAGGGTCACCAATCAGCCTTTTTGCACGTCTCTCCACTGAATCCAAAGTGGCCAGGTGACATTTGGCAGCACCAGCCCAAATGTGGCTGCAGTACTCCACACACGAACGGACCTGTGCTTTGTATAACATTAGAAGCTGCCCAGGTGTGAAGTACTGCCGGACCTTTGCGATAACCCCAAGTTTCCTGGCAGCCACCTTGGCCTTGGACCCAATGAACCGCCCAAAGTTAAGGTTCGAGGAAATCTCAACTCCCAAAAGCTGAAGGCGGTCGGAACACTCCATGGACACATTCCGAAAAGTAGGGGCCAAGGTGAACGGGCTCCTTTTGGCGGTGAAAAGACACGCCTGTGTTTTGGCGGCATTGAATGCTACAAGATTGGCATTGCCCCATTCGGAGACTGCCTGCAGTGCAACACCCGTTCGCTCAACCATGGCCTCCCTTTCGGACCGGATTGATTCCCTACTAGCCCGAGCATCCGGCAGGTATCTCTCTACAACTTTCGCATTTATAATATGTATTAGTATGGATAGTATGTTACTTGAAATAAATGATGATTTATTTATGTACTAGCTTTCCGCCCGCGGCTTCGCCCGCGTGGAGTTCGGTTATATCGCGCTTTTTAGAATTCCCTCGGGAACCTCAATTTTTTCCGGGATAAAAGGTAGCCTATGTTCTTTCTCAGGGTCTAAAGATTGTCTGTACCAAATTTCATCAAAATCGGTTGAGAGGTTTAAGCGGGAAAGCGTAACAGACAGACAGAGTTACTTTCGCATTTATAATATTAGTATGGATAAAAAAAAATATTTCGGGAAGTTCTATGTTAGTTATATGCTAGTTACACGGTAAACTGTGCTTGCGAGATGCAGCGTCCGTGTGACGTCAGTATGACGCGTTTATCGCATGAGGCGTTTGTAGGTACCGCTTCATCATCATCAATATTGTGTAGCGGTGGCATATGAAGTCTTGGTGGCCTAGTGGTTAAATAATCCATACTAATATTATAAATGCGAAAGTAACTCTGTCTGTCTGTCTGTCTGTCTGTCGGTCTGTCTGTTTGTCTGTCTGTCTGTCTGTCTGTCTGTCTGTCTGTTACGCTTTCCCGCTTAAACCTCTCAACCGATTTTGATGAAATTTGGCACAGACAATCTTTAGACCCCGAGAAAGAACATAGGCTACATTTTATCCCGGAAAAATTTGATGTTCCCGAGGGAAACCTAAAAAGCGCGATATAACCGAACTCTACGCGGGCGAAGGCGCGGGCGGAAAGCTAGTATATTATATTCTACTTCCCGATGTCAACCTTCAGGCAGTTGCCAGTCAGACAACACCCACCTGATTGGAGGATCCAACCTTTTCTATGGAGGATGGGTGAACTGTCCCCTGGTTTCCCTTGTTCTTGGCTGCTTTATACTTTGTTACTTACATTACCGACACCATTAGGGCAAAAGGAATCCATACTAATATTATAAATGCGAAAGTAACTCTGTCTGTCTGTCTGTCTGTCTGTCTGTTACGCTTTCCCGCTTAAACCTCTCAATCGATTTTGATGAAATTTGGCACAGACAATCTTTAGACCCTGAGAAAGAACATAGGCTACCTTTTATCACGGAAAAATTTGATGTCCCGAGGGAAATCTAAAAAGCGCGATATAACCGAACTCCACGCGGGCGAAGCCGCGGGCGGAAAGCTAGTAAAAAATAAATCTAATTACGCATTTCCTATATTGGGGTTGGCTTCCAGTCTAACCGGGTACTGCTGCATTTCCATAGAACGAAAGAAGGAAGGGAAAAACGTTTATTTGCGGTAAACATGACGCAAAAGTTTACAAAAACAAAAAAGTAGAGGGAAACTAGCGTAACATCATCATCATCATCTTAGCGCAGCGTTAATCCCAGTCGCATCCCTAGCTTTTTCAGCTTTGGAGTCTGGGATCCACTTTACCACTCTAGCTGCTGATTTTGGCAAAACTTCGATATTTTCCGTGAAGCGACTGCCGTCTGACCTCCACAACCCGAAGGGCGATATCGAAGCATTGCAGTTAGACCAATTGTTAGACTTTTGAGGGCTCCAACAACCCGTAACAATTGCCACTAAATGTTCGTATGGTAACCGGGACCAACGGCTTAACGTGCTTTCCGAGGCACGACCAGACCAGTGCAAATATTCATATTCATGCATACAAATATTTGCACTGTGCGGGGATCGAAGCCGCGCCTCCTTGCGCAACGGCCGCGTTCGCTACCGCTACGCCACGGAGGCTGTCAACAAGCGTAACATACACGCAAAACGGCTGTCGCTCAGCATTATGCTGTGACTCTATGACCCTACAATTTACATAGAGCGACAGTTTATCAGACCTCTATAACCCAGTTACTGGGTATACGATACCCCTTACTGGGGCTGGTTATCAGACTTCCGGGCTTTGGACCACCAGTAACTATTGTCAAAGATCTTCAAATGACAGCTAAACACGGATTGGTCTCGGTAAAAAAAAAAAACCGATCAAGTGCGAGTCGGCCTCGCGCACAAAGCGTTTTGACAAAATAATAAAAAATATTCTCTGTTTTTAGTGCTTATTGAATAGCATCAAGAGAAATACAGCTATCACCGTTCATGAGATACAGCCTGATAACGGACAAACAGACAGAGGAGTCTTATTAATGGGGTCACTTCTTTTTCTTCTTCTTCCCAGCCTATAGAGGTCCACTGTTGGACAACGGCCTCCCCCAAGGCTTTCATTCCATTGAGGGGCATTGCCATAATCCCCACGCTTGGCAAGCGGTTTGGGGATCGCAGTAATTTGTTATTTTTGGAGAGTTCACTTAGTCTAGCTTCTCACGACACCCATAGGAAGATATGGGTTACCAACCCCTGTTCTGTGCCTGGTACCACACGGGGAAAATGGGGTCCCGATTTTATGCTTTGGGTGCGAGCATGGTATGGTATGGGTTTGGTAATGGCCCATCCACGAACCGAACGCAGCAAGCATAGCTTAACCGGATCTTTGAGGCTGTTATTATATAGCATTACCGAAAACACAGACATTAATTTTCCAAACTCACTCTTTATCAGATTTTAAAACAATAACTTATGAACGAACCCTTCCTTTACGAAAATAGAAACGCAAAATATGCAAATGAATTAGAGCCACCCTTACCTTACATACATCAAACTGTGCTTACCCTTTACAACTAAATATTAGTGATGGGTCGACTATGACTTCGGCCGAATACTCGACGGCCGAATATTGCGTTTTGAAAAGATCGGCTAGCCAAACATCGATGTAAACAAACGAAAGGAGATGTTTCATTTTGGACCACCACTATGTACAGTATATAGAAAAAAAGGAAAAAAATAATAGATTTGCATAAAAATACTACTAAATTAATTTGAATAAAAATACAAGTTTATAATAATTAGTTATTTTTAGTGAGATAACCCTTTTTAGAGGTAGCCATGACAATTTTTATGACGTTTGATTGGCGACTTTGACAGTTCTATTTTCCCGTTTTATTTAATGGGCCGTATGTTTGGAATGCATGTTTTGTTTTTTTCGCAGTCATATAGTAGATAGTGTAGATACGATAACCTTAGATACATGACACGTCAATCAAATGTCACTGTCAAAATCTTATTTCGCTTATTGTTGACCACAATATTTATTAGTAGTTGTGTTGCACTCCTTGGCCGAATTAATTTGAATCTGTATAAAAGCTAAGCCAAAATATAGGAAATTAACATTAAAAACAGTTAACTATAGCGTAACTATACCTAGCATTAAGTGTACAATGTGCGGGCCCAGGCTCCATACATTTCTGAAACATCTCCTTTGAAATTAAAATAATACATACAGAGTGACAGGTATATTGACAAATAAACTGTAACCTCCTAAATCACTACTCCTGAAACTCTCAATAGGTAATTTAAAAATATACACTGAATTTATAAAATTCAACATAATTATGATTTAAGACTATCTAGATTAAATATTGGCGCCGAGTCTCTTGTTCACAAATTTTAAGTTAAGTGCATCTTTTTCTTTCTACTTTAACAAGACAAAGATAGAAGATAACATTTTAGTTCAATCCTGTCAAATTAAGATACTCTATAGACAGTTTAGACACGATTATAAATATGGCGACCGCAATTACGTCAAATTACTCCAGGAGCGGACTAATTTGACAGGTCTAAACTAACATTTTATCTTCTGTCCTTTTCTTAATGAAATGGAAAGGAAAATATGCACTGAACATAAATTTATTTTAGTTTGTGATCGAGGGAATCGAAGCCATTTCCCGTTGCTTTTAAAAGTAACTTGATCTCTACTACTTCAAAATAAAAAAAAACGATTTTATGCTTCAAAGCGCCGATTATTCGGCGACTCTAATATGACCGGATACTCGGCTTTCCCAACTTGAAAGCACACCTCTATCATATATATAGCGCGAATAAACAAAGGGCAGGGCTACATTCAAATGTAAATGAAGTTGAGTGAAGGGAATTTTCGCTGTGGTGTAATATGCCTTAGAGAGGACCGCTTGCGTAATGGTCAGTTTAACATAATATTGTTTTGTGGAGCAGTGGAATAATTTCTGGAGAGGCAACCAGGTAATTATAAATTTACAACTTCATTGAAATAAATTGAAATTCATTGCTGGTATATTTGAAGTTGGATTTTTGTATATATGCGGTTTTCTTGTCGGGAAAAGCTACGGTTTGTTTGCCGTGTGTAGGCACGGTTTATCGGTGCAGCCTATGGCTGAATAATGGCAGCCAAACGGGTCAATCAATCAGGTTAAGCTACACTTGGCACAGTCGGTCCGCGGATAGGTGACCATACATATAGAGAACTCTCGGCTGTCATTCGCAGCTTTTTGACATTCGTTAAAGTAACTACACACACACACACGGATTCTAATTTTGTTACACAACGCGACCTTAATAGAATTTCTAGATTATTTAAACTTCAGACTGAAGTCTGGGAGGACCTTTTATCCGAATGGCAAAGTAGGTGGGATAATTCCATCAAGGGCCCGGAACCTCCATCTATTCTTTCCATCCGTTGGCGATCGGCTGGCTAAGACATGGCTGGAGGTTGACCACTGCGTTGCCCAATTTCTCACAGGTCATGGCAACTTAAAAAGTTAAATGTATTCTTTTAAACGTGTTCCTTCGCCTTTGTGTCAGTGTTCTACATCGAACTGTGAATTTGAACAGTCCGCACATCACATCTTGTGGGAGTGTATTCTTTGGCAGAATGAACGCAATATTATGTTGGATAGTGTACAAATTACATCCGAAGTCGTATAAGATACGGACCTTGTAGAAACTAGAACCAATTTCCGTGCGTCCAGGCGCTTTTGCCATATTTATTATTGGAATCAATTGTAACAGCACATACCTAATTAGAACCCATTAACTTAATCTAATTTTATTTCATGGTGCTTGGCAATCTGGGCTTCTCCTAGTTGCAATAATGTCCCTTTGTGCCGATTGGCCTAGTTCTCTTCTGTCTCCTGCTTGTTATGGAGGGAAGTGGAAAAAATATCTTTTTTTTCTTACTCCTCCGCTATTCTTTTCTCATTAATTTCGTTGCGGGACCCAAGACAGTTGAATCGTTTTTCCTGGACTCGTCGAGCTTCATTACTCGGCGTTTTTCTGGCGGTCTCCACTGTTGATTCTGGCTTTCAAGAGTTGCAGTGGGTGGGATAAGGCGTGGCGGGTTTCGTCCCAAAAAAAATCGTTACAGTAAATAATGGTGTTGAAATGAAATGGTATTGTTCATTGTTGAATATCTACTCTGATTTTTGTGTTTATCAGCGATGAACGCTGCCGAAAACTTAAGATAATTGGAACGCGACCATAAAGTGTGCATGCTTCCGCTGACAGCCGCATAGCGTTGCGAACGCACTCCTTGTCGAACTGGCAAGCTAGCGAGTCATGGCCACGTTCTTTTAACGGTCGCCAAATTTAAGTATTTAAAGTTACCCCCGGGGGGGATTTAGGCGTCAAAAATCGAAATTAATAAAGTTAAGGAGTCTGCCAGTGAATTGTTTCGACGTGCGTCTTCTCGTGATCTGGTCTGGTGGTCTACGAACCCTGCATCTGAAGGTTGGAGGTAAGTGGTTTGCCGCTTTAGCACTTTAATCAGAAGGATTATAGTCCGAAAGCATCATTCTATCGTATATTATTTTGCTTATAGTTTCTAATATATTGCTAATCTAAATGCAGTCCACTTGATTTTAAACAAGAATCAAGTAGACTATTACTTATTAATCTTTCGTGGCAGACACGTTGCCGCCACAGTTTATTAAATTATTTGACTAGCTTTCCGCCTTCGGCTTCGGCGACTTCGCCCGCGTGGAGTTCGGTTATATCGCGCTTTTTAGATTTCCCTCGGGAACATCAAACTTTTCCGAGATAAAAGGTAGCCTATGTCCTTTCTCAGGGTCTAAAGATTGTCTGTGCCAAATTTCATCAATATCGGTTCAGTAGTTTTAGCGTGAAAGCCGGACAGACAGACAGACAGAGATGCTTTCGCATTTATAATATTAGTAGGTATGGATTTAAAGGAAACGTTGACTCATACTTGAAATTTCTCCTGTATCAAAGCCACGACACGCAATGCAGCAGTCGATTGGTCAGCCACTACGCTAACCATGTCGTTATTAAATAGGATATCAGAATGACTTTCACACGTCATACTTTTTTTCCTATCCATTACCGTCCCACTGCTGGGTGGTGATGATTTTATTTATTTACTAGCTGTGCCCCGCATTTTCACCCGCGTAAGCTTCGAACCGAAAGAGCTCATTTGATATAAAATAAGCACCTGTTAATATAATGGGAGCAATATGTACGTCCGCGTTTGCTCCCGTTTTCGCAACATTTTGTGTTCCTGCTCTGCTCCTATTGATCAAAGCGGGATGTTTTATAGCCTATGTCCTTTCTCAGGCGGGCTATACTATCAGTGTACCAAATTTCATTACAATCCGAACTCAAAGCCGGACAGACAGGTAGACAGAGATACTTTCGCATTTATAATATTAGTATGGATTTCAGGCGACGCAGGCCCATTCAAAAATAAAAACCTTAACCTAAACATACATATTTATATTATAAAACAGTACTTCGCTACTACTAAAATTTAATACAAAAGAAAAGAAACCGTTTATTTGGCGCACACCCTTATAAATACATACAGTACCTATATGTAGTGACAGTAGTGGTACACTAATAATAGTTTTAAACAAAGAAAACAGAACAAAAAAAGAGAAACAGATAAAAAGACAATCAACAGATGTGAGTCCAACGGTTGCGCCAAATAGGTCCAGTTCAGCATAAATTTCAGACAACTACATAGCAGTTGCCTGACGCTGGTTTTCAACTGAACCTTGTTATGAGTGTATAATTATTTAATTATTGTGTTTGTGTGATAAATCATAAATCGTAAATAAATATGTGTTCAGTGTAAAAAGTGTGGTATACCACAAGGATACGACATTGTTATTGTTTTTGTATCGTGTACGAGGGGTGAACAAACTTTATCGCAAGAATATCTGAAATGAACTTTAGTTTATTAAGAATCTATTTACTCTAGCCTTGAAGACACTTAAATTGTAGTCCGACGGAAACACCGCCGCTGGCAAATTGTTCCATTCCCTAGATTTACGCGGTATAAGAGGTGAAATGCCTCGTTCGGATCGTTGTGGTGTCAACAACGTAAGGGTGGAAACTCGCCGGAGATGGGGGAATTAAATCATGAGATTCCCTCGCACACTAGATTGATGTCTGAAATGGTCTTCTGAGAAAAGAAGATGAATAAATGAAGATTATACTAAAGTAAAGTTAATTACCACCCACCAGACAAAGTCTTGCCGCCTAGCAATTCGTAGTGTTTCGGCATGATGTCTGGTGAAACCGTACGCAGGACGGGTCTGAGCAGTTGTGTTACGTTGTGTGGCGGGTACGATGCGCCAAAATATGTTGTTGTGTCGGGAGTTTGGTCGTGGAGAGTCTCTAGATCAATCTCTTTCCAGCGCAGCATCGTTTGGTCGTGTTGGTCTTGGGTTTAACATTGCATCACCTCGCTCAACTGCCGTCATCCTTCCTATTCCTAAGTTTTTTAAGTGAATAAGCTTAATAAACTAGTGCGCTTTACCATCAACGATTGCATCACTGATTACCATCAGGCGGGATTGCAGTCAAGCACTAGTTTATAATTATTAAAAAAAATCGAACTCCTCTTAAGTTGTACGCGATGGAACAAATTGATTCCCACCTTTGCAAACTAAGACGTTCGTCTTCGCAAACTCTCAAGTGGTGTTAGCAGAACAATAGTTTCGATCTAAATAACTAGTTTACTACTGTCGTCTAATCCCACTATAGAGTTTATAGTTTAGCAGATATGCTTTACATATTGTATGCGGCTTTATGTAAAACAACCTAGAACTAGATTCAGCTATCAAGTTAGTGCTAAAACATGAGCATTATAAGCCTCGCGCGTTGATATTGCGATTGGCGGCCATCTTGGTGACGTAGTTGAAGTGGAACTCGCACCGTCAGTAGGTACCGTTCGCAAGATCATCCCGCGCTTACGCGCATTGAATACTTGATACAGTTTTTTATTTTTGTTATCCTGTTTTTTTTTTTTAATAATTATAAACTAGTGCTTGACCGCAATCCCGCCTGATGGTAAGCAGTGATGCAATCGTTGATGGTAAAGCGCGCTAGTTTATTTAGCCTATTCACTAAAAAAACTTAGTGAATTGGAAGGAAGACGGTAGTTGAGCTAGGTGATGCAATGTGCTCCGTGTGCAGTTTCTGGCCTGGGATAGGGGAACGGCCCCCAGATATGGGGGTTACCGGTTTACCGGGGCGGACCAAAACCAGAAATGGGGACCGCTTCGGCGGTCACACGTGCGGCGGATCGGCCACCACTCCAGGTGGCTAACGTGACCCGAACTCCATGTCACCGTCGGGCAACCCAGTCTCCTCATTAAGAGGAGCTGGGGGCCCCGTTTGCCTCCGGGCAAACGAGTGGGGCTAAGAGGAAGGACACCTCGCTAAAAAACCCTTGGCTGCTGCGTCTTCTCGGACTAGAAGACGTACCCAGTCCGGCCCCTCCTTATGGGGGGACCATTGTGGGCCCGCCTATTGGCGGGAATCGCCGGCGGGGGTTGGTTGTTCAGGCTGTGCCGATTTCCCATGACCCCGCCACTCAGGCGATGTCGTTGTGCCGCTGTAGGTTTAGTGGGTATTCCCGGCTTCGGCTGGGAGAGTCCCACACACGCCCTTCGGGGTATGGTGCGTAAATGCATTACCATAGCAACAAAAAAAAAGGTGATGCAATGTTAAACTCAACAACACGACCAACGATGCTGCGCCACAGGGAGATTGATCTGGAGTTTTATTGTTTTATTACTTGTTACCCGTAGAATTGAGTAAGAAATTAATTAAAATTGTAAATTAATTGGTTAGAAAAAAAAAATCTTATAGACAGTAATAAAAAGTTACTCGTTCCCTTGAAATTCGATTATGATATGATAGTTTATTTGTCAGAATATGGAGTGGAGTCAGAGTGTATGTATCATAAAATACAAATAAACCCATTACTCTAGCTTAGTAAATTTGTATTAAAAAAGAAATTGCCAGCTATCCTTTTATGCAACGGATGACGTCACGCAGCTGTTACTGTGACAAGGTTCCATCGCAATATCAACGTGTGGGACTTATACAATGAGTGAAATAGGGACTGTAAAACTGCAGGGTAATTGCGTAATATATTATCAGTAGCAATGGGTGTCATTTTAACAGTTCAACAGCATTCATTGCAGTTGAGCAGACACATTTTAGAATATAAGGAGCAATGAAATAGCAATAAGCTTCAAAATGATTCCAACTGATAATAATGGTGTTTTACGCAATCAGGGTACTGGTCTGCCAAAGAGAAACCTGCGTCATACAAACTGATGGTTCGTGATTCCCTTTGTTTTCAAAATCAGCTATATTTGGCATAAAATTTCTAATTATCCGCCTACGAAAGAAGTATAGTTATCAGCTTAGGTACGAGAATTCCGCCCAAGCATTTTTTACTACGGTGCCAAATCTCTACCAACTTTCCCAAGAGTTCTCGTCTATTCATTTAGTTTCTTATTTATTCTAGGTGAAAAATATCTAACGTTGGGCTACCTATTTGCCTGTGCCACGTGCCAAGGTATAATTTTCGAATAACCCGTGGTCCTGACAAGCATTGGTCTTTGCGTACCCTATCACATTGCACTGGCGTTTCATGAAGTGCGCCTTGAACACAACTCGCCATGAACCTCGGTCTAGTGATAGTCCTTACCGGATGGTGAGGTAACCATTAATAACGCATTTAAACCGTGCCTACGGCGGCTGAGAGTCCATAATTTATTGCGATATCTGCAGAACCATTAGAAGGGCCTTGATATTCTGTTGGTTATGAGCTATAAAGCTTGTCACCAAATTTAGTATTACGCCCTCTAGCGGACAAAAAGTTCTACGTTATTGAGCAGATACATTTGGTTGAGGCTAGCACAATATTTTAAAATGGTAGTAACAGTGTGTTAGGCCTCCCCAAGAATCTCTACGATAACCACTTCTGAGCCCTCCGTATCCAGGGGTTCCCACGACCTTTACCAGTTCATCGGTCCGTCTTGGT
Organism: Sesamia nonagrioides; assembly: GCA_017933935.1. Lineage (NCBI taxonomy): Eukaryota > Metazoa > Arthropoda > Insecta > Lepidoptera > Noctuidae > Sesamia > Sesamia nonagrioides. The sequence goes on along the minus strand of JADWQK010001579.1, from coordinate 197,703 downwards.
TCGAAACCCATAAAGCGCTTTACTTTGTGTAAATTACTTCATCACCACTGCTCTCAAAACGGTGAAAGAAAAAATCGTGAGGAAACCGGCATGTCCTAGAGCCAAAAAAGAACATATCTAAGATATGTGAAGTCTACCAACCAGCACTAGACCAACGTGGTAGATTACGGCCCACTCCTTCTCACTGAGAGACGGCATGTGTCCCAACAATGGGAACATTATAGGACGATTTATTACGTCCAGTTTAAAAAAAACTGCAACAAAATGAATCCTTTTACCCTCAAAATTACAGTACTCTCAACCCTGAAATTTCCATACAATGGAAACAAAAGGCTATTTTGCTGGACAGAACTGTCAACCTTATAGAAGTCAACAAGATAAGGAGGTACCCAGCACCCCCAAGTGAATGGATCTTGATACAATGCGATAGTATAGCCATTGGGAACAATGAAATACCGATTTCTAAAGATATTTCGAATGAAAACCTTTACTTGAAGTAACTTTGAGTTTTCAAGGTATTGTACTTATAAGGTGAATTTGTGGGACCTCGTTTTCCAGCGATTTAATGAGGCCAGATGAAAAGAGGATTTTGACTTTTCGATTCATGTTCTTCGTTCAGACCCGTTCTTGGCTAGTAGCTAAAAATTACAATATGACATGATCAATTCGTTTGATAATGCTGCGTTTATCAGTTTAAACAGCCTATGAGTGGACACAGCCCACCCCTTTGTGAGAACGAGAGGGCTCAGTCCCGATTGACGGATGTAATGGCACGATATGAGATGGTTACCTCCTTTTGCGAAGCAGTAATACTCGCAAAGTTAGAGGCGGAACGCGTGAGGGACAGGCAAACTCAACACCCTCATGCGCCTAGTTACGGCAGGAGTCGACCTGGATACTCCCGCTGCTCCGCGCGCACATGACCAGAGAGACACCGGGGTGGTTTTTAATTTCCACGACGAACGGTCCTACGCCTCCCGCATCCAGCGATTTCCCGCAACCTTCACCAGGTCGGCGGTCTATCTTGTCGGGGGACTACCCACGCTGCGTCTTCCGGTGCGTGGTCGCCACTCGAGAACCCGTCGGCCCCAACGGGCATCGGTCCTACGGGCAATGTGCCCGGCCCACTGCCACTTAAGTGCCGCCGTCCTGGCGTGGGCGACAGGGTCTGTCAGACTCCTACTGACTAAAATCTTATATATATATATCTTAGATATAGAGTAGAATTGCAACACTTAAGTGGCAGTGAGATATCCATTGAGGATTTCCACCGCGGGAAAAAAAAACAAAAAAGGAGTCGACCTGGATGGCGACGCGGGCTTGACAATGGGTAGTTCGCTGCCCGGAGCGGACCCGGGCCACTGCGCATTGTCTACCATGCACGCCTCTACGAATTGTCAGCACATAGATATTGTTCTTGGCCATGATTTTTCCTCCTGATATGTTTTCCCTCACATCCGTCACAAAATAAATAAACTTAATTCATCCTAGATCTGGATACTCGCAATTTATATTGCTCGCTTAACGTACCAGGTAAAATCGTAACACATTATCGGCAGCAATTGCATTCATTTTGAGAGATTAGCCCTAAGTATTGCAACACTTAAATGGCAGCAGGCCGGGCACATTGCCAGTAGGACCGATGCCCGATGGGGCCCACATGTTCTCGAGTACCACGCGCCGGAAGACGCAGCATGATCGGGGGCCTACCCCGACAAGGTAGACCGACGACCTGGTGTAGGTCGCGGGAAACCGCTGGATGCGGGAGGCGCAGGACCTTTCGTCGTGGAGATCCTTGGGGGATGCCTATGTCCAGCGGTGGACATCTGTCGCCTAAAATGATGATGATGATGATAGTTTATCGAAATTCATTGCGTTGCTTTTGCTCACTAGCACTTGACCGCAATCCCGCCTGAAGGTAAGCAGTGATGCCATCGTAATTTAAATCAAATAACAATATCCCTAGAAATGATTCAGATTTAGAACGATAGTATGTTACGCGGTTATGGCGCTGGTCATAAAATTATATTGCCCCTAGCTTATCACCTAACGATTGCTCTAGTTGGCAAGTTTCTGATATATAATGATGATGATGCGTGCCACCAAGATATCTGCTCACCCCATACGCTGAGTGTTTGAAGATAAACATGATGCAAGTGTTTATGTCTAAATTAGCTCTCGTTAAGATACCGTCAGCGGGTTAGCTTAGTTTTGAGTGTAGATTTAGGTTGCGTTGGGTTAAAAATATACAATATATTTTTTTTTTTATATGTTATAAACTAGCGCATATGTAAAGAAAACCCTGTCCGATCCATGAAGGTGTTCGTATCGATAACTGATTCTACTAATGCCCACAAAGTCGGGCTAAACTTAAAAAAAAAGAAAACCCTAAAAAAATAAATATTATTTCGCAGAAAAAGGTAACTTAATACATGTGTGGTAAGCAACCCATTCCGCGGGCGGCGGCGGGCAGGGCACGCGGCACCTGTGACGTGGTTTATTGAATTATTTCGCAAAAAGAGGTAACATAATACATGTGCATGACAGTCCATGGGTGATAAGGAACCCCTTGGGTGATTTTAGGGTTTTTTTTTTAATAAATTATAAACTAGTGCTTGACCGAAATCCCCCCTGGTGGTAAGCAGTGATGCAATCGTTAATGGTAAAGCGCACTACTGTATTAAGAGCCTATTCACCTTAGCCTTGAAGACACTTAAATTATAGACCGACGGAAACACCGCCGCTGGCAAATTGTTCCCTCGATGTACGTGGAATAAAAGAAGATGCGAAACGCTTCCTTCAGATCGTTGTGGTTCCAAAAACGTAAGGGTGGTGACTCGCTGTAGTTATTCTGGTTAAAAACGTTATTTTTATTTTATTTTTTACATTGCATTGATACCTACTGATCACATATGCCGCAGGGCCGACAACCGTTGTGGTAAACGAGTCCTCGAGTGGAGACCGCGTCTCGGCAAACGTAGCGTGGGACGCCCTTGGGCGAGATGGCGACGACATCAAAAAGTGACTGGTAGTAGCTGGCGGAGAACTGCTCAGAATCCTAGAAGGCCTATGTCCAGCAGTGGACGAGTAGAGGGTGATGATGATGAATAAATATACACTCTTTATACCTACTCATCCACAATCTGACAAATGAACTTTCATTTCATTATCGAATTTCAAGGGAACGAGTATCTTTTTATTACTATCTATAAGATTTTTTGGACGAGTAGAGGATGATGATGATGATGATTGATACCTAAAATTAAAACTGATGAAAAATAAACATGAAAATTGAACAATTACATCATCCGTGAGTGTGGAAAAATTGTCTCAATTTGTTCCAAATGGCTTGGACCTTCCAAGCCATTTGGAACAAGTTGAAACACTTTTCACTCTTATTCCGTTGACATAAGGATGGCATTAAAAGCAAAAAGTGGTTAAAATACCAAGTATGTATGTTTTACTGCAGCTGCCGTTCGTCATACTGCTACCGCAAGAGATGTCAAAATCGATTGGGCGGTGTGTAAACAGGCTTATTTAAATGGCTAAACATTATTATGTAATGCATTGTAATGGAGTATAGTGCCATAAAAGCAATACCTACAGTCAATCATACATTAGTTTAGCTAGAAGAAAAAGAAAATTCTAGCTGCAGAATGGAAAATGAAACCAATTCACTTGTTTAAAAACTAAAGTAAAGAGTTCAAAGCAATCATCATCATCAGCAACCTTTTATAGTCCCACTGCTGGGCACAGGTCTCCTCTCATACAGGGAAGGATTGAGCGTAATCACCACGCTTGCTCAATGCGGATTGGCGATTTCAGACTTATAAAGCAATATTTCCTTGCTATTTTATTATAAAAAGGCTATTCCATTTTATTTTTAACCGACTTCAAGGAGGTTATCCATTGGCCCCATTTGTATTTAAGCCAAATTTAAAGTGTATGTATGTATGTCTTTATGTTTGTGCGCGCATATTTCCGGAACTACAAGTCCTATTTAAGTAATTCTTTTTTTGTTGTACTATGTATTGTTCAACTTAGGGAATACTATAAGTTTCATCAAAATCGGTTTAGCAGTTTTTGAGATAGGGATTTTTTTCGTATGGATGAGAACTTATTCTAACATGGGTTATGGCAGCCGCTATTGTGTAACGTTGTGATTATTTCTTATTTTATTTATTATTTTTTGCCTTTACTAAGCATAGGGAAACGCACCTTTTTGTGGTCTATGGTTATTGATACTAATTGTCTATTACTAATTGTTTTGCTTTATCTGTGAGATTATTGTCGTTTTGACGTTTGAGTGTGAGTTTTTGCATTAGGGGATTTTTGTAGACCAAGTTATATTTTCATTGGATTTCTGCAGATTGGAATCTTGTAAGCGGGGAAATCTCCCACCGTTCAAAGGGGTAATTTGGTTTCGGGTGTTTGGCACCGAGAGAGATTCTTCACAGCAAAAGAAGAAGGAGGCGAAAATACCTGTGGAGTCACGTAGCGATCGGAAAAAAGGCTTTTCGATGTCGATAGATCTGACCGTCAGGGCGTCGGGCAGACGGCCTGGACGGGCTTAAAGAAAATAAAGGCTTCTGACACGGTGTGCTGATTTTGGGACAATCGCGGCCGTGTGGACCAGCCAGCAAGCAGCAATAAGCCCAAGCAATCCTGTGCATGTGGCTGGGTCTCCCAGGCGGAGAATTTTTCTATTGGGGCGCCGCCTGGGCGTGTCTTATTTTTATTTTTGTCATATTCTTCTACCTTCAACCCCGTTGGTTTGGAGAGGCAGGACACGTGGTTTCAAGGACAAAGAAGGCCAGGAACTTCCAAGGATGTGTCGCAAGTACCCTCTTATCTCAATTTAAATAACATTCTTGTACCCGTAGAAAACTCATTTACTATTATATTACCGGTGGTGACCTTTTGTGACCTTTTGTGACCTTTTGTGACCTTTTGTGACCTTTTCTGATATATAATTTTCCCCATTTTGGATTTGTATAATTCTGTAGTCATAGTGGATGAAATCCACAGCCTGAGTAAGCTGAGCTAGAGTTAGTGGGCAATCTGCTAGGCTACTGTTGCGCGTGAAACCTGGACGCTCCAACAGACCACTCTTGGAGCCGCTAGGATTGACCCAACCTTATTGAGGTTAACAATAAAGCTATATTGTTTATTTACATTTAATAAGAGTTAAAGATAGTTTCCTGTTGTTACATGTAAAAGCTTGTAATTAAAACATAGTAGTCCAACAAACTATCATTTTTTTATTTTCACACCCGATTAGCCGAACCTCTACTTTTCTCCTTTTTTTGTCAGGGAGTAAAACCCGGGCAACCTCTAATTTTACACACTGACAAATGGCGCCCAATTTATATTTATTTTCATGGGGAATTTGGCTGATTGGGTAAAGGTCACCACTGGAGATTTTTTTTTTCTTCTAAAAAACTTGTAACTTTAAATTTTGAAGTATTACTTTAATTTAATAAGTGTGAATTAGCCTTATATCAGTATTAATCAGTGATAAGTGCATTCCTTTTCTTCCCAAAAAACATTGTTGTAATTATTTTTCAAATTTCACATAATTTTACTTAGTGAAAGTTGAACAATCACATGTCAGTTTGAGGGTATGTTGCATCATGCTTTTAAATTTTTAGTGTTTATTTGTATTTATTTTGCATCCTTAAGCAGGATTATAATATTTTACATGTGACTGTGCCAATTTATTGTGGTTTTTCCAAATATTTTATGGAATTTTAGTGAAATTTAACTTTGACAAATTTTATCTGCGGGATCACACTGTGAAAACTTATTTTGAATTATTTTGGTGTATTGCTGTACTGAGTACCACTTTTTAGTGATTGTAATTGATATAAATACTGTGCCTGCGTGTGCCTAAGCATAATTTTGTAGAAATTTTGGAGATTTTACATTTTTTATTTTTTTTAGCAATACCTTACATTGTGTCAATTTCATAACTTCATTCAAGAATTTAAGTAAATTTAAGCAAATTTAAGCAAATTTAAGTAAATAACTGTAAGTCACCACTGTTAATTCGCGTTTTAGAGTCTGTTTAATTTCCTTTTTACACATTTTTAGCTACAAATAGTAACTTTTCACATCAACATGGACCGCAATATACAATTTCACTCCCTCTTGAAGGATGAGCTTATATATGAGGTTTCTATTCGTTCTGAGACTCCTGCTAGTACTGTGGAAGCCCTGCGCAAACAACTTCGTGGCTTATTGTTAGAATGTCCTGCAGAGGCAGTTTTGGAAACAGAATTTACACCGGAATCAGAACTTAGAATTATTCAGGAAAAGCTGAAGGAACTTGGTGTGGCTGTTGACAGGTACACTAGGTTGCAGGACAGGTACTCGCAGAACCGAAGCCGAGCTTTGGGCAGCCACTTATACCATAGGATCATCAGAATTCAGTCTGATGATCCCGCTATCCTGACTATAAAGACAGAGCTTAGCGACAAGCTGGAGGTGCTCCTGGGTAAGGTGGAGGTAGCTAGTACTCCTGCTCCTCATGAAGTCAACCCTTTCTTTGCTCCTAAGGAAATATCTGTAGAATGCTCCGGTGATAAAAATGTTTCGAAGTGGAACTTAAAGTTCAACTGCATTACTGACCCACGGTCTTTCTTGGAACGGGTCGATGAGTTGCAACGGTCCTATGGTGTCTCGGATATTAAGTTGTTTAATTCTGCTGCTCAATTATTTACGGAGCAAGCTTTGCTTTGGTACAGGGGTATCAGGGATCAAGTTTCTTGTTGGTCTCAGCTTAAGGAGATTTTATTGGAGGAGTTTGGCCCAGTGGACCATGATTATAGGTTGCTTGGGGAAATTAGATCTCGTACACAGGGAGCGGACGAACCAGTCCATATTTATTTTTCAATCATGACATGTATGTTTGCTCGTCTCAAAAACCCACTGAGCGAGGACAGTAAATTAGAGATTTTGTTACATAATATTAGGCCTCAATTTTCACAACAGCTAGCGTTAGTGCAGGTAACTTCAATCGCCCAACTTAAAGAACAGTGCCGGAAGTTGGAAGCCGCGCGTCAGCGGGCTGATCTGTTTGTGGAGCCGTCGAGGCCCAGCTCTAGTATGCTTGGCACGGACTTCGCTTACAAGGGCAAGTCTCATAAGCCTGTTCAGGCGGTGGCTGCCTCGACGACAAACGCGGCCGGGTCGGCCGGTTGTCCGTGTGCTGACACTTATAGCAAGGGTAGGCAGTTTAGGAAAACCGCAAAGCCCATTTGTTTCAAATGTGGAAAAACTGACCACAACTTTTCAAAGTGCAACGGCGTGCCGGAAGGGGGTGCTGTAAAGTGTTTTGGCTGTGGGAAAGTAGGTGTTTTGCGGAAACACTGTACTAACTGCAAAAATGTAAAGAAATCTGACAAAGTGTCTAATAAAAATTCAAAAAACTTGTAAGGTTGAATCGCGGCAATTTAAATAATGATTCTAGGTCTAAATTTTATAATTTTGGTTCCATTGCCACGGTTCTCTTTGCTCCTAGTAAAGATGATATTAGACCTCATCTAAAATTTCAAGTAAATGATTTTGAGATCTTTGGATTATTGGACTCAGGTGCAGCCATTTCAATTTTGGGAAATAATTCACACTTAGATTTTGTCAAGTTTGGTTTTGACTTTCAAGAGAATAATAATAGTACAAAATGTCATGTTGCAAATGGTGTAGAGGTACAGACGATAGGGTTTATTTTTGTTCCGGTTACTTTTAATAATATTACACATGTTATTAAGTTTTTGTAATACCCAACATAGTTTCTCATGTTATATTAGGGGTAGATTTTTGGCATGCCTTTCGTCTAGCACCAGAAATATTTGACAACATTGACTACAGAGTTTCACCGGTAGATTACTTTAAACACTCAGTAAATTCAGACCGCATTAGTACAATTAAATCGTATGAACATTTAACAGTGGCACAAAAGGAGTTAGCTGATGCGATGGTTGAACAATTTAAGAATGTTTCTTTTGAAGAAAAGGGTTTAGGTAGGACTACCCTGATCGAACATGTCATCGATACTGGTGATGCACCACCAATTAAAACGAAACAATATCCTCTCTCGCCGGAAAAGAGAGCATTCTTAAGCCAGGAACTGGATAGAATGTTAGCATTAGATGTAGTTACTCCTAGTGAGAGTCCGTGGAACAATCCAGCCTTGCTTGTCAAGAAATCAAACGGAGATTGGCGGTTTTGTTTAGATTGTAGGAAGTTGAATTCGGTAACCAAAGGGGATTCTTATTCAATTCCATACATACCCCAGATTCTTGACAGCCTAAAGGAGGCCAAATACCTGTCTTCCATCGATTTATCTTCATCTTTTTGGCAAATTCCACTGAGTAAAGACTCGCAAGAGAGGACTAGCTTCACAATTCCTGGCAGAGGGTTGTTCAAATTTAAGGTTATGCCATTCGGACTTTGTGGCGCGCCTGCTCGTCAGCAGCGCCTTATGGATCGATTGTTCGACCATAACTTAACGAGCGATATTGTAAATGGCATGGTATTCTGTTTTATCGATGACATAGTAATATGTAGTTCAGATTTTAACACGCACATGGTTCTGTTAAAACGAGTGTTGGACAAACTGAAAATGGCCAACCTCACTATAAATTTCAGCAAGTCTAAATTCTTTCGACAGTCGCTAAAGTACCTTGGTTACGTCGTAGACGAGTTCGGGTTGCGTACTGATCCTGAAAAGGTATCGGCCATTTTGAATTTTCCCACTCCAACAACTGCGCGGGATGTAAAAGTATTTTTGGGTACATGCTCGTGGTACCGTCGTTTCATAAGAAATTTTTCAACAATCGCAGCTCCTTTAAACAGGTTGACAGCAAAGGGTAAAAAGGCACCACCTTTCCAGTGGTCAGAGGAAGCCGAGACCGCCTTTATTACATTAAAGAACGCCTTGGTTACTGCCCCAGTCTTAGCTGTCCCTGATTTTGACAAACCGTTCACGGTTCATTGTGACGCTTCAGCGTATGGTTTAGGTGGTATGTTGTCCCAAACAATAGACGGGTACGAACACCCGATTGCATATGTTAGCCGTTCGCTGAACAAAGCGGAACGGAATTATAGTGCTACCGAACGGGAGGCACTGGCGGTTATTTTTGCGGTAGAGAAATTTCAAGCCTATTTAGGTTCCCGACCTTTCAAGGTGGTGACGGATCACTCATCGCTGAAGTGGTTCATGAACTTGGAGAATCCAACCGGAAGACTTGCTCGTTGGGGTTGCCGACTGTCTCAATTTGAGTTTGAAATTGAGCACAGGAAGGGCTCTGACAACGTCGTTCCGGATGCATTGTCCAGGCTTATGAAAGTAGAAGCGGTGAATGATTCCGACAACATAGAGAAAGATGAATGGTATGACAGAACCTTTAATAGTTGTAAAGCCTTTCCTAAAAACTTTCCTAATTTCTGTGTCAAGGACGGGAAGCTCTATCGTTACTGCAAGAGCAAGTATAATTTACTGAGTGAGTTTGATTGGAAGGAAGTGGTAAAGAAGGGTGATCGGCTGGAAGTTATTAGGGCAAACCATTGTGAAGCTACTGCCGCGCACTTGGGGGTGTTTAAGACGCACAGACGGCTGTGCTTAACGTATTTTTGGCCAGGCATGCATAAGGATGTCGTGGAGTTCATTAAAAATTGTGACGTCTGTGCCGCCTATAAACATTCTACAAAGGCTACACCAGGCTTAATGGGTCAACCAAAGGTTTGCCATAGACCTTTCCAGGTAGTGTCCATAGATTTGGTAGGTCCTTTACCACGTTCCCGAGCAGGATTTACGTTTTTGTTAGTCGTAACATGTTGCTTTTCAAAGTATACCTTATTGTTTCCATTGCGTCGTGCAACCAGTGCTCTTGTGGCAAAACATTTTGAACGGGATGTTATTTTAGCTCACGGTGTCCCTGAAACCGTAATTGCAGATAACGGAGTGCAATTCACGGGATCGGAATTCCGGAATCTACTGAAACGTTACAACATTCCCAAAATACATTATTGCCCACGTTATACGCCGCAGGTTAATCTGGTAGAACGGTATAACAAGACAGTTATGACGGCCGTAGCTTCCTACGTGGAAGAAAACCATAGGAACTGGGATGAGCAACTGCACCGTATTCAGTTTGCTATAAACAGTGCAGTAAATGAGTCCACTGGGTTTTCTCCTTTCTTTTTAGTACATGGTAGGGAACCGGTCGTAAACGGGTCCTTCTACAGAGATACTGAGGCGGAGTATGAAGTGGCCATGCCTCGCGACGAATACGCTGGGGAATTAGGTTGTTTGAAGGACATTTTTGGTCAGGTTAGGTTGCATTTGTTAAGGGCACATGAGGCTAATTCTAAATATTATAATTTACGCCGTAGACCGGCTAAGTTTTCAGTAGGGGATATTGTTTGGAAGCGCTGCTATACGCAAAGTGATGCAGCTAAGTTTAAAATGGCTAAGTTAGCACCCAAGTACGAGAAGTGCAGGGTAAAGGCCGTTTTGTCGCCCTTAGTTTACGAATTGGAAAGATTAGATGGCCATCCCATTGGGTCATGGCATATTAAAGACTTGAAGAGTCACTAGTTTTTTTTCAGCGTTTTGATGATCTGACAGCAGCCGCATTGTAGTGTCGAAGTGATACAGCTGTGTGTCTGTATTCCGTGGACGCACGACCCGCCGTTATCTCGCGAGCTCGTCGTGCCGCCACGGTTTACGAACCGCCGGTTGTTCACGGAGATGACTGCATACGTTGTGGAGTTTAAATGGTTGACATTTAAACGCCGTTTTGGTAGGTGTATTGAATGGTTTTATTCCGACTCATTACTCTGTATGAATGATGAAGGAAGAATGAAGGAATGAAAGGTAAATTCACTAAGCGCTTAGTGTTAATAAAGACGAAGGATATAAGGATATATGAATGTTAATAAAAGAGAGGATTCGCGTGGAACGTATGGCTGTCTGTCTAACATATCATGAGTATGGTTGTTGAGGAACCAGTCTTGTTTCCTACGTTTTTTTTATTACCGGATCCGGGTTGTTTTATTTATTTGGGGTTTTACGTAGGATCAAGATATATTGTATTTTCAGTATTACTGAATTGTTGTTATCACTGTATCAGTGGATCGAAAGAACGCGTTCGATTTTTTTTAATTTTGGTTCCGTCAACGTTTTTTTTTTCCCTTAACACATTTTGAATTTCCGGATTGTCCTTGAAACCAGGTGGAGGTCGTGCTGCTCGAAACACATGCACGCGTATTCGAGAGGGTATATGCGACGTTTTTTTGTTTCGCTTTGCCGAATTTGTACTAAATATTTTTTTTAGTATTCCTCATGGGATTATTGCCCTAATGAGAAATTGTTTCCCCATGCTGGCCTGGGGACAAAAGAAAATCTTAGAATGTGTCAGCTGCATCTCTTTCCGTGCAGATCGTAAGAGGCGATCGAGGGATATGGGCCGAGGAAGGAAGCTTGGTGTTGGGTTTAGTGTTTTTTTTTAATGGTTTCTTCCTTGATCAAACAAGCTCAGGGTTTTGTTTTGTTCTGTTTATTTTTTTTTGGTTGGACTACTCATTGTTATGACCAATACTTATCATTAATTATCCATTAACTTCGTTTATTTAGTTCGCTGAGGGCAGCGAGCGGTTCTCCTTGGTCGAACCTTTTCCTAGGAGGGGAGGTATTGTAACGTTGTGATTATTTCTTATTTTATTTATTATTTTTTGCCTTTACTAAGCATAGGGAAACGCACCTTTTTGTGGTCTATGGTTATTGATACTAATTGTCTATTACTAATTGTTTTGCTTTATCTGTGGGATTATTGTCGTTTTGACGTCGGAGTGTGAGTTTTTGCATTAAGGGATTTTTGTAGACCAAGTTATATTTTCATTGGATTTCTGCAGATTGGAATCTTGTAAGCGGGGAAATCTCCCACCGTTCAAAGGGGTAATTTGGTTTCGGGTGTTTGGCACCGAGAGAGATTCTTCACAGCAAAAGAAGAAGGAGGCGAAAATACCTGTGGAGTCACGTAGCGATCGGAAAAAAGGCTTTTCGATGTCGATAGATCTGACCGTCAGGGCGTCGGGCAGACGGCCTGGACGGGCTTAAAGAAAATAAAGGCTTCTGACACGGTGTGCTGATTTTGGGACAATCGCGGCCGTGTGGACCAGCCAGCAAGCAGCAATAAGCCCAAGCAATCCTGTGCATGTGGCTGGGTCTCCCAGGCGGAGAATTTTTCTATTGGAGCGCCGCCTGGGCGTGTCTTATTTTTATTTTTGTCATATTCTTCTACCTTCAACCCCGTTGGTTTGGAGAGGCAGGACACGTGGTTTCAAGGACAAAGAAGGCCAGGAACTTCCAAGGATGTGTCGCAAGTACCCTCTTATCTCAATTTAAATAACATTCTTGTACCCGTAGAAAACTCATTTACTATTATATTACCGGTGGTGACCTTTTGTGACCTTTTCTGATATATAATTTTCCCCATTTTGGATTTGTATAATTCTGTAGTCATAGTGGATGAAATCCACAGCCTGAGTAAGCTGAGCTAGAGTTAGTGGGCAATCTGCTAGGCTACTGTTGCGCGTGAAACCTGGACGCTCCAACAGACCACTCTTGGAGCCGCTAGGATTGACCCAACCTTATTGAGGTTAACAATAAAGCTATATTGTTTATTTACATTTAATAAGAGTTAAAGATAGTTTCCTGTTGTTACATGTAAAAGCTTGTAATTAAAACATAGTAGTCCAACAAACTATCATTTTTTTATTTTCACACCCGATTAGCCGAACCTCTACTTTTCTCCTTTTTTTGTCAGGGAGTAAAACCCGGGCAACCTCTAATTTTACACACTGACAATTGTTAAGAGGTGAAAAAAGTAATTTTCAAATTTCAACTAAGACACTGAAAAGCATGAAATAAAAACTTTTTACAAAAAAATATAGAAACTGACAATTTTTTTTTTCTTTTTAACTGTTTTTTTCTCCATGGCAATGGTGCCGATGTCGACAATTCTGCCAATGTCAAAAGTGAAATGAGAAAACGTGCGCGGATAAATAATAAAAAGTAAAAACCTACTAAAATTGTAAATTTAATAATTTTGATTGTGAACACTGGCTTTAATGTTAAAGTTGTTGACGGGTGTGGCTGCGCCAGTGAGTTTTATTCGCGGTAAATTCTATATTGCATCCGTTAGGCCGCTGTCTCGAAACTTGCGGGCAGCGGGGCGGCGGCGGCGGCTGCGCAGAAGCCGAGCGGGCATCGAAGACCCGTTCTCGAAACTAGCGGGCAGATCGCGCGTCACTATAGCCGCGTAGTGTTGTGTTCACGATTGTGTCGACGAGATATTTGTTTTTATTCGCGAAAGAAATGTCTGAACAATGGGGGCAACATCTTTTTGATTCAAATTTATTCCAAAGGCTCGATCACCGCTCGCTACCCGCTCGCTGCCTGCAAGATTCGAGCGCGAGAATTACACCGCTCGCTGCCCGCCACCGCCCCGCTGGCGCCGCTATTTTAGAGAAACGGTCCGTTTGATTTTACGCATAAGATCCTGCCGCTCACTCGCCGCCGCCGCCGCCGCCCCGCTGCCCGCAAGATTCGAGGCAGCGGCCTAAATGTATGACACTGGGCATTCCGACTTCCATTCTTTTTTTCCGCACATACCCGTCGCATTTGGACACGCGAAAAGGTTCGGACGCACTGTCGAATGTGATCCCCGCAAAATTGGCTAGGTTGGGGTATCGCACCGCACGCAGCTCCAAGAAAGTGCCGCGTTGAATTAATTACATTATATGATATTTCGTGTGACTTTTCTTACTTTTGAACATTACTCTAGACTTTTATAGTGCTGCGAAGTGTCTGGTGAAGGTGTCCGGACGCTCCACTTGCTCGCAACTCTCTTTGACGCCGACGCATCGACCGCCACGTGGATCACAAATATTCAAAAGGTATTGTGCATTCCTCCTCATTAGCTCGGGTCAATTTCTACCTTTCAACACGTCTACACTGTGGTATCTTGGACGACGAGAAGATGTAGCGTAGCTTCCCGAACGCTGCCCAGCCGAGCTGGATTCGACGAGACACCTCTTTCTCGAAGTTGGACCTACCTAGTTGGACTGTTTGTCCCTGGTATTACAGGACTCGTCAACAACTTCGAGTGCAGAGCAACCAACTACAATTGGAATGGGTGCGACATGAGAGTTCGACATGATCGTTGACTTTGAATCGTCATCCAATATACCACAGTGTCTCAAGACTAAAGTCTTTGACCAGTGTGTGTTGCCAGTGATGACTTACGAAACTGTAACGTGGTCGCTCACAATGGGCCTCATACGAAGGCTCAGAGTCACACAAAGGGCAATGGAAAGAGCTATGCTCGGAATTTCTCTGCGTGATGGAATCAGAAATGAGGAGATCCGCAGAAGAACCAAAGTCACCGACATAGCTCTGCGAGTCGCTAAACTTAAGTGACAGTGGGCATTTTACAGGACATTGCTCGTAGAACCGATGGCCGATGCGGCAGTAAGGTTCTGGAGTGGCGGCCACTTACTGGAAGACACAGCGTAGGGAGGCCCCCAACAAGGTGGACCGATGACCTGGTGAAGGTCGCGAGAAGCCGATGGATGCGGGCAGCTCAAGATCGGTCAGCGTGGAAAGCTTTGTCCAGCAGTGGACATCTATAGGCTGAAGAAGAAGAAGAACACCCCTACGGCCCGAGTTTCCTTACTCTAAGCCAGTGTCATAAGTATTGTAAGCTAATCTCGCTAATTCCCGCAATTATACAATATGTAAAGAAAACCCTGTCCGACCCATAAGGATAATAAAGGTTAGGCAATCACATGACCAAATAAAATTTGAAATTTTGCATAATCATCATAGTAACAATACTAATCAATTTTGAAACTATCTTTTTTCCCCGCGAATTTACGCTAACTTCCCCAAAATTTGGTGTTTTTAAAAAAAATACAACACCATTTTAGGCGGTATAATTGTCGGCTTTCCTTTTATTGTTTTGTTAGATTATTTATTTCTTTGGCGGCATCGCGCGTGAGCTTTGTCGGCGACGTAAAAGAAATAACTAGTGATGCACTAATTTTTGCGCAATAACGTTTTTTTATCGCTATTAATCGAAACTTGTATCTGGTTGAATGATTTGTTAAAAACACACATTACCCAATGGTAAAAGTACTTTTGTTTGTTTATCGATTAATTACACACACACACACACTTCGAAGACGCGGACAGCGCGGCGGCGGCGGCGTCGACTACGGGACCGGCCACACAAGCTTCATTGCATCGTCCGACACGATCGCGCGCAGTCATCCCTCTAAACTTTGGGTTATACTTGTGAACGATTATTTAAATATATATTATACAGTCCGCTTGCCTTTAATTTAATTTAATTTAATAACACCTGAGCCTTAACAAACATTATTATAACACAAGTATTAGTAAACAGAAACGAGAAGAACTTATGAAACACAATTTTAGTAAAATTTTATAAATATTTTAACGGTCAATATCATCGATTTTGAGACAGAAACTGAAATGACAACTAAGGCATGATTTTCATTTACAGCAGTGTACCTAACTAATTTAAGTTTTGTAAAAGTTCTAAACAATTCCATGCGATGTTGAATCTAGAATCAGAATGAGAAACTACAATACTAAATCGATAACAAAAATAGACGAGTAAATTGTTTCCATCGAAAATCAATATTTTGATTAGGTACTTACACATCCCTATTTACTCAAAGGATGCCGCGAGGCCAGCCGCGCGTAGGTACAATTTTATAAAATAAAAATCATTTTTACTTTAAATTATCAGTTGCGCGTAAACATCGCTCTAGTGAAGACTATTCGTGTATTGTGTGATCATGTCGTTTTCTAATGTAGAGTAATGTAACATGCTGATGGAAGGTAGCAACTGCTGTGTTGTGATCAGGTGATTGTGGTCAATGTGGTCAATGTGGTTCCAGTATGACGGTGCGTCACCATATCTTTGTCCTGTACGTGAGATCCTCCATTATCAGTTCGGCGAGCAGTGGATTGATAAGGGTGGACCAACTGTGGCCAGCGCGGATTTGACACCACTTGATTTTTATTTGTGTGCATGTCCGTGCTAATCTCGTGCGACGGTGCCAGCTAGGCCTGTATCGTTATTAGTGAACGAAATATGGGACAACATCTCCGCCACAGCCATTATGCTCATTGAATGAAATGATACATTTGGAGAGTCAAACGACCTTCCTACTTAAAAAAAAATGTTCTTTTCACGAGCTGCCTAAGTATCATTATTTCTTTAGAGACTCGATAAACGTTGATAAATTACCTATACCTACATGCATGAGGTCAACTGAGGTTATGAACTGTGCCTGTGTTGCCATGAAATTACCTATTTATTTTATTTAAGTTATTTATTTTTTAGGGGGATTTTTTTTTTAAGTTTAGCCAGGTTTTGTAGGCATTAGTAGAATCAGTTATCGATACCTAATAATACCTTCACGGGTCGGACAGGGTTTTCTTAACATATTGTATACAGTCCATTAAACATACATAGTTTTCCCGCGCGCCACTATCGGCGCAATCAGGGTATTTGTAGGTAAACTAAAACAATATGAAATTCTTGTGTTGTCATCTGACATTATGCTGAGCTGAGGCCCTTTTGGCATTATTAGCTAAGTTTTATATATCTTTTTTTTTAGTTTCATTATTAAATCTTATGCTGTAATGTCAATAAACACATTTTTCTTTCTTTCAATATGAAAAAGTCAAAAGATGAAACATTAGTTTACTCTTGTTAAATTAAAAGTTTTCAAATCCAGCTAAGGCGATTAACAAAAGGCAACGCGTACAGCCGCGGAGGACGACGACGATAAAGCGGATTTCTTAGCGGTGCCCCGCGCGGTAAGGCGCTTTACGCGCTTGTCCGCGCGGATTGGTTTCACACGGTCTTGACCAGTTTGTTCACAAACACTGGCAAGAATCTTGTGTTCTTCATCCTGCACCCACGATGATCCACGCGGCTAAACGGCGCTCCGAGAGTGAGGCGCCGCACCACCGCGCGGTCGGCAGCGCGGAGGGGCAGTGGTGGTGAGAGCACCGCTCCACCGCTAGTTCGGCCCGTGTATGTGTGTTAGGCATCTACGGATTTATTAAAGGTCAATGAGAGATGAGATCCGCTTTACCGCTTACCGCGGCGGTGCGCGGTGCCGTGTGATAATCGCCTTTTTTTTGTTGGGATAGGAAGTCTCCGTGGCGTAGCGGTAGCGAATGCAGCCGCTTCGATAAGCGCGGGTTCGATCCCCGCGGAGTGCAAATATTTGTATGATGAATATGAATATTTGCACTGGTCTGGTCGTGAATCGGAAAGCACTTTAAGCCGTTGGCCCGGTTGGGTATAGCAGTCGTTACGGGTTGTTGGAGCCCTCAAAAGTCCAACAATTGGTCTATCTGCAATTATTCGATATCGCCTTCGGGTTGTGGAGGTCAGACGGCAGTCGCTTCACGGAAAATATCGAAGTTCAGCCAAAATCAGCAGTTAGACCGGTAAAGCGGACCCCAGACTCCAAAGCTGAAAAAGCTGAAAAAGCTTCGGATGCGACTGGGATTAACACTGAGATGATGATGATGATGAGGAAGTCATCAAATGTCTTCATCCACTCTGGGCGAAGCGGAAGGGCGTGTCAGACTTTTACTGACTAAAACCCACCCGTGTTTCTTCACTTGCCTGTGCGACGGCCAGGGCCACGGTTTCTTGTTTAACCAACCCACAACCCTGACCCAGGAGGCATCGGTCTTCGCGGCCCGTCACGATGTGCTGACATCACATTGAGGCGCGCGTGAAACACGACGCGCCGTCGACTCGGGCCTGGTCCTTACCGGGCGACAAGCTGCCTACTGCTCACTGTGTTAATCACCTTAGATGTGATAAAAACATGGCGACCAAAAATAAAAACTAAACTAAAATTGTATCTTCTGTCCTTTTCATCCATACTAATCCATACTAATATTATAAATACTCTGTCTGTCTGTCTGTCTGTCTGTCTGTCTGTCTGTTACGCTTTCCCGCTTAAACCTCTCAACCGATTTTGATGAAATTTGGCACAGACAATCTTTAGACCCTGAGAAAGAACATAGGCTACCTTTTATCCCGGAAAAATTTGATGTTCCCGAAGGAAATCTAAAAAACGCGATATAACCGAACTCCACGCGGGCGAAGCCGCGGGCGGAAAGCTAGTATTATAAATGCGAAAGTAACTCTGTCTGTCTGTCTGTCTGTCTGTCTGTTACGCTTTCCCGCTTAAACCTCCCAATCGATTTTGATGAAATTTGGCACAGACAATCTTTAGACCCTGAGAAAGAATATAGGCTACCTTTTATCCCGGAAAAATTTGATGTTCCCGAGGGAAATGTAAAAACGCCATATAACCGAACTCCACGCGGGCGAAGCCGCGGGCGGAAAGCTAGTATTATAAATGCGAAAGTAACTCCGTCTGTCTGTCTGTCTGTTACGCTTTCCCGCTTAAACCTCTCAATCGATTTTGATGAAATTTGGCACAGACAATCTTTAGACCCTGAGAAAGAACATAGGCTACCTTTTATCCCGGAAAAATTTGATGTTCCCGAGGGAAATCTAAAAAGCGCGATATAACCGAACTCCACGCGGGCGAAGCCGCGGGCGGAAAGCTAGTAATGAAATAAAAAGAAGAAGATGCAGTAAGCTTAAATTAAGTTTAGTTTTTGAACAAGGAAATCGGAGGCAATGTCAGAAAATATTCTGCGGAAAATTGAGTGCTTGCTCGCAAAAAAAATATATATAAAAAAAAAAGGCTCAAGGTTGATTGGCAATTTATGACAATTTCGGGTAGGTTGACGTGCTGTCGTCCGTACTTTACAATTACCTAAAACACGCAGGCTTCCTTATCGGCAAGGTTGTAAATTAGCAGTACACTGTATTTTCCTTTCATGACAGGATGTGTAAATTATAGCATGAACACTTATTTAATGCTATTAAAATTGTAGACAACATACAACACCTTAGGGCTAACATTACTTCTAGCCACGATAACAAGAAAGTGAGAAGTGCCTTTCTTTAAAAAATTAAGGGGCTCAGTTGCGATGGCGATAACTTATGAATAGGGTATTTGACAAAAAAAAACTAATTAGTCCGTCAGTCAGAAATTAAGACGACACAGTGCGTTGAAACTCGTGTGACGACACTGCACGCTACACTTTTTAGCGAGCAGTGACGTCACCGGCCATCACTCCTGATCTTTGATGCCTTTTATATTTGATGATTTGATAAAATAAAACATACGTATCCAATATCAATCAATACATAGTATAAAACAAAGTCGCTTTCGCTGTATGTCCGTATGAATGCTTAGATCTTTAAAACTCCGCAACGGATTTTGACGCGGTTTTTTTTAATAGATAGAGTGATTCTTAAGGAAGGTTTAGATTACCTTTTATCCCGGAAAAAATTGATATTCCCGAGGGAAATCCAAAAAGCGCGATATAACCGAACTCTACGCGGGCGAAGCCGCGGGCGGAAAGCTAGTTTTTCTATAATCTGAATGACAGACTAAATAGAATCATTTTTGTTTTACCCAGGAAACATCCCTATTATACAATATGTAAAGAAAACCCTGTCCGATCCGTAAAGGTATTGTTAGGTATCGATAACTGATTCTACTAATGTCTACAAAGACAGGCTTTCGCAAAAAGAGGTAACTTAATAGGTACATGTGCGGTATGCAATCCCTTTCGCGGGCGGCGGGGGGCAGCGCACGCGGCACCTGTGACGTAGTCGCTTATAATAATACCGGTGTTGTCACTTTTTTAAAAATTACCAAATATCGGGGAAATTGGAATAAATTCCCCGGAAAAAAGGATTATTTCAAAATTCATTAGTATTGTTACTATGATGATTATGTATAATTTTATATTATATTTGGTCAAGTGTTTACCTAACCTTTATTATCCTTATGGGTCGGACAGGGTTTCCTTTACATATTGTATATTTTTTTTAAAGGTGTGTAAATTATTTCATCATAACTACTCTAAAATGGTGAAGAAAAACATCAGGAAACAAAAAAAACAGAATTGATAGTTCAACGTTACGTAACACTAGCATAACGGTGTTTATTATTCTAGCGTAGGTATAGCACTTGTTTTTTTTTTATAATTTATAAACCAACGCTTGACCGCAATCCCGCCTGATGGTAAGCAGCGATGCGATCGTTCATGGTAAAGCGCGCTAGTTTATTAAAAGCCTATTCACTCTAGCCTTGAAGACAATCACATTGTAGTCCGACGGAAACACCGCCGCCAGCAAGTTGTTCCACTCCCTTGATGTACGCGGTATAAAGGAGGAGGCGAAACGCTTCGTCCGGATCGTAGTAGTGTTAACAACGTAAGGGTGAAAACTCGCCGTACGACGGGTCGTCCGATGGTGGAACGGAGAAGGGGGAATTAAATCATGCGATTCCCTCGCACACTCTCCAAAAAGCCGGCGTTAGCCGTATGGTACCCGGCAGACTAAGGTAAATTCCGTGCAAAGTCACCAACATATAGAGAAGGAATACTCTGCAATTTATACCAAAATCCTCACCAACCCATCTGCCAAACATGGTGAGTATAGCATTTGCCCATCATGTTATTGATGGAGGCCAGTGCCGTTGCAGTGGGGACGCAAATAGGCTGATGAAGAAGATAGCACTCGTGGGTTCCAGCTGAAAATCAGCGTCATATGGTGGACCTTGTGACGTCATTTGATATTACGCTGATCAGAGGTACTTTTGGCATTATCCTTTATGTTTTATAGTTTCTAGGTGTGCCAGAAAACTTGGCGTCATCGCAATGGTCCGGCGGTAGTTCACACCGGGACAGCTTCTAATGTTGTACAAAGCACAGGTCTGCTCGTGTGTGGACTGCTGCAGCCACATTCGGGTTGGTGCTGCGAAATGTCACCTGGCTACTTTGGATTCAGTGGAGAGGCTTGCGAAGAGGCTGATTGGCGACCCAGATTTAACTCGAAACGGTCTCCAAAGCCTGGAGTACAAGCGTAGAGTAGCCAGCCTTTCGGTCTTCTATAGGATGCATTCTGGCGAGTGTGCAAGGGAATTGCATGATTTAATTCCCCCATCTCCGTTCCACCATCGGAAGACACATCGTACGGCGACTTTCCACTAATCTTCTTCGACTTCCAACGAATCAGTAGGCGGCAAGACTTTGTCTGGTGGGTGGTAACTTCTGCAAGCAGGCGATGTTATGGCCTGCCACCGATATTTGTAGATGTTGCAATTTAGAAACATTCCTAAGTTTATTTACACGATACAAACCTTCTTCGGTTTCCTCCATAACATAAAAAACGCATAAAACAGCAATAACATAACCGCTTAATACCACAGAATAACGTTATTAATACCGCTAAATAACCGTTATTAACACGGTAAGCGCTACACGCACTTGACGTCAGTGTAGTGGCGTTAGCTGAATATATCGCGAGGCTTAGTCTGCCTCATTAATATACCATTTCGAGAAATCCCTATGTTACATACATTGGGTAGCCTTGGAACATTTAGCGTAAATTCTCTATTGTTAAGGAGGTTATTTTTAGTCGAATTAGGACTTATTTTTTTGGAAATATTACAGGATTGTTACGAGTTTATAACAACTTATAACAACCCTAAAAACTTTTAGGTTTTCATAATAAATTTATATTCCATATTTTGTTAGTTAATAATGCTCTAGACTAGAACTAATTTTCCATCGCCAAACAACTTTTATTGGCGTTTGATTTATTCCTAAACATTACAAATCACTTGTATTGAATTACTATGCAGAAATCACTTGCTAAAAAATAGTTAATTTAAACAGTCATAATGTTGTCCACGAGTATTGTGAGTTCAAACCGAAGAATCTATGAAGGTTGCAAATAGTATAGTATTATTCTCTACAGCCGGGCGATGTGTTTTTTCGCGGTCGACACATGGTCGTAATATTTGATTTTGTTTTGGGGAGTTTTGACGAGAAAGCTGAGTGTCACGCGCCTTTTCATTGGGCTTTTAAAATTATTGATAGTGTCGTTTACTAAATAAAAGCGCGTGATTTATGTAGTGCATTCAGTAAATAATTCATAAAGAACATTGAAATATCGCAGCATAGTTGCCACATCATGACTTTGCTTCAAACCCTCATAGTCGGTTCACGCGGCCGTCTTTTTCAACTGTCATTGGCGATATTTGCCATTACTGTGAAATAAAATTATCAAAGAATTTCTATAATTTGTTACACGTGTTATTGGCAAAATTGTGGTATCTATTCCACAGAGGCCATTGCTCAAGAGTTGAGGTTGAATCTCACCTTGAAAAAAGAAGAAAAAGGATTTTGTTTTAAAAGCTAAATAGTTATTTCACTTTATTTTATGACTCTCTAAGGTGTGGGATTTTAGAAGTTTTTTAAATAGTAATAACGATAGTGAATTTTTTACATCTTTCGGCAGTGAGCTATAAATACAGGGTGTATCTGACATCGTAACGCAAACTTCGCGAAAAGGCTATAACGCATGCCACTAATTAAATTATGATAGTCATTTATTTCGTTAATGAGCGGTTACAGAAATCACATTGTTTAAAAAAAAGTGTCGTATCGGCCTTTGAACGTTGCAAGCGTGCCGCCGTCCGGGTTTGTAGGTAAGACGTTGATCCCTAATGTGAACTCTATTAAATCAGCTGATAAGATAGTTTTTCGAGTTTTATTTTCATTGCGCTTTTTTGTGTAATTAGCGAATTAATTATTTTTACTTTAAAATCTGTTTGGGTTATGAGCGGTCTAAAGTGAAAAAATCTATATATATTTTTTCTTAAATCATGAAAAAGCCGACGAAAATTTCCACCACTGGGGGGTTCAGAATCATGTACTATATCCATGGTACTCGTTTGTGCGTCGATGTCAGATACACCCTTTATAAAGTTTTGCTCGCTCGTGTGTTATAGTTTTCACTCGTACTGGGAATATGTAAATCTTGTGAATACGAATAATATTTCTCAAAATATATTTCTTTGTACTATTTAAGAAATAAAATTGACATTTCTCAGGTTTTTATGAAAAAAATAATATTTCCAATAGAGAGTTTGTTTTGGTTTCATTTTCCCTCGATTCATAGGCTATGAAATAAGCGCACGTTATCGGGGACTCTAGTGCCGAGGAATGTGGAAAATAGGTATTTAAAGAAACTATTGTCGTCACGTTGCTTCCAACCTCTCCTGGCAAAGTGCGAAAAGGACAGTTGCAGCTCAGGCTGATTTTACCTACAAAAAAGTTGACCAAAAGACGTTTCGTATTCCGCTGTTTTCTTTTTCAAAACACGACAGATCTCAATTATTTTTATTATATCAACATTTAGAGGGGAAGTATACCTATGCTTCTCCTGTATTTTTTATTGTCAAAAACTTATCACTTTTTTCTAATAGTCATCTGAACATTACGGTAAAAATTGATTATTTTTCGCGATATTGAAGTATCGTATTTCTTTTATTGATTAAGTTTCAGAAAACATCAAATGATAGGGGCACGTATAATCACGGTACAAAATTGTAGAAAAAAAAAAATGCTCTAATAACATTATTCGTGAAGAAAAGAGTGGAATACGTTTGTATCAAAGAGATTTAAGATAATTTTAATGTCTTTGGTTTGTATAGAGAAAGCATCACTAGGGTTAACTCTTAAGTATATTGAAATAGAAATATGATGAGAAACCGCGAGCAAGCACAGACAAATAATAAAGAGGTTGGACTTACATTGGGGGGTAATGTCGTGGTGGCCTAGTGGTTAAAAGACCAGTCTCTCAAGTATGAGTGCTCGGGTTCGATTCCAGGTCAGGCAAGTACCAATGTAACTTTTCTAAAGTTATATGTACTTTCTAAGTATATCTTGGACACCAA
This sequence comes from Sesamia nonagrioides, assembly GCA_017933935.1. NCBI lineage: Eukaryota > Metazoa > Arthropoda > Insecta > Lepidoptera > Noctuidae > Sesamia > Sesamia nonagrioides. The sequence goes on along the minus strand of JADWQK010001579.1, from coordinate 173,739 downwards.
TGACTGAAGGTGAAGGAAAACATCTTGAGGAAACCTGGACTTTATAAAGTCTGAAATCGCCAACCCGCATTGAGCAAGCGTGGTGATTACGCTCAATCCTTCTCTGTATGAGAGGAGACCTGTGCCCAGCAGTGGGACGATAAAAGGTTGATGACTTACAGGGGGCTTCAGACGATGTACTCCTGGTGTGCTAGAGTGGATGAAGGCCTCCACCAAATGTTCACTTAGCGCTATAGAATTGCCGATAAGCTCACCGTCCGGTGGCGGTTTGAATATCAGTTACTTTGTTATTCACAAACCAGGGTAACGGAGAGAAAGCAAAAAAAGTTACTGACGGGCGAATGGAAAAACTTTTTGAGTTTTGTTCGTGCTCCATTTCTTAATTCTGATTGAATGCTGGAGGTTGAAGGGTAAAATACGAGAATATTTTAATATGATTGCTTATTGATATACTAGCTGTGCCCTGCGGTTTCACCCGCGTAAGTTTCGAACCGAAAGAGCTCAGTTGATATAAAATAAGCGCCTGTTAAAATAATGGGAGCAATATGTACGTCCGCGTTTGATGCCGTTTTCGCAATATTTTTTGTTCCTGCTCTGCTCCTATTAGTCATAGCGGGATGTTTTATAGCCTATGTCCTTTCTCAGGCTCTAGTCTATCTGTGTACCAAATTTCATTACAATCGGTTCAGTAGTTTTGGCGTGAAAGCCGGACAGACAGAGGTACTTTCGCATTTATAATATTAGTATGGATTTAATTGTTGTATGCATTAACAGAGGGGTATTATTTAATACATTAAAATCCACAAAAGAAACGGCTATACTGAATAAAAATATTAATGACGTTTACGTAATTTTTATTAAAGTGCGAGACCAATTTAAATCCAGTCTTAAAATAATAAAAACAAAAATAATCTTAAACACATTTCAGTATAAGCTTTGACGGCATTCAAAGCGCGAATGCAGTAATTATTTTTTACTGTTCCTGTTTCTTCAGTCCCAAGTTCCCACAACATCCGCCCCCGCTCCGCCTATCACTAAAGCCTGTACCACTGCCATTGAAAAACGAGGACCGAGTAGAGCTATACAAGTATGAGGAATATTGAGAGTGTAGTGTTCAGTCATCATCCATAGAAAAGGGAGGAGAAAAGGGAGGATCTTCCGACATGACGGGTGCCGTGTCTGCCAAGGACTTGCTCGATGGTTGATGTCGGTAAGTTGTATGAATGCTAGACGCACGGTGAACTCTACTTGCGAGATGCAGAAGATGTGTGGTATTGCAGGTACAGAACTACAGCAACCAGCGTCGAGACAATGTTTTCTTTCTTCAGATTTGTTCTTTCATCAAAATTAGCTTACTGACACGTTATATGAGTTCACATAATTATCATTTTTTTTTTGCAATGCATAGATATGCAAGCTTTTATGCTCTTTATACTTGGGGCTTTTATTTAGGTTATAATTTTTTGCCGACTTGCAATTCCATTTTAATGGTTTTTTTTTTGTATTTGCTGGTATTTTGGCGTGGCTAGCTGGCATATGGTAAATAATTGCATTGTTTTTGTGTTTTTTTGTATTCATTAAATGAACAGACAGCTGTGCTGCAGTTTGTTCCGCCACTTCTTCTTCCGAGGGAAAGCACTAGGAAGTGGCGAAGGGTGGGCGTTTTGGGGGACTGTCTTAGGTAATATTGACGTTCGAAAGGTGCTGACTCTCTCCCTAATTTGAATAAGTGACTTCTAATTTTGTTAATTTTATAAGAGTGAACCTTTCAGTAAGTGTTTTGCTCGCTAAGCTAACATTGCTGTGCATGTATCTTTGATAGCTTGTTTATCGCTGTGAAATAACTGCCCGCAGCGGCAGTGATAACTGAAAAGGAAATTAATTTTTATTAAGAAAAGGACAGACGATAAATATTTGTTAAGTCTTGTCAAATTAAGATATTCTATAGACAGTTTAGATGCGATTAAAAACATGGCTCGTCGTCATGGCTCGCATTACGTCAGCCACGTTCTAATTTGACAGGACTTCACAAACACCTATCGTTTGTCCTTTACTTAATGAAATAGAAATCAAAAGATGCACTACACAGGGACTACTATACTATACAAGGAACCTACAATCTTTTGTAGTCAGTAATAATAGTAGATTAGTAGCCGAGGGCTGTAAGGCATCAATTGCAGCCCGAGATATTTAGGCGCACGAGCGCAGCGAGGGCGCTTATAGTTCGAGGGTGCAATTGATGCTTACACCCGAGCTAACTACTCTGCTTTACATCTCGATTATGAGGTAAGTAGAAGAAACCGGCATTACAAGAATAAAACATTTTATTTTTATAAGTTTTCAAATATCTCTCTTTAGAATTTTCAGGCAAAATATTGTTAATTGCTGCTTCAGCTTCCGTTTTCATGAAGATACGAGCCTTACAGAACTCATGTTTTTTGCTAATTAGCACATAATTATAAAAAAAAACAAAAACAAAAAATATTAAATGTAAAAGTTTTCAATTCCCGCCTTTTTTCATCTTTTTTGTAATATTTTTTTCAAGAACGAAATTGAGCTTTGCCGTTCGATATTTAAAATTGATGACTGGGTACCTGGGTACCCATACGAAGACAAGGCTGAATAGCGAAGCGACCTCTTTTGTCATTGGGCTGAATGCATGAGATGTTTATTGCCAGTATGACGGTGAGATGTACGCGAACTTTTTAAAAGAGTGAAGATTTTTTTTTAATTACTTACCGCCCTAGGGCTTTTCTAGCTACATTAATACCCTAGGGCGTTAATTGGTTACTTACAAGCCCAATCTGGGGGTAATAAGGACCTACTTACCGGATATGAGAGATGTAAAATATTAAAACTGTTGTTTTCGAATTCCTTATTACTAAGCAAACTATTTTATTACATTCGAAATCGAATTGATATTTAATTAAATTCAGCACACTAATTCTTTATACCTCTTCTATAACTCTTAGATTATATAATAGTGTTACGAATGCACCTTATGTCGATGGCATAAGGTTCAATATTGCGTGACATGCCGTACGTAACTTTTTTTATCGGTGGTAGGCAACAACATCAGCCGCCGGCATAAGTTACCACCCACCAGACAAAGTCTTGCCGCCAAGCGATTCGTCGTGTTCCGGCATGATGTCTGGTGAAGCCGTACGGAGGACGAGTTTGAGCAGTTGTGTTGCGATGTGTACCGGATACGATGTGCCTAATGTTGTTATGTCGGGAGTTTGGTCGTGGAGGGTCTCCAGATCATCCTCTGGCGCAGCATCGTTGGTCGTGTTGTTGGGTTAAACATTGCATCACCTCGCTCAACTGCCGTCTTCCTTCCTATTCACTCAGTTTTTTTGAGTGAATAGGCTTAATAAGCCTAGTGCGTTTTAGCATCAACGATTGCATCACTGCTTACCATCAGGCGGGATTGCAGTCAAGCGCTAGTTTATAAGTAATAAAAAAAACAAAAAAAAAGGCCTTTTATATCTTGATACCTAGATATTGTAGAGGTACGATATAAAAACGCATTGTTAGACTTAGGACTTAGACGGCATATTGAATGGTACAGGTTTCATCAATATTGACGACGAAGTGTTGACATCGAAATTACTGGAAACTCGTCTTCTGTGAAATACCTGTAGATACCTGCAGATCGTACTTGAAATTAAGCGCTATTATTATTACTTTTAGACAGATCTGAGATGTTTGATTAGCTGACCTATATAAAGCGGCGTGACACCAGCGCGGCGGTCAGTCTTGGCATTTGATTATCGAAGCGAAACCAGAGATGAAGCGATAATCGAGAATATCTACAGCGACAACTGTAATGAGAACTTTGAGGACTATGTCAGTAACCTCTGTGGTGTTGTCAGATGTGTACGACACTGACCTCGTGAACGTAGGACGTAAGGGAAGATTTCGGGGCGACATCAGCTGCTACATTCTACTTGTCATTGCCTACCATCGACAGTACCTTCGTTGTCTATAAAAGTTGTAATCCTTAATTGGTTTATTGTTTAAAAGGATGCTCCTAAATGTAACTAGCCTAAGTTATTTAAGTTGCTGAATAAACATTTTATTTTATTTTTTATTTTTATTTAATACCCCTAGCCCGTAACAATAGAATGCCAAAGACATTGTCGAATCATATAATGTGAATCAATTTTTGTTGCTGATCACCAAAATTACAAAGAATTAAAATATGTATACAACGTGTAACATAAAGGGTATATACATAACAAAGGCATAGCATCTTTACATGATATCAAACGATATTGGAAGGGTTTTTTAATCCTATCTCTTTATGTTACGAAGTTATGAGGAAACAGATCATCCTCTGGCGCAGCATCGTTGGTCGTGTTGTTGGGTTAAACATTGCATCACCTAGCTCAACTGCCGTCTTCCTTCCTATTCACTCAGTTTTTTTTGAGTGAATAGGCTTAATAAGCTAGTGCGTTTTACCATCAACGATTGCATCACTGCTTACCATCAGGCGGGATTGCAGTCAAGCACTAGTTTATAACTATTAAAAAAAAAAAAAAAAAAACACTGCCTGTGATAGGCTACTATCATACTAGTTGCACAGAGATATTGAAGACATTTATCGGATTTTGGGAAGTAACGTGACGGGTAACGAGTAGTTATTAACGTATGTAGTGTGCTGCCACGTTTGTTATGATTTGATTTTAAGAAACACACGAAACCGAAAATTTGGTACCAATTTTTTGAGTATTTTATTTTGAGTTGAAACCCTTCCGATATTGTTTGATATCATCTAAAGATGCCATGCCCTTGGTATGTATATACCCTTTTTGTTACACGTTGTATAGGCAACTACATATGTATACAACGTGTAACATAAAGGGTATATACATAAGAAAGGCATGGCATCTTTACATGATATCAAACGATATTGGAAGGGTTTTTTAATCCTATCTCTTTATGTTAGGAAGTTATGAGGAAAAAAACCGCCTGTGATAGGCTATTATCATACTAGTCGCACAGAGATATTGAAGACATTTATCGGATTTTGGCAAATAACGTGACGGGTAACGAGTAGTTATTAACGTATTATAGTGTGGGGCCACGTTTGTTATGATTTTATTTTAAGAAACACACGAATCCGAAAATTTGGTACCAATTTTTTGAGTATTTTATTTTGAGTTGAAACCCTTCCGATATCGTTTGATATCATCTAAAGATGCCATGCGCTTGGTATGTATATACCCTTTTTGTTACATGTTGTATATTTTTTAATTTAAAGCGTAACCCCCCTCGATTTGATATTGTGCTGTTTGAATGAATTTTATGAATTCAAATGGCACTAATAAAATTATTAATTTATGCAGGGATTGTTTCAAGTTTATTTTAATGTACGAAAGTTTGAGGTTTCAATATTGAAAACGGAAGTTGGAATTTAATTACAGCTTTATTGGAAAAACAACTCTTTGTTTAGTTTCCCATAACAGTTCTGAGTTCAATCAATTGTTTTACGTTTAGTGGGTTCATTGAAAATTATTTTATACATTACAAATATTCTTCATTTATTTAACTTAATGTTGGAGAATAATAATTGGATTTTATTGAAATATGTATGTAAATTTAGGTTTCCTTTCCCAAAGGAAAACAACTGGATCGACTAACTAAATTGCTGATTTCACTATGATTATTTTGTTGATATTTATATTTAAATATTTAATTAAATCTTCAAATAATTCAACCACTGTCGGGCCACAAGTCTCATCTTTGTAAAAGAAGGGGCCGGAATCTACCAGGTTGGCCTATTACAGGTTGGGATGTTTCACGTGCCTTTGATTTTTATAATTTTACTAGCGACCGAGCTTCGCATGGGTGCAAGGCTGATACTAAATACATTCCAAAAAAAGCTGTTAACCTTGTATAAAAAACACAACAGCCCGCCGCCCAACCGGCTGATACCGCCGCAAATGCGACGCCCCACAATTTTTAAATTTGTAATTTACCTTCGAAACTATTTATTTAAATCATGTGCTGTAAAGGGAGATATATATCTTCATTTAAAAAAAAATAGGGGTGGATTACCCTTAACATTTAGAAGAATAAAAAATAGATGTTGTCCGATTCTCAGACCTACCCAATATGTACACAAAATTTCATGAGAATCGGGAAAGCCGTTTCGGAGAAGTTTAGCCACAAACACCGCGACAAGAGAATTTTATATATTACATTTTAAGACATACTTGAGAGTCTGATGTTTTAACCACTAGGCCACCACGACTTGCGTGCGGCTTCGATTCCAGGACAGGCAAGTACCAATGTAACTTTTCTAAGTTATATCTAAGTATAATTTGGACACCAATGACGGATTAAAAAGTTAAGGAAAACATCTTGAGGAAACCTGGACTTTAAGTCTGAAATCGCCAACCCGCATTGAGCAAGCGTGGTGATTACGCTCAATCATTTTATGTATGAGAGGAGACCTGTGCCCAGCAGTGGGACGATAAAAAATAGGTTGATGATGATTTTAAGACATGCTGGTTTCATTACAATGGGGAACATCACCGCTTCGAGAGCAGTGTTAATGATGATAAAATTATTTACACAAAGCAAAGGCTTGTACCGCCAGAAACTTATTCGAAAGAGATATTGTGACCCCAGTTATAGGTATCTAAATATGGAAACGCGGAAGACATCTGATGATTTCCCCCCAAAAAAAAACCAGCATTTCTAAAGGCAGTGTTGATTTAGTTACCACCGACCAGACAAAGTCTTGCCGCCAAGGGATGTGTCGTGTTCCGGTATGATGTCTGGTGAAGACGTACAGAGGACGCGTCTGGGAACTGAGCAGTTGTGTTACGATGTGTGACGGGTACGATGCGCCAAATGTTGTTGTGTCGGGAGTTTGGTCGTGGAGGGTCTCCAGTTCAATCTCCCTCTGGCGCAGCATCGTTTGCAGTATTGTTTGGTTTAACATTGCGTCGCCTCGCTCAACTGCCGTCTTCCTTCCTATTCACTCAGTTTTTTGAGTGAATAGGACTTTAAAACTAACGCGCTTTACCATCAACGATTGCATCACTGCTTACCATCAGGCGGAATTGCTGTCAAGCACTAGTTTATGTATATATAAAAAACGATGACTAGAGCATCACTGAGCCAAGGAAAATTCCTTATGAAAGAAATACCATTCATCCCATCCCATCGCCTGTTGGGATGTTGTTTGTCATTAAGCGGGACCCATTGGGTCGTAAGCTTGGCCCATTGATCGTCACACATGCGGCAGATGTGTCCGGCCCAATTTAATTTAAGCGTGGCAGCGTTCTGCGTAGCTTACGTTATTTAAGTGATGGGAGGAATTATTGTATTCTTCACCCGGTCTACAAGTTTAATATTCAGAACATTTTTAGGCCTGATTTCTCCAACGCCAGGTACTTTTATTGCGTCAATGATTTTGGCAATTTGACGATATGTCCACAAAAAAAAAAATTAAGATGTCAATTTAATTTCACGAATAAAATTATGTCTCGATTGAAAAATCATCTCTTGAGAAACCTATTTTTTCTGCCTGGAAATACAATATCTATTAGGACAAAGTTTGAGCACGCCAAGCACACGGGCAAGTCATTCCATAGCCGAACTGCTTGTACAGTAAAGGATTTATCATAGAAACTAGTGGAATTCATCGGCATCTCTAACATCACATCTCATCTCTCATACAGTCCTCAACGCTGAGTTATAAAAGACTTATTGTAAACTACAGGAATGACTGCAAATAAGTACGAGTGTAAAGGATAAGGGGAGTATATTAAAAAAAAAATAAGTTGCCCCACACTAGGAGTTTCTCCTGTATCGTGGGTGCGTTTACAAACATATAAACTCATCATCATCATCCCAGCGTTAATCCCAGTCGCATCCGAAGCCTTTTCAGCTTTGGAGTCTGGGGTCCGCTTTACCAGTCCTACTGCTGATATGGCTAAACTTCAACAACTTTCCATGAAGCAAACACACATATATAAACTCACGTAAACAAACAGCCAGACCCGGAACAACTACCTTTTTTTTAATAATTATAAACTAGTGCTTGACTGCAATCCCGCCTGATGGTAAGCAGTGATGCAATCGTTGATGGTAAAGCGCACTAGTTTATTAAGCCTATTCACTTAAAACACTTAGGGATAAGAAGGAAGACGGCAGTTGAGCGAGGTGATGCAAGGTTAAACCAACACGACCAAACGAGAAAACGTTGCGCTAGAGGAAGATTGCTCTGGAGACTCTCCACGACCGAACTCCCGACACAACAACATTTGGCGCATCGTACCAGCCACACAACGCAACACAACTCCGTACGGCTTCACCAGACATCATGCCGGAACACGACGAATCGCTTGGCGGCAAGATTTTGTCTGGTGTGTGGTAACTTCTGCCGGCAGCCGATGTTATGATCTACCACCGAGAAAACCTAACCTGTAGGTTATACAAATAGTTGTTCCTTGCGGGAATCGAACCCGCGACCCGCAGCACAGCAGTCGATCGCTTAGCCGCTACACCAACCGTGTCGCCAATAGTATGTTATTACATCTTCTTCTCGGTAGGCGACATTATTGACAGCAGTGAGTGCCTGCTCTCAAAACGGTGAAGAAAAACATCGCGAGGAAACCAGCATGTCCTAGAGGCAAAACTTCGGAGATATGTGACTTCTACCAACCCGCACTGGGCCCGCGTGGTAGATTACGGCCCACTCCCTCTCTCTCACCAAGAAGAGGCCTGTATCAAAGGAGTGGGAGCACTATAGGTTGATTATGAGTGCCTGAAAAGTCGTGCTGGCCTAGTGGTTAAAACACCAGCCTCTCAAGTATGAGTGTACGGATTCGATTCCACGGCCAATGTTACATCGCTTCGTAGCGAAGCGAAATCGAACCAAACCAACCAATGGCGTTAACGATTGACCACGTGATTTATCGCGTCACGTGGTCAATCGTTTTCGTTACTGGTTGGTTTGGTATTCGATTTCGTTTCATTATGAAGCGATGTTACATTGGCTAGGGCCCCAGGTGAGGCAAGTACCAATGTAACTTTTCTAAGTTATATGTACTTTCTTAGTATAGTTTGGACACCAATGACAGATTATAAGGTGAAGGAAAACATCTTGAATCGCCAACTCGCATTGAGTAAGCGTGGTCATTACGCTCAATCCTTCTGTGTATGAGAGGAGACCTGTGCCCAGCAGTGGGACGATAAAAAGGTTGATGATGATGATGAGTGCATGAAATGTAATGAATTATATTACTCTCTGCATACAAGATCACCGAGATCAAAAACTAAGTTACTTTCTTTAGAACTGACCCAAAAGCCAAGAAACACACAAACATCTGCGCTAAATATTATTCGCAGTATATCTCTAAAATTTATGACGTTCTCCCTCAGGATCAGACACTAAATCTACATTAAAACTTGCGAATAACGCCTTAATTTGGAAAAGGGTAGGCACACCTCTCCAGTAGCTATTTGTTATAAAACTGAGGATATTCTGCGAACTCTGTTAACTGATTAGCAATTTTTGCCTAATTAATGCTTGTAAAAGGCATAATAACTTATTGAAAATGCCAAATAATCCTACCATAATATTATTAACTTTTATTATTTAAGTCTGAAATCGCCAACCCGCATTGAGCAAGCGAGGTGATTATGCTCAATCCTTCTCTGTATGAGAGGAAACCTGTGCCCAGCATTGGGCGATAAAAAGGTTAATGATGATGATGATGATGAATATTATTGACGAGGGCCACGGGTTATTAAAAAGACTGTATTTACCATGGCCCTGGCGTACAGGCGAGTGAAGGAACACGGGTGGGTTTTAGTCAGCAAAAGTTTGACCTGCTCCACTCACTGCGAGAGAGGTCATTTGATAGTTACCATCCAAAGAAAAGATGGATGGATGGACACATGAGTCTTGGGTGAAATTTTGATGAAATCTTAATCTGTCAAAAGTACTTCTTACATTTTCAACAAGTTTGTAACTTTGGAGGTCGCTGCGTTGAGATTGTAACTAGATTGTGTACCTAGTTAATTACAAAAATTGACCTCTAGTTGATTTCTGTTTATAGACGAGACAATAAACTGTTTTTATATAAAACACAGGTAAATGTTGCCGTTTGCTTTCAAGACGTAAAGCCTACGCTACCCACACACTCTTTGTAATACCGAAAACCTAATAATAGAGTTGTTTATTCATTGTCTGGACACCAAAAGACAAATAAAAACAAAGATTAACAGACCATAACATTTAAAAAATATTCCCTTTAACACATATTTTAATCTCACATGCATAATATAACCAACTTATCCTGAACTGCGGAGAAAAACAGAACTTGTAAATGTAACGCATTTGACTTTCAATTTGACAGCTCTTTTCACCAGTGGCGCCACCTCAAAATGTCAAGTTAAACTGGTAAACTGTTAAATGAAAGGAAGGGATCTCATTAATCTCCCTTTGTGTTAGTGATTAATACACTTTTGTGTACTCTGTGGTTATAGGGTTGTTCGTGAAAGCAGCGTAAAATTGCAGGCTAGTCGGAAAATAATGGGGAATGTTATTAACTTTGTATCGGGGTTGTGTAATGCGGGCAATCACGAAGGTCGAGAGAACCTTTTTTCTTTGGGTTTTTATTTATTTATTTTATTGTAGCATTTGTGGACACACATACATAAACATCATCATCATCATCATCTCAGCGTTAATCCCAGTCGCATCCGAAGCCTTTTCAGCTTTGGAGTCTGGGGTCCGCTTTTACCAGTCCAACTGCTGATATGGCTAAACTTCGACATTTTCCGTGAAGTGACTGCCGTCTGACCTCCACAACCCGAAGGCGACATCGAAGCATTGCAGTTAGACCAATTGTTAGACTTTTGAGGACTCCAACAACCCGTAACGACTGCTACTAGATGTTCGTATGGCAACCGGGACCAACGGCTTAACATGCTTTCCAAGGCACGACCAGACCAGCGCAAATATTCATATTCATATATACAAATAGTTGCACTGTGCGGGGATCGAACCCGCGCCACCTTGCGCAGCGGCCGCGTCCGCTACCACTACGCCACGGAGGCTGTCAACACACATACATAAACAGACAAGTAATAAAAAAGAACAAAAAAAAAAAAAGCAAACAGAGGTGATGCTTATTAATTTTGTTTATTTATGCAAAATTAGTTACATATGACATTTATAAAAAATTAGCTTTCCGCCCGCGGCTTCGCCCGGAGTTCGGTTATATCGCGCTTTTTAGATTTCCCTCGGGAACATCAAATTTTTCCGGGATAAAAAGTAGCCTATGTTCTTTCATAGGGACTAAAAATTGTCTCTGCCGAATTTCATCAAAATCGGTTGAGAGGTTTAAGCGGGAAAGCGTAACAGACAGACAGACAGACAGACAGACTGACAGACAGACAGACTTACTTTCGCATTTATAATATTAGTATGGATGATAGGTTATAAGTTTTCTTGATTTTCATCATCATCATTCATCATTTCCGAAAGACGACCACTGATGTCCACATAGGCCCCCCAAGGTTCTCCACGACGACCATTTCTGCTCGTCCATGCGGTTTCCCGCGACCTTCACCAGATCGTAGGTCCACCTCATCGGGGGCCTATCCAGGCTGCGTCTTCCGGTGCGTGATCGCCACTCGAGAACCCGTCGGCCCCATTGGGCATCGGTCCTACGGGCAATGTTCCGGGCCGACTGCCAATTTAGTGTTGCAATTCTTGGGGCTATGTCGGTTACTCTCGTTTTTCTGCGGATCTCCTCATTCCTGATTTGATCGCGCAGTGAAACCTCTTGCATAGCCCTCTCCATTGCCCTTTGAGTGACCTTTGAACAAAATTCAATCGAGAAGACATATAACCCTCTATTGTGCTCGAAGTTATATTGGAGTATGAGATTATATGTACGCACCTACGATGCATTATAGCACAATTTTATATGACTTGTGAGGAGACAGATGTTAATGAATTGTATACTGCAACGTGACCTATGCTCACATACATACTGATATGTAATACAGTAGGACCTCGGTAATCCGGATTCCCGCTTGTTCGGTGATCGTTGTAATCCGACCGGGCAATGGGATTCGCGGGGAAAGCCGGCGAGGGTAGGGCTGTGGGTCAACACGATACCAACTTCACACGGACTTTTTTTTTATATATATATATTATAAACTAGCGCTTGACCGCAATCCTGCCTGATGGTAAGCAGTGACGCAATCGTTGATGGTAAAGCGCACTAGTTTATTAAGAGCCTATTCACTCTAGCCTTGAAGACACTCAAATTTTAGTCCGACGGAAACACCGTCGCTGGCAAATTGTTCCAGTCCCTCGATGTACGTGGTATAAAGGAGGAGGCGAAACGCTTCGTCCGGATCGTAGTGGTGTTAACAACGTAAGGGTGGAAACCAGCCGTACGACGGGTCGTCCGCTGGTGGAACGGAGATGGGGGAATTAAATCATGCAATTCCCTCGCACACTCTTCGAAATGCATCCTATAGAACACCGAAAGGCTGGCTACTCTACGCCTGTGCTCTAGGCTTTGGAGACCAACTCGAGTTAGATCAGGGTCACCAATCAGCCTCTTTGCACGTCTCCACTGAATCCAAAGTGGCCAGGTGACATTTGGCAGCACCAGCCCAAATGTGGCTGCAGTACGAACGGACCTGTGCTTTGTATAACATTAGAAGCTGCCCAGGAAGCTCTTTCATATAATTTTATCTGCGCAACAAATCGGTGCATACAAAAATCTGTATAATAGAAAAGTCTGAGTGAAAAAAGTCGGAGTACCAAAGTCTCAGCATAAAAGTTGGAAGTTTGTACGCATGTTTGCGTATTATAAAAATGACAAATTTATCAATTAACGAGTCACTACAAGTGTGCTGAAGACTTTCGAAAATTGGCAATCTCTGAGTAATTCAAGTCTGAGCCAATGATAAGTCTGCACAAACATCATGTCATTGCTCATACTTATGATTTTTACACAGACTTCACATTTCACTCAGACTTTAGATTTTTACTCAGACTTTTAGTTCGTACAGATATTTGTACAAACTTAAAGTCTGTATCGTGTGGACCCACCATTATGCATGAACCAATGCGCCGTCCGTCAGTGTTTTGTTTATCGCTTTTGGGTTAATACGTATATTGTCAATTTAGCGCGCTTTCTAACATCATGGTGCCGCCACGTAAACACACATATGACATTGACATTAAAAGACAAATTGCGGATTATAGAAATGTTAGATAAATGTGACAGCTTCCCTGTCACTACTCGGAATTTTGGCATAGGCAGGTCAACTGTACGCAATATAAAGAAACTAAGGTTAAACATGTGTTTTATTAACATTAAATATGGCATACTATTATCCGGATGCCTCGATAATCCGATAAGGGTCTTGTTTTTGCCTCTTCGGATTAACGAGACCCTACTCATCATCATCATCTCAGCGTTAATCCCAGTCGCATCCGACGCTTTTTTCAGCTTTGGAGTCTGGGGTCCTTTACCAGTCTAACTGGTGATTTTTGGCGAAACTTCGACATTTTCCGTGAAGCGACTGCCGTCTGACCTCCACAACCCGAAGGCAATATCGAAGCATTGCAGTTAGACCAATTGTTGGACTTTTGAGGGCTCCAACAACCCGTAACGACTGCTACTAAATGTTCGTATTGCAACCGGGACGAACGACTTAACGTGCTTTCCGAGGCACGACCAGACCAGTGCAAATATTCATATTCATGCATACAAATATTTGCACTGCGCGGGGAATCCGTGCCTCCTTGCACAGCGTTCGCTACCGCTACGCCAACAAGGCCCTACTGTACAATTAAATTTGATTTGTTTTCGTATAAAAACGTCAGTAAGACAATTTTGACCTACAATATCTCCACAACCAGAGGATTTTAGGTACAAAAAAAATATATCATAATGACGGGGAATACAAATGACTCTCGGCTTCCTTTCTGTTTAAGCCCGTAAGATTTAATGTTAAACATAAATATTATTAATCCGGTTATGCACGAAATTGTACCTGTGTGTCGGTCACACTCACGCGAATTCAATGTTTGACCTTCATCCAACAAAAGTGCTCGATATCTGTAAACAAGTTTTCGCTTCAAAAACAATAATGAACAATTATTTGTAAATCAACAACCCGATATTCAATTGTTTTTCTGTCGGCTCAAGTTATCTGGTTATAATGAAATCCTGTCTATCAATAATGTAAGTACTTGAAACTAAATTGTGTTCTAGATGTAAACCTAGGTTCATTCATTTCAGCATTGTCTGTTCCAGATTTATAGAACTTTCATAATTTTTTCTCGAGGTTTGATGACTAAGTGACGACTATACTCATTGCTTATGCTCAATCCTTCTCTGTATGAGAGGAGACCTGTGCTCAGCAGTGGGACAGTAAAAAGGTTGATGATGATGATGATACTTATTGCTTATCCGGATTTGTGCCAGACTCATCCATTGTTGGAGTTTGTGCGTTGAAAGACAAACTAATCAAGACAAGTTGTTAAAATTACGAAAGAAGTGGGTAGAATTTCGATGAAATACACACATCTGGCGATTTGGGGTGGCTTGGCCTGCTGTCGTCCGTACATGCAAACTGCCACACACCACTCCACGCAATCCTTACATGTTTTCTGTCATGTTTTGCATGTTTTCTCTAGTAAGTTCTATAGAAGTTTAAATATTGTTTAGTATAAGCAACCACCCGCACATAAATAAGGTGTCTACAACACTGAAGTAACTAGATCCCACGACACAGGGTATCCTAGTGTGGGATCTAGAGTTGCTACATTGCACGACATGTTTCTTGTTAATTTTGATTTGTATTTTTAACCGACTTCAAAAAGGAGGAGGTTACTCAATTCGACCGTATATATGCTTTTTTTTTATGTTTGTTCGCGCATAACTTCGTCGTTTATGAACCGATTTTGATAATTCTTTTTTTGTTGGAAGAAGACATTCCCAAGGTGGTCCCATGATAAGGACATCAGGGTCTGATGATGGAAGACCAGAGAAATCAAGGGGAACTTTCAAAAATCGTAGGGGCGATTAGTGCATTTCTTAGTATTTTCATTAAGTATTTAAAGCACTACAATTTGATAAAGGTCTGGAGTAGATCTGATGATGGACCCGGAAGACAGTCGAAGGAACTCCTCAACAATTCACAGCAGCTACCTTGTGTTTGGGCTTGATTAATTTGTATTCATAAGAACTTTACACCTAGATAGGTTGTGACTGTCATAAGAGCTCTGATGATGAAGACAAAGGCCAGTTTCGGGAACTCCTCAACGGTTTGCAGTACCTACTTTGTGTTTGGTTTTAATTTGTTTATATTGATGAGAACTTTGCACCCATTGGGTTAAAATAATGTTCTGCAGTACCTATATCTGATGATTAAGACCTTAGGCAGTCGAGAGAATTCTTCAAAATTACTGGTAAAAATCAAAGTAAACAAAATTACGTCATTTCTCAACTATATTTGCGTCAGCTTCCAGTCTTACCGGATGTAACTAAATACATAGTACCTACTTTTCACAACTAAAAAGTGTAAAATAAAAACTTTTTTACAAAAAAAAACAACCGACTTCTAAAAACCACTACAAAGTGAAAGATAACTAATTTCGGAAGTCGGTGTCAAAAACTAATACCTATACAAAAACCAAAGACACCGACTTCCGAAATTAGTTATTTTTCACTTTGTAGTGGTTTTTAGAAGTCGGTTGTTTTTTATTTTTGTGGAAAAAAGTTTTTCTTTCCTTTGGCTGTTGTGCTTATGTTATCAACAAAATGTATCTAAATGAATTTTAATTTATTTTTATTTTATTTAAACAACAGAATCTAGGGATACTAATATCCTAAGTTGATTACAAATTTAAAGGTTTTGAAACATTTTAAATTTCCATTTAAAAAATAATTTGGGTACACAGATTTCCACAGAATGACTAATTAAAAGATGAAGGAAAACATCTTGAGGAAACCTGGACTTTAAGTCTGAAATCGCCAACCCGCATTGAGTAAGCGTGGTGATTACGCTCAATCCTTCTCTGTATGAGAGGAGACCTGTGCCCAGCAGTGGGACCATAAAAGGTTTATGATGATGATGATGACACAGATTGCCACCTGTTTTATTCTATGTTCTGTTCTGTTTTCTTTACTATCTATTTATACACCTGTACACAGAATCAGTAAAATAAATAAATAATTAATGACACGGGTAGAATTAAAACAAGGGTTTGCATTGTGTTGGCTGACAATGAATTAATAAGCTAAATTTCTCATAATTCAAGTCACAGCTGTTTCAGGATTATTTAATGAATTATTAAAGGTACACCAGCAGATTCTACTTATAAATATTTCTTAAGTACAATAGGGTACTTGACTAAAAAAAACGTATCAGTCCGTCAGTCAGATTTCCAAAAAATACTAAACACGTACGTTTTTCTTTTTTCATATACTTACTTAAACAAAAAATGAAGGCGACACAGTGCGTTGAAACTCGTCTGACGTCACTGCACGCTACACTTTTTAGCGAGCAGTGACGTCACCAGCCGCCACTCCTGATCTTTGATGCCTTTTATATGTCAATCTTTATTGATTTGATAAAACAAAATATACCTTAGATCCAATATTTTTCTATAATCTGAATGATGGATTAAATAATCATTTTTTTTTTACCCAGGAAACATCTCTATTGTCTCGATCTTACACTGTAGCCAAGGTCGCCAAAGCCAAGCCAGGTTTACCAGCAATCTCAGAAAGAATTGATCACAACAAAATAATAGCAAAACTAAAGGCCAGAAGTAAAAAATTAACTAGTTCTTGCCCGCAATCCCACCTGATGATAAGCAGTGATGCAATCGTTGATGGCAAAGCGCGCTACTTTATTAAGAGCCTATTCAATCGGAAAAACTGAGTGAATAGGAAGGTATACAGCAGTTAAGCGAGGTGATGTCATATTAAACTCAACAACACGACCAACGATGCTGCGCCAGAGGGAGATTGATCTGGAGACCCTCCACGAAAAACTCCCGACACAACAAAATTTAGCGCATCGTACCAGGCACAAATCGCAACACAACTGCTCAGATCCGTCCACCGTACAGCTTTACCATGTTATGTAACTATGACAACCCGTTCTGGGATCTGTCCCAGTGATCTGTCATCCCGTGCCGGATGGCTCACATCGCAACACAACTGCTCAGATCCGTCCTTCGTACGGCTTCACCAGAGGCCATGCCGGAACACGAGGAATTGCTTAGCGGCAAGACTTTGTCTAGTGGGTGGTAACTTCTGCCGGCAGCGGAAGTTATGGCCTGCCACCGAGGTTTAGTAAAATAAAATTATTAGTTCTTCAGAGTTCTTTAGTAAAATAAAATTATTAATAACTAGTTGCGTCTAGCGGTTCCACTTGCGTAAGTTTCGATCCCGCAAGAATATCGTTATAACAAATTCCAAATCCGTTCCGTAGTGTTTACGTAAAATAGCCAATCGAACCCCAATATCTTCGTTGCCAATATTTATAGTCCCAAAGTAACCGCAATCTTTTTTTGACAGAGCGGAAGGGTGTGTTAGACTGACACTAACTAAAACCTACCCGTGTCCCTTCATTTGCCTGTACGCCAGAGCCACGGAATCTTCTTAGAGCAACTCACGGGCCTGGTAGGCATCAGTCTTTGTGGACCCCGTCACGATGATGCGTGCGTGAATTACAACGCGCTGTCGACTCGGGCCTGGTCCTTACCAGGCGGCGAGCTGCCCACTGCTCACCGCCCGCAAGCCCGGGCCTGCGTTGGCCGGGAGTTCGTTGTTGTCTCCCGATGACCAGTGCGTCTCCTGCGGCAACTAGGGATGTGGGTACACCCATATCATTGCCAGGTAAAGGACCATGGGCCACAGAACCGGGGGTTTGTCTCATTACACTAAAACCTCTAACAGGCCTTTTAGCGAGTTGGCTTCAGCCCCTTGCACGCTTTCCACAGGTCCGTTGGCATAAGCAGAATTAAAATTAAAAACTTTACAATCAGCGTCAGATTTCCTTGTGTTGTCATGTGACATTATGCTGAGCTGAGGCCCTTTTGGCATTGTAATGTTTGTTTTATATTTTACATATAAACTAGTGATTGATTGCAATCCTGCCTGACGGTTAGCAGTGATGCAATCGTTGATGGTAAAGCGCGCAAGTATTTTAAGAGCCTAATCACTCTAGCCTCGACGGCACTTAAATTGAAGTCAGACGGAAATACCACCGTTGAAAAACTGTTCCAGTCTCACGATATACGCGGTATAAAAGACGAGGCGAAACGCTTCATCTGGATCGTAGTGGTATCAACAAAGTAAGGGTGGATACTTGCCGTACGACGGTCGTTTTTATACAATAGTTTTAAGGTGTATTTATTTTTCTGTAATGCCTATAAACGCATTCTTCTTTCTTTTAATTTTGTCCACTTACTACTAAACAAAAGTGAAATGAAATCGTTTACTAAGCAAATAGAATCACTGATCACTTTTACACGACATATTTTTTAAACGGAATTGCCTAACTGACTACCTCTGAGAAGAAAATATGTCGAAGCAAACTTAGAGATCACCGTCTTTTTGCAAATTCAGACATTAAAAATATGTTTACAATAACCATATGTGTTTGCTTTGTACATAACAATTAATTTACGAGATCGTGGGAGTCTTTGTAATTATGATCGGATTTATCGAGTTTCCAAAAACATTTAAATGCTTTAGCACTCTCAATACTGTCGATAGACATCGTATTGAAAATGAACATTAATTCTTTACCCAGCGTTTCTAAATGAATTTTGTTCCGTAATGAAAAGCTGTCCGTCAAACGCTCTCTACTTGCAGAATAAATTGTTTTCAACAGCTTCGTAAAGGGTGCTACTGACTGGTTCGGGTCGGCACATTCGATTCGGTAGTATTATGTGATCCCCAAAGCCGACCCGAAGTAATTACTACACATAAACGACTTTCTTTCTTTCTTTCTTAATTTTGTCGCATTTTTATGTATTGTATTGTGTGTACATAAATAATAAAATAAATAAATAAATAAAATACACCAATATTTTACTTTCTTTTTTCGCGAGTCTAGACGGTTGTATTTGCATACCAATGCAGCTTCATTAAGTAAGATTGGAAGCCGATCCCAAAATAGTTGAAGAAAGGTTAGACAGATGATAATGAACAGGCTTTCATTCAAGTCGTGGTGATCGGAAATCTCTGGTCGGCATTTACCCTCATTGAATTATGTCTGTCACCAGATTGTATCTCATGAACCGTGAAAGGTGGACAGCTGTTAAGTGTAGTGAAAAGGTAGTCAAATGTTCACTTACTATGATAATATTGATGCGGCCGCTATAGGTACAACAAATGCTGAAAATACGATATTTTTTTAATAATTGTAATCTAGTGCTAGACCGCAATCCGGCCTGATAGTAAGCAGTAATGCAATCATTGATGGTTAAGCACGCTAGTTTATTAACTACCTATTCCCTCTAGCCTGGAAGACGCTTAAATTGTAGTCAGATGGCAACACCGCCGCTGGAAAATTGTTCCAGTCCCTCAATGTAGTAATGTTCGGATCGTATTAATGTCAACAACGTAACGGATACTTGCCGTAGGTACGAAAATAAATTAATCTTAAAGTGGGATTCCCATGCAACAGACATAGGTACTATTTTTGCAGTTAAAAACGGCAACAGGTGAGCGGTTGAAATGTTGTCAAAATGCCGACCCGAACAAGTGGGTAGCACCCTTAAAACGTATGCATGGAGGGAGTTATTTCATTCATTTTTCACAAACTCATTTAACTGTACCTATTCATTTGTTTTCATACGTAATAAAGTGAATAAAGTGTTCACAGCTGGTTGGTTTCCAAATAGGCATTTCATCTGTCTCTCTTGACTAACTCAACATCTGCCACCTATCTATTGATAGGTGGCAGATGTTGTCTAGAATTACCACCCGTCGGCAGTTACCACCCACTAGACAAAGTCTTGCCGCCAAGCGATTCGTCGTGTTCCGGCATGATGTCTGGTGAAGCCGTACAGAGGACGGGTCTGAGGAGTTATGTTGCGATGTGTTTCGGACACGATGCGCCAAATATTGTTGTGCCGGGATTTTGATCATAGAGGGGCTCCAGATCAATCATCCTCTGGCGCAGCATCGTTGTTCGTGTTGTTGAGTTTAACATTGCATTCCCGCGCTCAATCACCGTCTTCCTTTCTATTCATTCAGTTTTTTGAGTGAATAGGCTCTTGATAAACTAGCGCGCTTTACCAATAACGATTGCATTACTGCTTACCATCAGGCAGGATCGCGGATAAGCACAAGTTAGTTAGCCTAGATGACAATTAAATTATAATCAGACGGAAAGACCGTCTCAGGCAAATAACTTTATACCACGTACATGCTTCGATGGTCGTCAGAAGTCTTGTTAAATAGACAATTACCATATTATATCATCATCACCATCAACCTTTTTATCGTCCCACTACTCACATACAGAGAAGGATTGGGTGTACCTAATCACCACGCTTGCTCAATGCGTTTTGGCGATTTCAGACTTAAAGCCCAGGTTTCCTCAAGATGTTTTCCTTCACCTTCAGTCATTGATGTCCAAGATATACTTAGAAAGTACATATAACTCTAGAAAAGCTACATTGGTACTTGCCTGACCTGGAATCGAACCCGCGCACTCATACTTGGGAGGCCGGTGTTTTAACTACTAGGCCACCACGACATGGATATTATAGTAAGAAAAAAATATCCTAAGCTTGTAATGGCAACACTGCATAATAGAAAAACCGCCCATGAGCGAGTTGGACTCACCCACAGAGGGTCAAGGTATTTTTTTTTATGGTCACGGAGACCATAAAAAAAAATACCTTG
Source organism: Sesamia nonagrioides (assembly GCA_017933935.1). NCBI lineage: Eukaryota > Metazoa > Arthropoda > Insecta > Lepidoptera > Noctuidae > Sesamia > Sesamia nonagrioides. Next base: position 152,803 of record JADWQK010001579.1, on the reverse strand, counting down.
ATATTATCATTTCTCGTTGATATAGCGGCGATATAGCACAACAGATATTGTATTTAAATTGAAATTCAGAAGATTGTTTTTTTTTTATTTTATTATTTATAAACTAGTGCTTGACTGCAATCCCGCCTGATGGTAAGCAGCGATGCAATCGTTGATGGTAAAACGCACTAGCTTATTAAGCCTATTCACTCAAAAAAACTGAGTGAATAGGAAGGAAGACGGCAGTTGAGCGAGGTGATGCAATGTTTAACCCAACAACACGACCAACGATGCTGCGCCAGAGGATGATCTGGAGACCCTCCACGACCAAACTCAGAGGATGATCTGGAGACCCTCCACGACCAAATCCCCGACACAACAACATTAGGCACATCGTCCCCGGTACACATCGCAACACAACTGCTCAGACCCGTCCTCCGTACGGCTTCACCAGACATCATGCCGGAACACGACGAATCGCTTGGCGGCAAGACTTTGACTTTGAGATTGTATATCTTTTTCTTCTTCTTCAGCCTATAGAGGTCCACTGCTAGACAAAGGCCTCCCCCAAGAGTTTTCACTATGACCGTTCTTATGCTGCCCGCATCCATCAGCTTCCAGCGACCTGTATATCTGTTGGCGCTAATTCATGAACTGATATAACGCTAACTAGCTATTATGGTTCCTGATACACAACATAATTTTTTGTTTATGCAAAATCCGAAACACGTGTCCAGTATTTTTAAGTACAGAATCAATGTACAAAATTTCAAAAAGGTATAATAATAAATCACAAAGTTATGAGCTTGCTATTCTACTTGGTTGTCGCAAGAAAATTATGATCAAAGATCCGCTCGTGCGGGCGAGCACGGGGCGTTGAACTCTGGCGTCAGCTGATGCGCGCGCGAGTACTATGATCTATCGTAAAACTGCGTGCGCGCGTGCGGTATCCAAACAGCATTAATTTATAAATGTATTTGAGAAAAAATATAACATGGTGTAAAAAGTATTGGAATCGATTCAGTTGCTTATTCTAATCAAATTATATTCAGATTTATAAACATAAACAAAAAATAACGTTGTATAGCTTTGTGGCAGCAAGTAGCTGGTTTAGTACCTAATAGAGTCCAATTTTTACACTTTTAGTACGGAATCCTAAATATCAAAGCTAATTCAAAAATAGTTAAGCAAAAAGCTAGGTTAGGTGGATTCTAGCCCACTTTTCCTAGGAAACGAGATAGTGCCAAATACCAGAAGAAGCTGAATATCTTTGGCGAATCATCTGCAGATGGAAGTTATAAATCATAATCTATTGAAAAGACTTGGTTACTGGTATACTGATTCATGCGATTGGTGCAAGTTGTACCAAACTAGTAAATATAAAGATATACCCCTCTATTCATAAACATTGCTTATAGTTAAGTAGTGATTAGTGACTATACATTTTTGAGGTTTTTTAAAAACAGCATATTGTATGAAATCATCTGTTTTTTGAATTGAATAGACATCTGTACTGTTGAGGAGTTTGTCACGAAGGGCGGGCGCATTGGGGTACTGTCTTACATAAGTAATATTGACGTTCAAAAAGTGTTGATTCTCAGTGTGATTTGAATAAATGACTTTTGATTTTGATACTGGCTACATGCGGCGGTTTTACCTGCAATAGGGTCAAACATCATCTGCCTCTAAGCGGTTCGTCGTGTGAGTGTAAGTGATGTCTGATGAATCCGTAAGGAGAACGGGTCTGAGCAGTTGTGTTGCGATGTGTGCCGGGTACGATGCGCCAAATGTTGTTGTGTCCCTCTAGCGCAGCATCGTTGGTCGTGATGTTGAATTAACCATTGCATCACCTCGCTCAACTGGCATCTTTCTTCCTATTCCCTTAGTTTCTTTTTTGAATTTTAGGCGCTACCGACACTGCTTACCATCAGGCGGGATTGCGATCAAGCATTAGTTAACGATTATATAAAAAAAAGGAATAGAATAGTCTTTATTATGTACACCATATACATAGATTACAGAACATAAATATAAAGATCTGGAATAGTTTGCCAGCGGCGGTGTTTCCGTCGGACTACAATTTGAGTGTCTTCAAGGCTAGAGTGAATAGGCTCTTAATAAACTAGTGCGCTTTACCATCAACGACTGCGTCACTGCTTACCATCAGGCAGGATTGCGGTCAAGGGCTAGTTTATAATATAATTAAAAAAAAAAAAATTAAAAAGATTTTACAAAGGGTGACACAATGGGCGGTCCTGTCGTTAAGAACAATCTTTTACAGAGAGTGTAATCAAAGTCTTATTTTTTTTGTATTTTGTTTTTACCATCGACTTCCAGAAATTAGGAATTTTCCACTTTGTAGTTTTATTTTGAATTTTTGTTATAAATGTTTTATTTTGTGTTTTTAATTGTGAACAGTAGTTGCTCCATTTTTACTGCTAAATTTGCATCCAGTCAGACTGAACGCTGACCCAAATATAGTTGAAAAAAGTCTAGGAAGGTGATGAGTTGTGAAAAGCAATTTGAATTACTTATCACCCGTCATTTTGGTTTACAATCAAACTAATGAACCCAATTATGATAATATTTCTATGGAACTAATCTGGCGGCTACGTACTGAAAGACGCAGCGTAGGGAGGCCCCAAACAAAGTGGACCGATGACCTGGTGAAAGTCGAGGGAAGCCGATGGGTGCGGGCAGCACAAGATCGGTCATTGTGGAAAGCCTTGGCCTTTGCCCAGCAGTGAAGTCGACTTCTATAGGATGAAGAAGAAAAAAAAGGATCTGGAAGTATATCCTTTTACAAAATTAGAATATTGCTAATCGACTCATTAAAAACGGAGTTCTAAGATAACAAACATAGAAAATACAGTTAATTTTTTTTTATAAATTATAAACTAGCGCTTGACCGCAATTCCGCCTGATGATAAGCAGTGATGCGATCGTTGATGGTAAAGCGCGCCAGTTTATTAAGAGCCTATTCACTCTAGCTATGAAGACACTCAAATTGTAGTGTGACAGAAACACCGCCGCCGGCAAACTGTTTCAGTCCCTCGATGTACGCGGTATAAAAGAAGAAGCGAAACGCTGCGTATCCGGACGCAGCGTTTCGCTTCTTCTTTAGTACTTCGTAGTGGTGTTAACAACGTAAGGGTGAGAAGTCGCCGTACGACGGGTCGTCCGATGGTGGAACGGAGATGGGGGGCATTAAATCGTGCAATTCCCTTGCACACTCGCCAGAACGCATCCTATAGAAGACGGAAAGGCCGGAAGCAGTTTAAAATGAAACTACCCGCTACCCCCTCTAACTTACGCCACACGAATATTTTCTCCCAAGTTTAAAGGAAATTGGGTTACCGTCGTTAATCACAGGAAGTGACGTCGTCGCCGTATACTTCCGGCCGACCCTTACACAGGCTAACCGACTTTCGAAGTTTCTTTTGAGGCTTTCAGACTAGTTAGATAGGATCTTTATTACGACGTACGGGCTATTACAAGTATTAATATAGGCCCCATAGGGTGTATGAAGTCATTTTATAGGTCAGGATTTGTGTATATTGACAACATAGTTAGCGTAGTGACTGAGCGATTAATTCCTGTGCTGCGTGTCGCGGGTTCGATTCCCGGACGGAACAAATATTTGTATAGCCGTGGTTGTTCCGGGTCTGGCTGTTTGCGTGTGTGAGTTTAAATGTTTCTAAACGTACTCACGATACAGAAGTAGATAATATTTAGGGAGTGGCAACATATATTTTCTAAAACAAAAAAAAAATCTATAAGTAATATATTTTATTTATCCTTTTATTTCAGGCACCAAAGCCCATATAAACAATTACTGCTATATTAGCGTCATCATCATCTCAGCGTTAATCCCAGTTGCATCCGTAGCTTTTCAACTTTGAAGTCTAGGGTCCGCTTTAATAACTGCTGATTTTGGCTAAACTTTCGATATTTTCCGTGAAGCGACTGCCGTCTAACCTCCACAACCCGAAGGCGATATCTAAGCATTGCAATTAGATCAACTGTTAGGCTTTTAAGGGCTCCAACAACCCGTGACGACTGCCACTAGATGTTCGTATGGCAACCAGGACCAACGGCTTAACGTGCTTTCCGATGCACGACCAGACCAGTGAAAATATTCATACATACAAATATTTGCACTGTGCGGGGATCTATGTGTGGGGAAATATATTTGCATTACATAATCAATAAATTCATGGGCAGCGTTGGAGAAGCTCCGTGGTGTCTTCTCATGCAAAATACTTCAGTGCCTAAAGACGAAAGTCTTTAACCAAGGTAACACACATTGGTTAAATGTCGTCGACCGTTAATGACATATGGATCAGAAACGTGGTCCTCCACTATGGGGTTCATAAGAAAGCTCAAGTTCGCACAGAGAGCTATGGAGAGGATTATGCCAGGTGTTTATGTGCGTGATCGAATCAGAAATGAGGAGATTTGTAGAAGAACGAAAGTCGCTGACATAGCCCAGCGGATTAGCTCTTTGAAGTGGCAGTGAGCGGGGTACAAAGCACGTAGAGCTGATGGCACAGCGTAGGACACCTACTGACAAGATGGTAGGATGACGTAATAAAAATCTCAGGGAAGCGCCGGATGCAGGCCGGCTCCAACTGGTATTTTTGGAATTCTTTGGGGGAGGCTTATGTTAAGCAGTGGACTTGCTGTGGCTGACATGATGATGATGATAATAAATAATAATAATAAAGTTTTATTGACATAAAAAGAAGTTACCTACACTTTGAAGCCCGTGCTAGGCGGTACCTGTGTTTCAGGAGTCAGTGTCTCCACCCGTTTTTCGGACAATACTTTTATGCTACAGTATTATAAATTAATTACATGCTCATTTGTGGTGTGTTTAGTGTGTAGTGTGTGGTGTGTGTTTGTGTGTATTGCTTACATTACTATTGGATTTTCTTGCTTATAATTGTTTAAGTAAATATTCGGTCTGTATGTAATCTAGAGTTTGAAGCCATGTTTTTAGCAATGATGATGCCATAATCGACTACAATGCTTATGTACTACAGTACAGTACAGTAGTGATGTAGGTGTATAGTTTTCATTGTATTTTTTGGCGTGACTAGCTGACCTAATTTTTACTATACTATGTAATACATACATACATAATCAGCCTATAATTTTTCCACTATTGGGAAACAGGCCTCCACTCCGTGAGAGGGAGTGGGCCGTAATCTTTCACGCGGTAGATCGGGCTGGTATTTGTCATATATCTTCGAATTTTTTGCGTAGGACATGCTGGTTTCCTCACGATGTTTTGAGAGCAGTTTAAAAAATAATTCAGACGAAGTAAAATGGCTGATGAGGTTCGAACCTATGACTTACTACGCTGCTCTCAAGTACTACTACTACTTCCTATCCCACTATCCCACAATCCTACTTCCCGAAAAAACCCACACGTTTAATATAATAATGCACTGACAGTGCTGTTGGGGCTGCCGTGGCTTTGTAGTGCGTCGGGATGTTTGCGGATAATAATATTAATGGTTTTACTGACAGTTGTTCGCGGCAGCATCAACAGTATTCTTGGTGTGTTTGCGGATCGGTGAGATTCTCTGACGTTGCGTAGATAGATGCAGCTTATATTTTTATAATATCACTACATGTTATAAAACATAGTCATTTTCACTTTCCCTATTTCCCTTTGTATGATTAAATCTTTAAAAGTACGCAACTGAGTTTGATGCGTAGTTCACTTGGAAGGTTTACATGTACAATAACATCCATTAAACTGTGGAGAAGTACTATTATTTTTTAAGTTTCCAATGTGATGTCGTAAATAATTACATTTTTACCGTGTTTGCAGTGATTTCTCAAAATAATGTACTAAATATTGTACACATTCAAAAGATCTACAAAAAAGTCCACAACGGTATATTATATTATTTGTCGTCCTCCGAGGCGCTGCGGTCAACACGCCTGCCTGTGGAGGCCCCGGGTTCGATCCCCGGCCAGGTCATGATGGAAAACGATATTTTCCTGATTGGCCTGTGTCTTTAATGTTTATCTATACAATATGTAAAGAAAACCCTGTCCGACCCGTGAAGGTATTGTAAGGTATCGATAACTAGATTCTACTAATACAGGCCCACAAAGACAGGCTAAACTTAAAATAAATCCCCCTAAAAAAATTAATATTATTTCGCAAAAAAAGGTAACTTAATACATGTGCGATAAGCAACCCCTTCCGCGGGCGGCGGAGGCAGGGCACGCGGCACCTTTGACGTGGCCGCGTCGCTATTCGCTTATAATAATACCGGTGTTGTCACTTTTTTACAAATTACCAAATTTCGGGGAAATTGGAATTAATTCCCGGGAAAAAAGGATTATTTCACAATTCATTAGTATTGTTACTATGATGATTATGTAAAATTTTATATTATATTTGGTCAAGTGTTTACCTAACCTTTATTATCCTTATGGGTCGGACAGGGTTTTCTTTACATATTGTATATGTATGTATTGGGACAAAACCCGCCACACTGTTCCCAACCCACTGCAACTCCTGAAAGCCAGAATCAACAGTGGAGACCGCCAGAAAAACGCCGAGCAATGAAGCTCGACGAGTCCCGGAGAAATGTTTCAACTGTCTTGGGTCCCGCAACGAAATTAATCAGAAAAGAATAGCGGAGGAGTAAGAAAAAAGATATTTTTCCACTTCCCTCCATAATAAGCAGGAGACAGAATAGAACTAGGCCAATCGGCACAAAGGGACATTATTGCAACTGGGAGAAGCCCAGATTGCCAAGCACCACGGAATAACATTTGATCAAGTTAATGGGTCCTAAGTAGGTATTTGCTGTTACAATTGATTCCAATAATAGGTATGGCAAAAGCGCCTGAACGCACGGAAATTAGTTCTAGTTTCAACAAGGTCCGTATAATAAACAACTCCGGATGTAACTTGTACACTATCCAACATAATATTGCGTTCATTCTGCCAAAGAATACACTCCCACAAGATGTGATGTGCGGACTGTTCAAATTCACAGTTCGATGTAGAACACTGACACAAAGGCGAAGGAACAAGTTTAAAAGAATACAGTTTACTTTTAAAGTTGCCATGACCTGTGAGAAATTGGGCAACGCAGTGGTCAACCTCCAGCCATGTCTTAGCCAGCCGATCGCCAACGGATGGAAAGAACAGATGGAGGTGCCGGCCCTTGATGGAATTATCCCACCTACTTTGCCATTCGGATAAGAGGTCCTCCCAGACGTCAGTCTGAGGTTTAAATAATCTAGAAATTCTATTGAGGTCGCGTTGTGTAACAAAGTTAGTGTCCATGGCCTCCCCCCTCGCGGAGTAGTACATTGAAGCACGTCGCTGTACTTCAAGATCGACTGGAAGTACACCTGCCAGAACGGGTAAGGCTTCAGTACTGACTGTTCTATACGCCTTGCATAAAAATATCAATGCCAAACGTTGGCTTTGAAGCAGTTTACGTCGCGCCGCCCCTATGCTGGCCCTATCGGCCCAAACAGGTGCACCGTAGCACATACATCCTAAGTAGGTAGCTCCATATATAGTTTTTAAAGTTAGGAATGATAGACCCCAAGTTGCTTTGGATATTCTAGTTAGGGCATAAAAGTTCCTTTTAGCTTTTTCGCCAACTATTTTATATGTTCGATAAATGAAAAATTCCTTTCTAAGACCATACCAAGGTAGCATACGGATTGCTGTTTTTTAACGGGAACGTTATTAAATTTAATAGTAGGCAATGATTTAAGATTACCTTTTAGTAGAAGTTGATAGGTTTTATGCGGCGCAAACGCTAGGCGGTTACGATCACCCCACTGAGATATTAGATTTAGGCAAGTATGGGCCAAGTTCTCAAGTCCGGCTCGGGTACTTGATTGAATGAGCAGTAGGCCATCGTCCGCGTAACCAGTAAGTGAACAGCCGCAAGGAAGCGGGATCGCGAGAAAATCATCAAAACCCAAATTCCATAAATAAGGACCGACAACTGAACCCTGAGGACATCCCATGGTTAGTGCTTTAGTACTAGAAAAATGACCGAGCTTAAGTACCGCGGAACCGTTTATAAAGTACGAGTAAACGAGATTATATATGTTTCTATAGCAACCGCGGTTTTTTAATTTTAACAACAGCATAGGCCACCAAGCGTTATCAAAAGCCCCAGAAATATCCAAAAAGATACCAATCACGTACTTGTGTTCCGACTGGTTAACGGTTCTTCTGACAGAAAGCGCCGCGTCGACTGTTGATTTACCGATGGTGAAGCCATATTGATTACTATGAAATTTTGGACCGTTCGGTAGTAACCGTGGAACGATGAGGCGCTCAAGAAGTTTCCCCAAAGATGGTAGAAGCGTGATAGGCCGATATGACTTCGGATCATCCGGTGGTTTATCACCACACTTTGGTATTATTTGTATGAAACCGCGTCGCCATTTACGAGGAAAAACGCCTTCAGCAATGCATCGGTTATATACAGTTAAGATGGCATCACCCGCTGTTTTACACGCTTCTTTAATCATCCTATTAGATATTTTATCTTCCCCTGATGATTTGTTGACCGGTAGTTTTCTAACAATATTTATAAATTCGTCATTAGATGGTACGTCTGACATTGGTGATTCAGGTGGCACAGGAGCCCACGCTCGAAGATATATGTATGTATTATAAAATATAGTATCGTTGAGTTAGTATCCCATAACACAAGTCTCGAACTTACTTTGGGGCTAACTCAATCTGTGTGATTTGTCCCGTATATATGTATATGCATGTATATGTCTATCTCATATGGATATCCCACAATAACATTTTTTTGTCATTTACTTTTACGACAAATACCGGCAGTACATAAGAGGAAGTCTGAAAGTGGCACCGGTAGCTGAAAAGTTGTGTGAGAACTGAGGAGAATGTCGTGAGGAGAGTCTTAATTATGAATGTTGATGGCTATAAGAGTAGGGGAAGACCAAAGAAACGATGGATGGAATGTGTGAAGGATGATATGGCTAGGAAGGGGGTGACTGCCGAGGTGGCTTCTGATAGGGATGAATGGAAGAAAAAGACATGTTGCGCCGACCCCAAATAAATTGGGATAAGGGCAGGAGAATGATGATGATGACCGGCTAATTTTCGAAGCGATTTTAACCAATGTAGCATTAATCCTTATCCAATTTAATACCTTCAATATATTGTCGACCGGCCGGGGCGGGACGGAAGCAGCGGGTCGCTATGTTTTTTATACAATGTTCACAGTTTTTCTGTAGCGTATTTAGTATCAGCATTGCACCCGTGCGAAGCCGGGGCGGGTTGCTAGTTGATTATAAACTAGTACGTGACCGCAATCCCGCCTGATGGTAAGCAGTGATGCAATCTTTGATGGTAAAGCGCGCTGGTTTATTAAGAGCCTATTCACTTTAGCCTTGAAGACACTCAAATTATAGTCCGAAGGAAACACCGCCGCTGGAAAATTGTTTCAGTCCCTCGATGTACGCGGTATAAAAGGAGAGGATCGTAGTGGTGTTAATAACGTAAGGGTAGAAACTCGCCGTACGACGGCTCATCCGATGGTGGAACGGAGATGGGGACTTAAATCATGCAATTCACTCGCACACTCACCAAAATGTACCCTATAGTTATATCGCGCCTTTTAGATTTCCCTCGGGAACATCAAATTTTTCCGGGATAAAAGGTAGCCTATGTTCTTTCTCAGGGTCTAAAGATTGTCTGTGCCAAATTTCATCAAAATCGGTTGAGAGGTTTAAGCGGGAAAGCGTAACAGACAGACAGACAGACAGACAGAGTTACTTTCGCATTTATAATATTAGTATGGATTAAAAATAGGTCAAAAGGTTCCTATATCATTTTTATCTCCTATTCATTCTATATTCTTCCTTTCAGCTCCTATTCATTGTATAATGCTTCGACTTAAAAAAGTAAATATCACAGCGCTATTGTTCTGATAAGGTCTCATGTGATGGGCAGCCTATATTGATTGACGACCTCCATGGCGCAGCGGTTAATACGCTTACCTGCGACGTGGAGGTCCCGGGTTCGATCCCGGCCAGGTCATGATGGAAAACGATCTTTTCCTGATTGGCCTGGGTCTTGGATGTTTATCTATATATGTATCTATTATAAATATAGTATCGTTGAGTTAGTATCCCATAACACAAGTCTCGAACTTACTTTTGGGCTAACTCAATCTGTGTGATTTGTCCGTATACAATATGATATATATAAAACCCTGATAATAAAGGTTAGGTAAACACATGACCAAATACAATATGAAATTTTACATAATCATCATAGTAACAATACTAGTGAATTTTGAAATAATCTTTTTTTCTCGCGAATTAATTCCAACTTCCCCAAAATTTGGTAATTTTTAAAAAGTGACAGCATTATTTTTGACGGTATAATTCTGAGCGAATAGCGATGCGGCCGCGTGCCGCGTGCCCTGCCCCTCTTCGCCCGCGCCTGTATGGCCTACCGCACATGTTTTAAGTTACCTCTGTTTGCGAAATAATATTTATTTTTTTAGGGGGTCTTTAGGCATTAGTAGAATCAGTTATCGATACCTAACAATACCTTCACGGATCGGACAGGGTTTTCTTTACATATTGTATATTAAAATATTTATTTATCTATATCCCTTCTTGGTCATTACTTACAAGTAGGGGATACACGATATTGACGATACATTTTGTTAGTTTGACCTGAATATCTGCGAAACGATACTTTTCAATCCGGCCAGAAAGGTCAACGATACGGATAAACCTTGGAATCTATTTGATCGGCAGGCCACGATAACAGGAATTTACCGATACAGCTGCCTCTTACCGCGCCGGGCGAGGAAATAAGTTGCACCTTCAAAGGTTAAATTGCTTGAACGATGAAAATATGGTAATGGCGGCTAATATCGAGCTGTGCATTCACTTACTGTTTTAGCCTTGGAAATATTTACGTAGAGAATTATTAGATATATCTCCCAGTACGAATTTGGTGCTTGTATGTAGGTTATGATGTAACTTTTTTTTTATTTTGTTGCTTATCTAATTATTGCTGATGCACTTTTTGTTCCGTTCCCGCAGACAAACCGTGAAAACGGTTTTGCGGGGCATAGCATTTATCCCAATGTATTGTACACGTGGAGATTAAGAAAATAAATAATAATAATATAAATACTGCATCAGTCATTCGATCAGCTGTCGCCATTAGAACTAATATTTCACCATCATCATCCTTTTTTATCGTCCCACTGCTGGGCACAGGTCTCCTCTCATACAGAGAAGACCTAATATTTATATTCTGCATTTTCTTAGTAATGAAATAGAAAAAAAAAACTATCATGAGTTATTCAGATTAGGCTGAAAAACAGCAATTTTTGAACGTCAATATTACATAAGACAGTCCCCCAAAACGCCCGCCCTTCGCCGCTTCCTTGTGCTTCCGTTGGGAAGAAGTGCCAGAAGAAAAAACACTTGAATTTATACAAAACCGTATAATATAATAATGTGTCCAGGGCCATGTTTCGACTCCCTCGATATTTCAGTGCATCCGGTATAACCCGCGCAGATAAAGAAAAGATCTGAAAATGGCGGCTGATACTTATGGCACGGTTGACAAAACATGCCATTGTTCAATCAGAAATCAAAAGCTAAGATAGTAAAATGGCAAATTTACGTTGTAAATATTGTTATTTACAATGTAAATATGACATTTTACTTGTTTGTTGTTGTGTTTGTTTTTGTTGATTTTAATTGTTCAAACTCAACAAAAACAACAATATCAACAAAAACAAAGAACATTACAACAAGAAATTAACGTTAACTCGGAGTGCGTCAAAGTAGCTTCAGTAGTTTGGAAAGCGAATCCTGAATTCCTGATCGATGAATTTTTTTTGCAGCGCTTACTTCACTGTGTGAGTATGGACAGCGATAGAGAGTGAGTGAGAACGCATGCGAGCGGACGCCATTTACAGATCTTTATCTGCGCGGGTTATATGTTTGTGGACGCTAGCATAGATGACTTCTATAGTTCTATACAATTATGCGTAAAAAAGTTGCGTCGGTGGTGTGACGAGTACGGGGAAGCCCGAATAGCGTTCTGAGGATGATTGGCGACAGAACCGACACCGTTCTGCTCAGTAGGTTCACTGAACTCCATGTGTTGCGAGACTGATGAGCATACTGAGCAGGGGTGGAGTGTGTTAATTCTGTGTAAGTTTGTATTGATTAGATATTAGGTTAGTACCTCGCGGCCGTTGGGCAAGGAGGCGCGGGTTCGATCCCCGCACAGTGCAAATATTTGTATGTATGAATATGAATATATGCACTGGTCTGGTCGTGCCTCGGAAAGCACGTTAAGCCGTTGGTCCCGATTGCCATAAGAACATCTAGTGGCAGTCGTTACGGGTTGTTGGAGCCCTCAAAAAGTCTAACTATTGGTTTAACTGCAATGCTTAGATATCGCCTTCGGGTTGTGGAGGTCAGATGGCAGTCGCTTCACGGAAAATATCGAAGTTTAGCCAAAACTCAGCAGTTTGACTGGTAAAGCGGACCCCAGACTCCAAAGCTGAAAAAAAAGCTGCGGTTGCGACTGGCATTGGCGCTGAGATGATGATGATGATTTGATGAAATTAAATGAAATCGTTTAATAAGCAACTAGGATCACTGATCACTTTTACAGGTAATATTCTTTTTATTTTTATTTTTTTACTAGATGATACCTCTGAGAAGAAATAGCCGAAACAAACTCAGGGATCATCGTCATTTTTCAAGTCCAGACATTAAAATGAAAATGTTTACAATAATTTACGTTATAATTACGCATATTGCTTAATAACAATGCTTAGCAGAGCGAGCAACTCAGTCCCAAGCTTTATTGCCTTCTAAATAATCTGTGATTTTATAATACCCCTTTTTGCCAAAGTTTGGCCTTTATATAGTTTTTAAATCGTTTAATGGGTAAGTTTCCAATGTTCATGGGAAGCTTGTTGTATAAGTGTATACATTGACCCATGAACGAGTTGCCTACTCTGTGGAGACAAGTGTGATGTACAGCAAGATTGTGTTTGTTCCTGGTATTATGAATATCGCATATTTTCTTCAAATTCGATATATTTTTAACCGACTTCAAAAAGGAGGAGGTTACTCAATTCGACCGTATATATGCTTTTTTTATGTTTGTTCGCGCATAACTTCGTCGTTTATGAACCGATTTTGATAATTCTTTTTCTGTTGGAAAGAAGACGTTTCCAGGGTGGTCTCATGATAAGGATATCAGGGTTTGATGGTGGAATACCAGAGAAAACAAGGGAAACTTTCAAAAATTGCAGGGGCGACTAGTGCATTTCTTAGCATTTTCATTAAGTATTTTAAAGCACTACAATTTAATAAAGGTCTGGAGTAGATCTGATGATGGAGCCGGGAGACAGTCGAAGGAACTCCTCAACCATTCACCGCAGCTACACGCACCAGTTTTTGCTTGAATAATTTGTATTGACAAGAACCTTACACCTAGATGGGTGGTGACTGTCATTAGGGAGCTGATGATGATGACAAAGGTCAGTTCAGGGAAGTCCTAAACGATTTACAGTAGCTACCTTGTATTTGGACTCAATCCATTTATATTGATGAGACTTTTGCACCCATTGGGTTAAAATAATGCTCTGCACTAAATTTGATGATAAAGACCATAGGCAGTTGAGGGAGAATACTTACGGGTAAAAATTAAAGTAAACAAAATTACGTCGTTTCCCAACTATATTTGCGTCAGCTTCCAGTCTGACTGGATGCAACTGAAAACATAGTACTTTTAACAACTAAAAAGTGTAAAATAAAAACTTTTTTACAAAAAAACAACCGACTTCCAAAAACCACTACAAAGTGAAAAATAACTAATTTCGGAAGTCGGTGTCAAAAATGAATATACGAAAACCAAAGACACCGACTTCCAAAATTAGTTATTTTTATATTAGTTATTTATAGATAGTTTTGGGTAGCTTGACCTGCTATCGTTCGTACGTGAGTGATATCAGTGTAGGAGGCATGCAGGCCAGAACACAATTTATAATATATGTGCACGTGTAACCGATGTTTGCGACGATCGCAGTAGGAAGGCAGGACCAAGAATGTTAATAATTTCTCAGTAACAGTTTAAGAGTCGGCCTTTTCCTTTTTTGTTCTCACATAAACACATACTTACATAAAAAAGTCGTGGTGGCCTAGTAGTTAAAACATCAGCCTAATACGAGTGTGCGGGTTCGTTTCCAGGTAAGTACCAATGTAACTTTTCTAAGTTATATGTACTTTCTAAGTATATCTTGGACAACAATGGCTGATTAAAAATTGAAGGAAAACATCTTGAGGAAACCTGGACTTTAAGTCTGAATGCGCCAACCCGCATTGAGCAAGCGATTATTAGCGGTGATTACGCTCAATCCTTCTCTGTATGAGAGAAGACCTGTGCCCAGCAGTGGGACGATAAAAGGTTGATGATGATGATGATGATGAAACACATGCATAAGTAGCCGGACCCGCAACAACTACTTGTGGGTCCTACAAAAATTTGTTCCGCGAGGTAATCTAACCTGGGACACGCAGCACAGCCGTCAATAGCTTACCCGCTGCACTAACCGTGCTGACTTTCTATCATTATCATAATCAGCCTTTAACGTTCCCTCTTCCGGGACTCAGGCCCCCTCTCGGTGAGAGGGAATTTCTGTAATCAAATCGAATTCGTTAAAATGGTCATTTAAATCAATATCTGAAATATAAAAATCAATTTGTTTGAATAAAAGCAAAGTGGAAGATTTTCCGTCGCAAATAGCACTAAAGCAATTTAAAAATCCTTAAATTGTATTGTAGAAACTTTATTAATATTATTCAAAATGTTAATGGTATACTAAAATATTATTAATATCTACAGTGAGCTCGCGAAACACAATTTATCAGACCCCTAAGGGATTTAAGGGATATCTTTCCGTCGAGTTTAGGGATGTTACGTTGTTAGTCGAGATTTTTATTTTTATATATCTTTAACGCTTCATTGGCGTCGAATCCATAGTTTACAAAGTTTAAATTAATCAGCGTCTGACGTAAATTGACGTAAGTTTAATTGCCGTGTTTTTAATCACGTCTAAGCTGCCCATGGAGCATGTTGATTTGTCAGGATTAAAGTCATATTTCGCCCTTGGGCGAGATGGAGGGACGACATCATAAAGGTGACTGGTAGTGGCTGGCGGTGAACTGCTCAGCATCGAGCTTGTTGGCGTGCCATAGAGAAGGCCTATATCCAGCAGTGGACAATTAGAGGCTGATGAGGATGATGATGTTGAAAGTAATATTTTATCTCCTGTACTTTTCTTTATTGAATTGAAAGAAAATGATGCACTGAACTGAAATTATGTTAATTTAATTACTTCGCCTGACGAAATTGGTGTATTTTTGTCGCCATATTAGAGGTTACGGTGTAAGCCAGTCACTATTGGCTTTTACAAAAGAAGTTCCTCCGTGGCGGAGCGGTCAACACGCCTGTCTGCGACGTGGAGGCCCCGGGTTCGATCCCCGGCCAGGTCATGATGGAAAACGATATTTTCGTGATTGACCTGGGTCTTGGATGTTTATCTATTTATCTATCTATTATAAATATAGTATCGTTGAGTTAGTATCCTGTAACACAAGTCTCGAACTTACTTTGGGGCTAGCTCAATCTGTGTTTGAAGAAGAAAGAAGATTTGTCCGTATATATTTATTTATTCTTCCTTTTTGAAGTTATGCATAGCGTAGTGGACTTATGGGGAAGCACAAAACAAATAAATTCTACATCCTCATAAATCTGTCCATCGATAAGTACTTTCCCAACCCTAAAAAAGTAGAAGGTGCAAAATACTTATATAATACGTAGATTTTAAAAGTGCCGGGTATTTTCCGGACGGTTTTCCCCGGCAGGCTACGGTTAAATCTTGTAACCCTCACGATCTCCTTTTAACGCTACAGTTTTTGTAATTTTCAAACGTTTAACTTAACCAAGATATTTCTCCGGTATTTTGTAATTATATCCTGGAAATAGCAGAAAACGCCCGTGGCAAAGGGTCGATTGAAGGTTAAGATACACTTACTGCGGTTATTTTGTGAATGAGTGACCTTTCATTACATAACAATACTCCTTTGTATCTCGTATACAAGCTTCCCATGGACATTCGAAACTTACCCATTAAACAATTTAAACTATATAAAGGACAAACTTTGCAAAAAGGGGTATTATAAAATCATAGATTATTTAGATGACAATAAAACTTGGGACTGAGCTGCTCGCCCTGCTAAGCATTGTTATTAAGCAATATGCGTAATTATAACGTAAATTATTGTAAACATTTTCATTTTTAATGTCTGGACTTCAAAAAAGATGATGATCCCTGTGTTTGTTTCGGCTATTTCCTCTCAGAGGTAGTCAGTTAGGAAATGTCGGCTTCATCTAGTTTATAAAAAAAAAAGTGTTTGTTTCGGCTATTTCCTCTCAGAGGTAGTCAGTTAGGAAATGTCGGCTTCATCTAGTTTATAAAAAAAAAGTGTTTGTTTCGGCTATTTCCTCTCAGAGGTAGTCAGTTAGGAAATGTCGGCTTCATCTAGTTTATAAAAAAAAAAAGTGTTTGTTTCGGCTATTTCCTCTCAGAGGTAGTCAGTTAGGAAATGTCGGCTTCATCTAGTTTATAAAAAAAAAGTGTTTGTTTCGGCTATTTCCTCTCAGAGGTAGTCAGTTAGGAAATGTCGGCTTCATCTAGTTTATAAAAAAAAAAGTGTTTGTTTCGGCTATTTCCTTTCAGAGGTAGTCAGGAAATGTCGGCTTCATCTAGTTTATAAAAAAAAAGTGTTTGTTTCGGCTATTTCCTCTCAGAGGTAGTCAGTTAGGAAATGTCGGCTTCATCTAGTTTATAAAAAAAAAGTGTTTGTTTCGGCTATTTCCTCTCAGAGGTAGTCAGTTAGGAAATGTCGGCTTCATCTAGTTTATAAAAAAAAAGTGTTTGTTTCGGCTATTTCCTCTCAGAGGTAGTCAGTTAGGAAATGTCGGCTTCATCTAGCTTATAAAAAAAAAAAAAAAAAACATTTAACGTGTAAAAGTGATCAGTGATCCTACTTGCTTAATAAACGATATCATTTCATTTCATTTCTCGTCGGACAGCCTCCGTGGCGTAGCGGTAGCGAACGCGGCCGCTGCGCAAGGAGGCGCGGATTCGATCCCCGCGCAGTGCAAATATATGTATGCATTAATACGAATATTTGCACTGGTCCGGTCGTGCCTGGGACAGCAAGTTAAGCCGTTGGTCCCGGTAGCCATACGAACATATAATGGCAGTCGTTACGGATTGTTGGAGTCCTCAAAAGTCCAAAAATTGGTCTTACCGCAATGCCTCGATATCACCTTCGAGTTGTGCAGGTCAGATGGCAATCGCTCCACGGACAATGTCGAAGTTTAGCCAAAACAGTAGTTAGACTGGTAAAGCGGACCCCAGACTCCAAAGCTGAAAAAGCTTCAGATGCGACCGCGATTAACCTTGAGATAATGATGATAAGTCCTTTGTATCTCGAAAATAACTATAATAATTAAAAAGCATGGGAAGGCAAACAGATGGCTTATCATCAAATGACCTCGACCTCCCGCTCTGGGCGGAGCAAAAGGGAGAGTCAGACTTTAACTGACTAAAACCCACTCGGCTTTGCCTGTTCGCCAGGAGCCATGGTATTTCGAACGTTCGAACAACTCGCTGGCAGGATATTTGTAGATCTTTGACCGACATTAGATACGGTTACTCAAAAGTACTTCAAAGCCCAAAAGTCTGTCAAGCAGTCATACCTAAAGGTAAAGTATGACCCAGTAACGGGATTGTACAAGTCAGAAAGGCAGTTGCTCTATTTTTAATTTTATAGTTACAAACTAGTGCTTGACCGCAATCCCACCTGATGGTAAGCAGTGATGCAATCGTTGATGGTAAAGCGCGCTAGTTTATTAAGAACCCATTCACTCTAGACTTGAAGACACTTGAATTGTAGTCAGACGGAAACACCGCCGCTGCCAAATTGTTTCAGTCCCTCGATGTACGCGGTATGAAAGAGGAGGCGAAACGCTACGCCCGAATCGTAGTGGTGTTAACGACGTAAGGGTGGAAACTCGCCGTGTGACGGGACGTCAAACTTGTGCAAATACAAATACAAATCTTCTTATTCGTCAATGCAGGTCTACAAAACAAAAGGTGTTAGAGGCTGACCGCAATCCCGCCCGACGGCAAGCAGCGATGCAATCGTTGATGGTAAAGCGCGCCAGTATATTATTATTAAGCTTATTCATTCAAAAAAAAACTGAGTGGATAGGAAGGAGGATAGCAATTGAAGGAGGTGGTGCATCGTTAAACCCACCAACACGACCAACGATTACGCGCCAGACGGAGATTGATCTGGAGACCCTCCACGGCCAAACTTCCGACACAACAACATTTGGCGCATCGTACCCGGCACACATCGCAATACAACTGCACAGACCTGTCCTCCGTACGGCTTGTCTAGCCTGGAAGACACTTAAATTGTAGTCAGACGGAAACACCGCCGCTGAAAAATTCTTTTTTTTTTTATAAATTATAAACTAGCGCTTGAGCGCAATCCCGCCTGATGGTAAGCAGTGACGCAATCGTTGATGGTAAAGCGCACTAGTTTATTAAGAGCCTATTCACTATAGCCTTGAAGACACTCAAATTGTAGTCCGACGGAAACACCGCCGCTGGCAAATTGTTCCAGTCCCGCGATGTACGCGGTATAAAGGAGGAGGCGAAACGCTTCGTCCGGATCGTGGTGGTGTTAACAACGTAAGGGTGGAAACTAGCCGTACGACGGGTGGTTCGATGGTGGAACGGAGGTGGGGGAATTAAATCGTGCAATTCCCCCTCGCACACTCCCCAAAATGCATCCTATAGAACACCGAAAGACTGGCTACTCTACGCTTATGCTCTAGGCTTTGGAGACCATCTCAAGTTAAATCAAGGTCACCAATCAGCCTCTTCGCACTCCTCTCCACTGAATCCAAAGTGGCCAGGTGACATTTAGCAGCACCAGCCCAAACGGGGCTGCAGTACTCCACACCCGAACGGACCTGTGCTTTGTACAGCACTAGAAGGTACCCAGGTGTGAAGTACTGCCGGACCTTTGCGATAACGCCAAGTTTCCTGGCAGCCACCCTGGCCTTGGACTCAATGAACCGCCCAAAGTTAAGGTTCGAGGAAATCTCAACTCCCAAAAGCTGAAGGCGGTCGATACACTCCAAGGACACATTTCGAAAAGTAGGAGCCAAGGTGAACGGGCTCCTGTTGGCGGATTCTGCTGTTGTTGGAGGTGAAACTGCTTTTTGCCCAGATCGTAGTGATGTCAAAAACGTAAGGATAGCTAGCCTATCAAGCCATACAACAGGTCGTCCGATGATGGAACGGAAGTGGGGGAATTAAGTCATGCAATTCCCTCGCCTTATAAAAAGGCTCAAAGTCACTCAAAGGGAAATGGAGAGGGCTATACTAGGGGTTTCACTGCGCGATCGAATCAGGAATGAGGAGATCCGCAGAAGAACGAGAGTAACCTACATAGCACGAAGAATTGCAACACTTAAGTGGCAGTGGGTTGGACACGGACACATTGCCCGTAGGACCGATGCCCGATGGGGCCGACGGAATCTCGAGTTGCGACCACGCACCGGAAGACGTAGCGTGGGTAGGCCCTCGACAAGGTGGACCAACGACCTGATGAAGGTCGCGGGAAACCGCTGGATGCGGGAGGCGCAGGACCGGTCATCGTGGAGAACCTTGGGGGAGGCCTATGTCCAGCAGTGGACGTCTTTGGGCTGAAATTATGATGAATATGGTTCCCTCGCATACAGGCCAAAATGTATCCTATAGAACACCGACCGGCTAGTTACTCTTCGCATCTGATTAGTCTGGTGTACGACCCCAACATAATTGGAAAAAAGCTAAACAGATGATGATCTTGGAAAATGGCGGTTTTAAATTGCTAATTGGACCTACTTATGCAAAACAGAATCAATCCACATGATGACAGTTTTGAAAAAAAGCCAGTTTTGTCAAAATTTTGTATACAGTGAAATTGTTTGTAATTTTGAATGAAGTTTATTTACAATATTGTTCCAAATAATTTGTTCTATGTAAACAAATATCATATTGATGAAAATCATGAACACTTTTAATAATAATTAAAAAAAAAAACTCGTTGGTTCCTTTTTGCTAAACTATCTGTGTGTTTGTTGGTTCTTTGTTAATTTATCATCATGCCATAAATTTATAGGAAAAAAAGGAAAAATCCCATATTTATTTCAAACATATCGATTTAATATTAAAATAAAAAGAAATCTTAAATCCTTAGAAATATTTAATATGAAAATGTTAAAAATTACAAAAAAATTTAATTGAATATCAAAAATAACTTAATCTAAATCCAATTCTATTTCAAAATCCGGTGGATCAGAAAACCCTTCAAGATCGTCTTCTATATCGTCATTTCCGACAAGTTTCACATAAAATTCATATGAGTCTTGCAGAATCAGGTGTAGCATACTTTTTAAATCCCTTAACTTAGCGTGAGGGACAGTTTTCCCTGTTGGCCAAAGTGGCTCCATTATCGCTTTTGTTATAAAATATTGTCTTCCGCGAACATTTTTTTTTATATTCACTATTTTAAAATCTTCATTCAAATTAGTTTTCATGTAAATTTTGAACATCTCATCCTTTTTAATCATAATTTCTTTAGTTTGAAGCCATGAATCTTTCTCTCCATCTATCGTTTTCTTTCTATTAATTACATCTTTTTCTAACTTCAACGATGACAAGAAATCTTCATTTTTCATCCTATGTACATACATGCATTGGATTCGTTTTTGTACAAGTTTTCATCATCTGAATATAATCATCCGATGTATAGAGCCTCTGTTGACGCTTTAAGGCACATTCTATCTTTCCAAAATCTGTATCATTTGGGAGAAAGCTATGCCTTGATTCAAGGAATTTTATATTTATCTGCTCTAAAGTTGGATGTTCATTCAACATGGCTTTCAGCATTAATATTAATTTTATATTGCGGTTCTGACCACCACACGAATCGCTCCATAAATTCAGATATTTTACGTTGCTATCAAGCCTTTCTGTGATATGTTTGATGAGGCAAGACCCCACCTCCTGAGCACATCTGCCAGTTTCTCCTTCTACCCACACATTACAGTGAGCTTCGTCTTTGCTCCCAGTATGTATACCTAAATTGTATACCCAGAGTTGTCTTTTGTTAAATACGATATTAGTGGGTATACGCGGCGGTTTCTTCAAGATCAAAAGTCAGAGTTTCGACTGTGGGATCATCTTTAGCTAGCTTCATGTCAGTTTTCAATTGGTTTTGCAGAGATTTTGCGATTTCATGATGCGCTACTCGCTTTTGTTCAATGTCATCTTTATTTGGATCTGACGATACTTGAATTTTACTTTCATAAAAGTCACACTTATTACACGTATCTTTTTTAAGAGGCTTGGTACGCAGGTTAAATTTCGTAAAAAACAGTTTGTTAACTTTTGCAGCAGACAATATTCTTACGTCGGCGGTTTTCACTTCATCGCTGTATAGCTCATATATTTTTGATAAAGTCATATCTGCTCTCAAAAACTTAGCCCCTTCTGATTTTCTCGGCGATAGTGAGATACATATGTTGGCAACCTTTTAATAAGGTTAATCAAGAACTCCTCGCTTTCAGGATATGCTCTATTGCAACCGCCATGCACACCACGATTATCTGTAATACAACTGCCTGATCGCATCTTATAAAACGACGTATTTATTCTTTTTGCCGACGTTTGTAATGTTTTAACAAACATATCTCTACAAACTGATACACCATATAGAAAATATTGGCATGAGTAAGTCTTTTTCTTTGAAACTTTGGTTTTATTGTCAGTTGCAACGTAATGACGCTTCACTGGTTGCACTTTTATTAAAGCAGTTAAAAACATATTTTGCGCATTATTAAATCCTAGGGAATAAAACTTTTTAAATTGGTCCAATCTCTTTTCTACTGAAACATTTTCGTGGCACTTTTTTAGGCAACTGCTTTGAAAATCTATACATTTTTTAGGATTGACAATCTTTTTCCTCGAGTTGACATAAGACTTTGTGTACTTTCGTTTCTTCCTTTCTTCCCACGATATCCCACCATATTTTGGCTTTCGACCTATTTTTGGCCTTTCCATGGACTGTATTTCAGTTACTAATGATTCTGTATCGTGAACAGAAACAGCTCCTAGGCGTAACCTATCATTAGTAGTATTACCATTGTCAGATATTATAGCAGACTCTAAAATAGAAGCCATCTCATTATATTCTTGCGCAATTTCTTGTTGAGCACTATGAGGTCCTAAACTTATTGATTCTGGTTGATAACTAGCGATCTCGTTTATACCGTTAGGTATTTGGTTGATTTCTGCATGTGCAGTACCAGCTATCAAAGAAATTCATATAATACTTAAGAAATTCATAGAATACTCGAGCCATAATTTGCATTAGCACAGTAGTTAGGATCTCTTACCGAATCATCGCTATCAATAAATATTGGAGTTTCGCTACTTCTCAAGCTTGCGATCGTTGATGTATCAGATACACCTTCAGTGTTCGGATAGTAATTATCCGTTTCATCAGCTAAAATATGAAACAAAGACGCTGTTTCTGGAGACATAGGAGGAAGCACAACACAGAT
The DNA here is from genome assembly GCA_017933935.1 of Sesamia nonagrioides. Classification (NCBI taxonomy): domain Eukaryota; kingdom Metazoa; phylum Arthropoda; class Insecta; order Lepidoptera; family Noctuidae; genus Sesamia; species Sesamia nonagrioides. The sequence continues at coordinate 130,032 of JADWQK010001579.1, read as the reverse complement.
TCAAAGGACATGACTCCTTAGATGTTGTAAATAAAGTTATATCAACAAGGAACCAAGTAATTCGAGTCTTTGTAAATAATTACGATTCTACCTATTTTAATATGCAAACAAGAACCAACCTGCATGGTTCTACTTCTTTGATTAAAAAATAAAAAATGCAAGGGACCATGTGGTATGGGTCTTATTGAAAAAACCAATTTCAACTATTTTTTACGATTATTGGGTGACTATGGGGCATGGATCTTGTTAGTTTATTGAACAACTGCGGTTATGTTGGTTGATAACCTTGTCATAGAAATGTTTTGTTCTGTCAAAATTGTCAGATCATTTTGATCTTTACAGGGTCGATAGAAGCCTCATTTTTGAAAGCTTCTGTGTCCTTATCTCAATTTTGGCATTTGTGTGGATTGGTTCCTGCTTGCATAAGTAGGTCCAATTTAGCTGTTCTCGTTTTCCGGTTGGGTAGCGTATTATTAACTTTAAAGCCGCGACCACACAAAGCCGGCCGGTCTGAAAAGCTCCGGGAACAACATTGTGGTCGAGAAAAAATAGACAGCAAAAAATGATAGTAAGTACATACTAATTCCAAGCTTTGTCAAACTCAGCCGCTCATAAATTATAGTACATACTAAATCCATGCTTTTTTCAATTCGGATTTCCTCTCAGAAAATTACAGTCATCATCATCATCACAGCGTTAATCCCAGTCGCACCCGAAGCCTTTTCAGCTTTGGAGTCTGAGGTCCGCTTTACCAGTCTAACTGCTGATTTTGGCTAAACTTAGATATTTTCCGTGAAGCGACTGCCGTCTGACCTCCACAACCCGAAGGCGATATCGAAGCATTGCAGTTAGACCAATTGTTGGACTTTTGAGGGCTCCAACAACCTGTAACGACTGCCACTAGATGTTTGTATGGCAACCGGGACCAACGGCTTAACGTGCTTTCCGAGGCACGACCAGACCAGTGCAAGTATTCATATTCATGTTTACAAATACTTACACTGTGCGGGGATCGAACCCGACGCTCTCAGAAAATTACAGTATACAAGATTATTTTTTATTTGCAAAACCCGAAACACGTGTCCAGTATTTTTAAGTAAATAATCTATGTACAAAATTTCAAAAAGGTATAATGAAAAACCACAAAGTTATTGGCTTGCTATTCTACTTGGTTGGCACAACAAAAATATGGTCAAAGCCCCGCACGGGCAGGCAAGCGCGGTGCGTTGACCTCTGGCGTCAGCTGTGGCATGCGGCACAAGTAGTATGATCTATAGTATAACCCGCGCAGATAAAGAAAAGATCTGAAAATGGCGGCGGATACTTATGGTACGGTTGACAAAAGTTGCCATTGTTCAATCACAAACCAAATGCTAAGATAGTGAAATATCAAATTTACGTTGTAAATATTGTTATTTACAGCGTAAATTTGACATTTTACTTGTTTGTTGTTGTTTGTTTTTATTGTTGTTTTTGTTGAGTTTAATTGTTCAAACTCAGCAAAAACAACAATATCAACAAAAACAACAAAATAACAGAAACTTTTGCGGAACGAAATTAACGTTAACTCGGAGTGCGTCAAAGTAGCTTCAGTAGTTTGGAAAGCGAATCCTGAATTCCTGATCGATGATTTTTTTTTCAGCGCTTACTTCACTGTGTGAGTATAGACAGCGATAGAGAGTGAGTGAGAACGCATGCGAGCGGACGCCATTTACAGATCTTTTCTTTATCTGCGCGGGTTATAACGGCTGGGTAATCACTCTGCAACAATTTCTAAATGTATTTGGGAAAAAATATAACATGGTGTAAATATGATTGGAATCGAGTTGCTTATTCTGAACAAACTATAATCAGGATTCGCCTAAACAAAAAATAACGTTGTATAGTAAAACCATGTATTCTTTAACTCAGCCTCCCAGAGAATTATAGTACATACTAATTCCATCCTTTCTCCAACTTAGCCCATCAGAAAATTATAGTACATCTAAAACCATGCTTTCTCCACCTCAGCCTATCACAAAATTATAGTACACTAGCGGCCGCCAGCGACTTCGTTCGCATGGTTTAGTTATGCTCCGCTCCTATTGGTCGCAGCGTGATGTTATATAGCCTAAAGCCTTCCTGGATTAATGGGCTATCTAACGCAAAAAGAATTTTGCAAATCGGACCAGTAGTTCCCGAGATTAGCACGAACAAACAAACAAACAAACTCTTCAGCTTTATATATTAGTGTAGAGTATAGATACTAATTCCACGCTTTCTTCAGCCTTTCAGAAAATGAAATCGCATAAGTTTGAATTAACACCCATTTCTTTGCTTTCTAAACGATCTATTACGTACGAACCGTGCTCAATACAGAATTATCCTAAACTAGTTTCAACTAATCAAATGTTCTTAAGCCACTTTTAAGCACATAATGCTTGAGTTTTGAGTAAGGTTCTGTAATACGTCCCGTCTAAGATATCCATCTGGTTAATTCTGATAGCATAGAAGGCTCCCCTCTTCACATTAATACGCTTGACGACATGGGCGTATCCAGCTACTGGCCTTGGGCAATTCAGAACTATGGGAAGGCAAGCCTGTTGGGAGTATGGACGCCTATGCTAAGTAACAAACCTTCTTGTCTACTGAGACTTTACTTGTCAACGCTCTCTTGTCTAGATATATTGTGCACTGTCATGAAGTTGATTTAAATATATAGTTAAATTTATATAATCGCCTTTGTCCTTGTTTCATCAAAGCCAGGCCTTGAAGTCAAATTTTTATAGTGGTTAATCTCTGTGCCCTATAGTTGCACGCGGTTTTTGGCATATAAACGGAACATTTTGTTAGTGTCTTCCGCATGGTTTATTTAAAAGTTAAAGATAAGTCCTCGATTATACTTTGTTTGTAATTAGAGGAGATCATAGATGTTCTGTGAGATTTCCCCTTGGGGGCTGCAGCTGCTTCCCCCTGCCCCCACTCGGGACGCCCATTCTTGACGAAACTATGTAGCTTCATGTTTTCTGACTGCCGATCTTTTTGTCAATTCTGCCCTATCAGAATCCCAGCGCTGCGATATTTATTTTATTTAAATATCAAAGCATTATGCTGAGTTAGGAGCCTTTGGGCCTCGTAAGGGGCTTTTTTGTATAATTATAAAAGGCATCAAAGATCAGGAGTGGTGGCTCGTCCTGTCGTCACTGCTCGCTAAAAAGTGTAGCGTGCAATGACGTCACACGAGTTTTCAACACACTGTGTCGTCTTCATTTTTTGTTTATATGAAAAAAGAAAAAATACGTGAAAAAATACTAATTAGTATTTTTAGTCAACTACCTTATTCCGCCTGATGGTAAACAGTGATGCAATCGTTGATATAGAATATTCACTCTAGCCTTGAAGACACTTAAATTGTAGTCAAACAGAAGAAACGCCACTGGCAAACTGTTCCAGTTCCTTGATGTTTGCGGAGTAAAAGGTGAAACACTTCGTCTGGATCGTAGTGGTGTCATCAACGTAAGGGTAGAAATTCGCCGTACGACGGGTCGTCCGATGATGGAACGGAGATGGGGGAATTAAGTCATGCAATTCCGACAGGCTGGCTGCTACTCTTCGCCTGTGCAACAGGCTTTGGATACGATTTTGAACTAAATCTGGGTCGCCAATAAGCCTCTTCGCACGCCTCTCCGCCGAATCCAAATTTGTTAGGTGGCATTTTTCAGAAAATTGTAAATTGGAAGCTGTCCCGGTATGCAGTACACCGGTGCAGTGCTTTGGACTTTCTGATTTATTGTTATTTTTTCTTATATTATATACCATACCTATACTAACTTTAAGTCCCATACAATAAAGTTCAATTAACGTCACAACTCAAACAATTAACTTAATGACTATTAAAATAAATTTGTTATTTGTTTAACTTAAAGTAACATTAATTAAAAACAAATAATAAATGTATAACAGCTTCAAAGATACAGTCCTGTGACAGACAGACGAATAGAGAGTGGAGCCTTAGTAACATTCTTCTTCTTCAGGACGTCCACTGCTGGACAAAACCCTTCCCTAAGACTTTCCACAATGACCGGTTTTGTGCTACCCGCATCCATCGTCTTCCTGCGAACTTTTACCAGGACATAGGTCCACTTTGTTGGGGGCCTCCCTATGCTGCGTCTTCCGACACGTAGCCACCACTCCAGAACCTTACTGCCCCATCGGCCATCAGTTCTATGAGCAATGTGCCCCGGCCACTGCCACTTAATTTTAGCGACTCTTTTTTTTTTTTTATTATATATTATAAACTAGCGCTTGACCGCAATCCTGCCTGATGGTAAGCAGTGACGCAGTCGTTGATGGTAAAGCGCACTAGTTTATTAAGAGCCTATTCACTCTAGCCTTGAAGACACTCAAATTGTAGTCCGACGGAAACACCGCCGCTGGCAAATTGTTCCAGTCCCTCGATGTACGCGGTATAAAGGAGGAGGCGAAACGCTTCGTCCGGATCGTAGTGGTGTTAACAACGTAAGGGTGGAAACCAGCTGTACGACGGGTCGTCCGCTGGTGGAACGGAGATGGGGGAATTAAATCATGCAATTCCATCGCACACTCCCCGAAATGCATCCTAAAGAACACCGAAAGGCTGGCTACTCTACGCCTGTGCTCTAGGCTTTGGAGACCGACTCGAGTTAGATCAGGGTCACCAATCAGCCTCTTTGCACGTCTCTCCACTGAATCCAAAGTGGCCAGGTGACACTTGGCAGCACCAGCCCCAGCCCTCGATGAGACTCGATGAGCTATGTCGGTGACTTAGAACCATTGTCCGCTGAAAATGACAACATTTTGCGGTGCAATTGTATCAATTTACCTTAACAACACTTGGCAATTTAATCTTCATAATACAGCTAAGTCCCTTTAAAATCAGGCACACGGCACAATAATATATTAGACTGTTTACGTTAATAAATAGGAAGGCAGACAAACCCGAGCTTTCCGGTACATTACGTCACCTGTAAAGGCTTCAATAATTCAAGTGGTAAAACGCTGTTTAAGCTTATACGAGTATGGGACTGACTATTACACCGTAGTGTGTTCGTAGTCCTACCATAGACATAATTGTTTCTTTTTTTTAATTAAAAAGTAAACAAAAGTGCGAGTGTCATTAGAGAGGCCTATGTTAGCAGTGGATCGCTAAAGTCTGATTGTGGAAATGATGTAGGATGATAAACAAAATTTAAAAAAAAAAAATCTAATCGAATTGAGGTGGCGACCTCAAAGTGTGATGAACTCGCGGACATGAGATCCATTCGAGACTGTTCATTGCTTTCATAAACATTTGGAGTATAGTATTATGTATTTTATAAAACGATTGAAAGATCCAGGTATACAATACCGACAAAAAATAACATAAAATGTCTGTCGGAAATTTTACTAAAAATATTATAGAACGTTATATTTTGTATATGCAAAATCCCAAACACGTGTCCAGTATTTCTAAATAAAGAATCTATGTACAAAATTTCAAAAAGATATCATGAAAAACCATAAAGTTATGAGCTTGTTATCTTACCTGGTTGTCCCAACAAAAAAACGGTTTTTGCGGCGCGGGGGGAGCCCTATGCCACTGTACGTCTGGTACAAACTACCGCCAACTACAAAGTGCGCTTGGTAACCACGCTGTTATATACGTAAATGTATTTGTGAGAAATATAACATGGTGTAAAAATTATTGAAATAGATTCAGTTGCTTATTCTGAACAAACTATATTCTGGTTTTGTACAAAGAAAAACTAACTTTGTAAAAGCACACAAAGTAGCCACCGTTTAAGCCGTGACAGTACCGTGTTAATAAACCATGCGGTTGGTTACTCGTTCGCTACACACATAGATAATTATGTATTGTATTCAACTTTGTAGTAAGTGCTTATCACCCGTAAACTTCAAATTGTTATACATTATTTTTTTGTTTATTCGAAATCCGAAACACGTGTTCAGTATTTTTGAATATTGAATCTAAGTACAAAATTTCAAAAAGATAATTATCATGAAAAACCACAAAGTTATGAGCATGTCATCCTACTTGGTTGTCCCAAAAAAATACGGTCAACGCTCCCCTCAGGCGAGCGAGCGGTGCGTTGACCTGTAGTGTCAGCAATTGCGCGTACTATGATCTACCGTAAGCTGCGTGTAATGTTATTTTTTATATATGCGAAACCTGAAACACGTGTCCAGTATTTTAAGTAAATTCTTTGTACGAAATTTCAAAAAGATATCATGAATAACGACAAAGTTATGAGCTTGTCATCTTACCTGGTCGTCCCAACAAAAATATAGTTAACGCATCGCTTGTCCGCCCGCGCCTGCCGCGGCGTGGCGCGGGTAGGCCCTGTGTCACTGTACTCTTAGCACTATCTACCGTTAAGTGTATTGTGCGCTCGGAAACTACACTGCAACAACTTCTAAATATATTTGGAAAAAAAATTACATGGTCTAAAAATGATTGGAATCGATTCAGTTGCTTATTCTGAACAAACTGTATTCAGGTTTTGTTTAAATAAAAAATATCATTGTATACAACGTGTAACAAAAAGGGTATATACATACCAAGGGCATGGCATCTTTAGATGATATCAAACGATATCGGAAGGGTTTCAACTCAAAATAAAATACTCAAAAAATTGGTACCAAATTTTCGGTTTCGTATGTTTCTTATAATCAATTTATAACCAACGTGGCAGCACACTACATACGTTAATAACTCGTTACCCGTCACGTTACTTGCCAAAATCCGATAAATGTCTTCAATATCTCTGTGCGACTAGTATGATAGTAGCCTATCACAGGCGGTGTTTTTCCTCATATCTTCCTAACATAAAGAGATAGGATTAAAAAACCCTTCCAATATCGTTTGATATCATGTAAAGATGCCATGCCTTTGTTATGTATATACCCTTTATGTTACACGTTGTATAACCAGGATGCTTAGCACCACACATAGTTACGCACATAGATCTACTTCTTCAGATTGCCATTTCTACTCACCAATTATGATAATGCAGTTAACTCAGACTTAAAACCAACAGCACAGTCCTTTCTGCGAGCGTACGAAGATTTAAAACTTTCCATACGTTATGTAAAACCGACACTCCATTGCAGTCCATGGTTAAGCTACGCACGAGCTCTTCGCTTTATATGAAAATGTAAGCGAAATCTTCGACCCACGGATTAACGCACGACTGCGTGTTTGGCAAACAAATAAACTGCGCACAGACGCGGCAAACCTTTACGTGCACATCCTACCTACGTATTCATTAAAGTGTTTTTATATCTGACACAAAGGAGATGTTTCATTTTTGGACCACCACTATGTACGCTTTATAGATAATAAAAACTTTTTTACAAAAAAACAACCGACTTCTAAAAACCACTACAAAGTGAAAAATAACTAATTTCGGAAGTCGGTGTCTTTGGTTTTGTGTATATTAGTTTTTGACACCGACTTCTGAAATAAGTTATTTTTCACTTTGTAGTGGTTTTTAGAAGTCGGTTGTTTTTTTGTAAAAAAGTTTTTATTTTACACTTTTTAGTTGTGAAAAGTAGGTACTATGTATTCTTATAGTATTTTCTGACGCAAATATAGTTGGGAAACGACGTAATTTTGTTTACTTTAATTTTTACCCGTAATTCTGAAGAATTATCTTGACTGCCTATGGTCTTCATCATCAGATTTACTGCAGACCATTATTTAAACCCAATGGGTGCAAAGTTCTCATCAATATAAATGAATTAAAACCAAACACAAAGTAGCTACTATAAACCGTTGAGGAGTTCCCGGAACTGGTCTTTGTCTTCATCATCAGAGGTCTTATGACAGTCACAACCCATCTAGGTGTAAAGTTCTTATCAATACAAATTAATCAAGCCCAAACACAACGTAGCTGCTGTGAATTGTTGAGGAGTTCCTTCGACTGTCTCCCGGCTCCATCATCAGATCTACTTCAGACCTTTATCAAATTGTAGTGCTTTAAAATACTTAATGAAAATACTAAGAAATGCACTAGTCACCCCTACGATTTTTGAAAGTTCCCCTTGATTTCTCTGGTCTTCCATCATCAGACCCTGATTTCCTTATCATGGGACCACCTTGGGAATGTCTTCTTTCCAACAAAAAAGAATTATCAAAATCGGTTCATAAACGACGAAGATATGAGCGAACAAACATAAAAAAAAAGCATATATACGGTCGAATTGAGTAACCTCCTCCTTTTTGAAGTCGGTTAAAAAGGAAAAATATAGGACATTTTTTCAATTTTTTGGTCTTGCGATAGAGTCTTCTTTTAAGAGACGTATGCAAGTTCACATTCCAGTTTAGATAGAAATTTATTGGTTGATTGTGTTTATTTAATGGGCCGTATGTTCGGAATTCGTATTTTGTTTTTTTCGCGGTCATATGGTAGATAATAAAGATACGACAGCCTTAGATATATGACACATAAATCAAATGTCACCGTCAAAATCTTATTTCGCTTATTGCTGACCACCATATTTATTAGTAGTTGTGTTGCACTCCTTGGCCGAGTTAAATTAAATCTGTATAAAAACTAAGCCAAAATATAGGAAATTAACATTAAAAACATTTGACTATAGCGTAACTATACCTAGCATTAAATGTACAATGTGCTGGCCCAGGCTCCATACATTTCTGAAACATCTCCTCTGTTTACTTAGGTATGCGTAGATGTCATGTTGCAGTATGAAACTGATTCATCTATCAGCTCACCAGGACCAGTTAAAAACTAGCGTAAGGCAATAGTTTTCTAGCATTAATAGGGGACTCTAGTGGCGCTTTTTTTTTTTAATAATTATAAACTAGCGCTTGACTGCAATCCCGCCTGATGGTAAGCAGTGATGCAATCGTTGATGGTAAAGCGCACTAGGTTATTAAGCCTATTCACTCAAAAAAACTGAGTGAATAGGAAGGAAGACAGCAGTTGAGCGAGGTGATGCTATGTTTAACCCAACAACACGACCAACGATGCTGCGCCAGAGGATGATCTGGAGACCCTCCACGACCAAACTCCCGACACAACAACACTAGGCATATCGTACTCGGCACACATCGCAACACAAATGCTCAGACCCGTCCACTGTACGGCTTCACCAGACATCATGCCGGAACACGACGAATCGCTTGGCGGCAAGACTTTGTCTGGTGGGTGGTAACTTATGCCGGCGGCTGATGTTGTTGCCTACCACCGAGGAAACCCGCTTTCTATATACAAACTTATTCCGCTGTTTACTTCGTGGATAACGCTTTTAGAGCATTTTATTTATACCATTTTACACTTTGGGTAAGTATACGTGCCCCTGTCCTTTGATTTTTTCCAAAACTTAATTAATTTCAAAATCCCGAAAAGTAACCCATTTTACCGCGATGTTCAGACGACTATTAGACAAACGTGATAAGTTTTTGACAAAAAAGAACATAATAGAAGCATAGGTATACTTTTCCTCTAAATTTTGATATAAAAATAATTGAGATCATGTCATGTCTTGAAAAACAGCAGAATACGAAACCTCTTTGTAGTTTTTGGTCAACGTTTTCTGAGCTGCAACTGTCCCTTTCACACTTCATGAGGAGAGGTTGGAAGCGGCGCATTGGCAATAGTTTCTTTTCTTCAAATACCAATATTTTAAATTACTCGGCACTAGAGATTACCTAGTGCGTTTGACCATCAAAGATTGCATCACTGCTTACTATCAGGCGAAACGCAGCCTTTGTTGACGCAGCCGTGAGGCATACTTTTCAGTTAATTACTTACATACTTATACATTTTTTGTTTTTTAATAATATTATTACCTCTTAGATTGTCTTTTAGCTCGAACAAAATAATTATACTTTCTTCAGTTCTTTCCTACGTAGCAGTGGACGGTCGACTTTATCTTAAAGTTTCTGTGGAACAAGTTTAAGTGATGTAAGTGCACACAAACTTGGAGAGGATGTTTCTAGAAAAGACTAACCAGACAGTACTCTTAAGATACTGAGAGAAATGCTACCTAGGTACTTACTTATTCACGGAGTAATGGAATCAGTCTTCATCTCAGCGTTAATCCCAGTCGCATCCGTAACTTTTCAGCTTTGGAGTCTGGGGTCCGCTTTACCAGTCTAACTGCTGATCTTAGCTAACCTTCGATATTTTCCGTGAAGCGACTGCCGTCTGACCTCCACAACCCGAAGGCGATATCTAAGCATTGCAGTTAGACCAATTGTTAGACTTTTGAGGGCTCCAACAACCCGTAACGACTGCCACTAGATGTTCGTATGGCAACCGGGACCAACGGCTTAACGTGCTTTCCGAGGCACGACCAGACCAGTGCAAATATTCATATTCATGCATACAAATATTTGCACTGTGCAGGGATCGAACCCGCGCCTCCTTGCGCAATGGCCGCGTTCGCTACCGCTACGCCACAGAGGCTGTCAAGGAGTAATGGAATCAGTAAGATATGATATGACCTATATAGGTTTGTTTGATGTTAACAAAAAACGCATTAAATGTTCTTGAACAGTAAAAAAAAATGTGTTACGTAATCACCAGTAGGTACTGTCATCATCATCATCATCAACCTTTTTATAGTCCCACTGCTGGGTACAGGTCTCCTCTCATCCTACTTCTGTAAAATGCAAGAGTTGTATAAGTTAGCAGGGACATTATCGGTCAAATCGTCACCATTAAATTGATGAGGCAAAGAAATTATTATGCAGCGCGACGAAGATTGCTAAATGACTGAAGTCTAGGCGAAAAGACAAGAAACTGAAGGATTTAGACGACATGATAGCGTTTTTGAAACTATAGACCCTGATCAATTGCCGGGTTTTGTCGCCTACGATTTACATAAACTGCCCTCTGTGTGCTTCGAACATGTAGAAGTCACAAAATTACTTAAAGATTTGTTAATTTTGCGTGCGAAGTTTAATGATATAAAAGATAAATTTGTCACTAAAAATGTTCTCAAAGAGGCCCTGAAGGAAAAGAACTATTCAATTCAATAACTGATTACCATATTCAATATTAATTCAATATGGTAATCAGTTATTGAATCCGATATTTAACTCGAATGTAAATAAAATGAGAGTTTGAGGGTATAAAGTTGACAGCAGACCGTTTAAAATGTTGCCGCATCTACCCTCATCACATTCACAGCTGGTCGATTCTGATTGACGAGTCTTTAACGCAGAAAACAAATGACGATGACGAACCAAAGTATCGCTCTCTCGTTCATTCCCATGCAAAAGTGCAACCGGCTGTCGTTGTGTCTGCTACCACTCCGATTAACTCGACGTTCTTAGTAACCAAGGATGACATGAATTGGGCACGCCACAATAGCGGCGGTAAGTCCCTTCCTTGAGGAGTGGCTAGAGAGGCGCCACGGCGCCCTCACCTACCGCCTGACGCAGGTCCTCACCGGACACGGTTGTTTCTGGAGGTTCCTGTTTGCCCGGCTTTGGTAGAGCACCGCCGTGTTCTCGTATCGGCGATCGGCAGCGTCCGACCTTGGTCCAGGCCATGGTCCGGAGCTAGAGTGCATGGCAGGCCGTCACCTCCTTCTGCGAAGCAGTGATGCTGGCAAAGGAGGAGGCGGAGCGCGTGAGGCAAGGAAATCTCAGCGCCTTCACGCCATTAGCCGCCGCAGGAGACGCCCTGGTCGGGAGACGACACCAAACTCCCAGCCACCGTAGGCGTGGGCCTGCGGGCGGTGAGCAGTGGGCAGCTCGCCGCTCGGTAAGGACCAGGCCCGAGTCGATGGCGCGTCATGTTTCACGCGCGCCTCAAAGAGATCTCAGCACATCGTGACGGGGTCCACGTAGACCGATGCCTCCTGGGCCAGGGTTGCGGGTTGGTTAAACAAGAAACCGTGACCCTGGCCGTCGCGCAGGCAAGTGAAGAAACACGGGTGGATTTTAGTCAATAAAAGTCTGACACGCCCTTCCGCTCCGCCCAGAGCGGGAGAAGTAATTTGATGATTTCCCGTCCCAACAAACAAAAAGGATGACATGAATACAGATCTGTTACAATCAACGCAGAGAAATAAAACTGTGGTAAAAGCATTATGCAAGGTGTATGGCTGTCTGTAGATGGATGATCATTGTTCATATTTACCTACCAAGATTCTTTCATTCCTCATTCTAAGGTGGCGTGGCGGTAGCGAAGGCGGCCGCTGCGCATGGGTGCGTGGATTCGATTCGATCACCGCGCAGTGCAAATATTTGTATGCATAAATATGAATGCACTGGTCTGGTCGTGCCTCTGAAAGCACGTTAAGTCGTTGGTCCCGGTTACCATACGAACATCTAAGGGAAGTCGTTAAGGCTTGTTGGAGCCCTGATTCGATCCCCGCGTAGTGCAAATATTTGTATGCATGAATATGAATGCACTGGTCTGGTCGTGCCTCTGAAAGCACGTTAAGTCGTTGGTCCCGGTTACCATACGAACATCTAAGGGAAGTCGATAAGGCTTGTTGGAGCCCTCAAAAATCCAACAATTACTCTAACTGCAATGCTTCAATATCGCCTTCGGGTTGTGAAGGTCAGACGGCAGTCGCTTCACGGAAAATATCGAAGTTTAGCCAAATCAGCAGTTAAACTGATATAGCGGACCCCAGACTCCAAAGCTGAAAAAGCTTCGGCGTCGACTGGGATTAACGCTGAGAAGATTATTCTTTCATGCCTCGGAAAGCACGCTAAGCCGTTTGTTCCGGCTCTCATTTCTAGTTCTTTGACAGTCGCTACAGGTCGTGAGAAGTCCGAAAGTCTGACCACCAGTCTTACCAATGGATATCGCATTACCCAGTAACTGGGTTGTGAAGGTCAGATAGGCAGTCGCTTTACCTATACTAATATACAACGTTATTTTTAGGGTTCCGTAGCCAAATGGCAAAAAACGGGACCCTTATAGATTCGTCATGTCTATCTTTCCGTCCGTATGTCACAGCCATTTTTTCCGAAACTATAAGAGCTATACTGTTAAAACTTGGTAGGTAGATGTATTCTGTGAACCGCATTAAGATTTTGATGTAAAAATAAAAAAATAATAATAAATATTGTGGGCTCCCCATACTTAGAACGGAAACCCAACATTTTTTTTTTTTTTCATCAAACACGTACGTGTACCCCACACGTACGTGTTTGATGAAAAACTATGGATAGGTCTTCAAAAATGATATCAAGGTTTCTAAAATATATTTTTTTCTAAAAAGTTTGTGTGACAGACGCTACAAAAAAAAACATAAGTATGATGTACATTAGGTACTATAAAAACTACCAAAGAAAATTGTTTTGAACGAGATCTAGTAAGCAGTTTTTTTTTTAATACCTCGTAAATCGTAAACCGCTTATTACCGCGTAATCTTTTCACTTGGCCCGTTTTTTGTTTAGTGGTGATGAAATAATTTACACAAAGTAAAGCGCCTGGTGGGGTTCGAACCTACGACCTACAACTTTACTTATAAATCGCGGCCGATATCACTTGGCAAATACACTCTTAAACAAATAAACACAAACGTTTATTCAGACTCACATTTCGGTGTAACAGACAGCCAATTAATCCAAGTTTTAGAGCTCGCGCTAATCCGCGGTTGGTATATCACTGACGTCGGATTTATTAGCACCCTGACTATGTACCGAATTATTCAATTAGAATTCCAACTATTAAAGTACCGTCATTATGTTTGAGATAAAAGGAAGAAAGGGGGGTAAGAAAGGGTTGAGGGGACGAGTTATAACGCTTTTATTTCCCGTTCTTCTTTCTATATTGCATTCGTTTTCCTGTGGCGTTGAGAGGTTTAGTGGTAAGGATACGGCTGGAAAAACTTGAGAATGTTTTAAGAAAATTTCTTTAAAGTTTGTTCATTTATTTGTGTTGAAATACATTAAAAATTTTCATTTTATTTTTGAAGAATATAAAAGCTGTTAAAAGTAGAGAAAAGATTCATAAAAATTCGTCCGGTAACTGTCATGGGGGAAAGTTTTACCACGTTCCAATCATATTTCCTTTGGTCAAAAACTGGGCCAACTGTTCACGTAAAATATGACCTCGTGCTTCTTTTTAGAAGTAGAAAATCTTTATTGCAGACAGATATCCATAAGGTTAGTAGGTAACAATTTTCGGTGGTGGGCCATAACATCGGCTGCCGGCAGAAGTTACCACCCACCAGACAAAGTCTTGCCGCCAAGCGATTCGTCGTGTTCCGGCATGATGTCTGGTGAAGCCGTACGGAGGACGGGTCTGAGCAGTTGTGTTGCGATGTGTGGCAGGTACGATGCGCCAAATGTTGTTGTGTCGGGAGTTTGGTCGTGGAGAGTCTCCTGATCAATTTCCCTCTAGCGCAGCATCGTTTGGTCGTGTTGGTCTTGGGTTTAACATTGCATCACCTCGCTCAACTGCCGTCATCTTTCCTATTCCTTAGTTTTTTAAGTGAATAGGCTTAATAAACTAGTGCGATTTACCATCAACGATTGCATCACTGCTTACCATCAGGCGGGATTGCAGTCAAGCACTAGTTTATAATAATAAAAAAAAAAATACTTATCTTCTAGTGTTAGTAGGTTACAGACACATCTGTACATACACACATACATATAAGACACAGATGTACATACATAAAAATAATACTTAGCGTGGAGCATCCGCCTTTGCTACACCGATCAGCGAACACACTGAAAATAGGTACTGTTGTTGCTGTCGCGAACACGCGTCATCAGCACGGTATTTTCGTAATACACTATCAGTTGCAGTGGGTTTCCTTTTGACAGTTCAACAACATTCATAACGAAAATGAGTAGGAAAGGTCGCTAAACTTAAGTGGCAGTGGGCAGGGCAACTTGCTTGTAGAACCGATGGAAAATGGGGCAGTAAGGTTCTGGAGTGGCGGCAACGTACCGGAAGACGCAGCGTAGGGAGGCAACTAACAAGGTGGACCAATGACCTGATGAAGGTCGCGGGAAGCCGATGGATGGGGGCAGCACAAGACCGGTCACTGTAGAAAGCCTTGGGGGAGGCCTTTGTTCAGTAGTGGACCTCTATAGGCTGAAGAAGAAGAATAAGAGTAGGAAAGCGGACCCCAGGCTCCAACGCGAAGGCCGCGGATGCAACCGGGACTGAACGCTGAGATGATTAATTTATTTTTCTGGCACAACACTTATAATAACGAAGCGGATCAAAAATTAGTTACTCTTTCACGCAAAAACTACTGAATGGATTTGGGTAAAATTAGGCACACAAATAGCTTATAACCAGGATTACCATATATAATAATTTTATCCGAATATTCCCTCGGGATCGAAAATTAAGTAGAAGTAAAGGCACGATGCTGCTAGTACCCAGATATGCCACAAAAAAATGGCATTAGTATGTAGGTACACAGCTTGCGCTAAAATGAAAAAACATTATAATGGAGGGTATGTACTAATATCGTTTATCTCAAAGATTTTATTACCGTAGAAGGAAAACCGTGTCAATACGAATTTAATTTGTTTGCCACATAACTAAGCAGTGCGTAGAAATAATAAGCGAAATGTCTTCACGACGCATATTTACATAATATTTGAATATCATTGGCCCATAAAACATTGGGGTCAGTTTTCTATGACGTTCTAGTCAACTCCGACGATAATAATAATAATAAAGGATAATATTATTATCCTTTGTCGGCACGGTTGGCGCAGTGGTTTTGCGAAAATTGCGCTGTCTGGCGTGGTCTCGATTACCGCACGGAACAAATATACAATATGACCTACAACTTCAACTTCAACGTCAATTCTGGAAGAGAGATAACTAGGTTTAACATTGCATCACCTCACTCAACTGCCGTCTTTCTTCCTGTTCACTCAGTTTTTTTTTTTGAGTGAATAGGTTCTCAATAACTAGCTCGCTTTACCATCAACGACTGCGTCACTGCTTACCATCAGGCGGGATTGTAGTCAAGCACTAGTTTATATAAAAATAATAATAATAATAATAAAAATGAATTTGATAATATTTCTCTTCTTCTTCTATAGCCTATAGAGGTCCACTACTAGACAAAGACCTCCCCCAAGTCTTCCACGATGACCGGTCTTATGCTGACAGCATCCATCGGCTTCCCACGACTTTCACCGAAACCGATAGGCGATGGAAAGAGCTATGCTCGGAGTTTCTCTGCGTGATCGAATCGGAAATGAGGAGATCCGCAGAAGAACCAAAGTCACCGACATAGCTCTTCAAGTCGCTAAAATTAAGTGGCAGTGGGCAGGGCACATTGCTCGTGGAACCGATTGCTGATGGGGCAGTAAGGTTCTGGAGGCTCCCAACAAGGTGGACCGATGACCTGGTGAAGGTCGCGGGAGGCCGATGGATGCGGGCAGCACAAGACCGGTCATCGTGGAAAGCCTTTGGGGGAGGCCTGTGTCCAGCATCTATAGGCTGAAGAAGAAGAGAACGATAAAGTTTGTATGGATGGTGTTACTATCATCAGGCTTAAACTACTGAATGAAATTGAATGAAATTTGGCATACACATGGATTACAACTAAGATGTGTTCTGGATATATTCGTGGAATCTATTCGTTTTTTTTTTAAGATATTATAAACTGGTGCTTTGTTTTATTGCATACTAGGAATTACTCCTGTGTCGTGCCTGCGCTTACAAAAATTTAAACTCACATAGACAAATAGGCAGACCCGGAACAACTACATGTAGATCACACAAATATTTGTTCCGTACAGGGATCAAACCCGCGACACGCAGCGCAGCCGCCCATCGCTCAGCCACTGCACCAATAGTGTCGTCAAATTGTTCCAGTCCCTCGATGTACGCAGTATTAAGGAAGAAGCGAAACGCTTCATCCGGATCGTAGTGAAATCAACAACGTAACAAACATACTTCTCGTGGTACGACGGGTCGTCCGATTACTGAAAGCGATGGGGGAATTAAATTATGCTATTCCCTCGCAGACTTCTGGTACTCTTCGACTGTGCTCCAGGCTTTGGAGACCGTTTGAAGCTAAATCTGGGTTACTTACTTACTGGGACTTAGCCTAATTGGCAACCCAGATTTAGCTCAAAACGGTCTCCAAAAAACGGGACGGGGTCAAAATGGTCTCTCGGTCGAAGAGGCTTCTTCGCACGCCTCCCCGTTGAATGCAAAGTGTGGCATTTTGCAGCACCAGCCCAAAAGTGACTGCAGTACTCCACACCGGAACGGCCCTGATGTTGATCTTGTACACCAAAACAACTATATCTAAAGATGTGGTTGAAATTTGGCACTCACATAGTTTATAACCTGGAGTATTATATAGGGTACTATTGCATAATTTAGTCATCGGGTAATACCTAATATGATATCCCATGATAAAACAGGTTGTCAGACTTTCAGAATTCTGACAACCACGAATGACAGCTGGTACCAATAGCTTAACATGCAAGAAGGAGTCTTCAAGGGTCACCCATCCATGAACTAACCGCGGTAAGCATAGCTTAACCTGATTGTCCTGTACGGCTGTTATTACTTAGTAGCAATTTCCAAGTTGTTCCTACTGCTATGTCTTAAACTTTTACTCGCCTAACAGAACAACTCAATTACTTCCCAACCGACCCTAGCATCGAACTCACAACCATCACTTATTAAGTTAAAACTTCCTAATCACATAACAAGACATAGTCGCTTAAACAAAAAAGGGCTTAAATTAAATTTCAAGGAAGAAAAAAGTTTCATCGCAACACGCTTATAAAACACCCGTCTAGAAAACCTTGACGTCTTCAAAATAAAGGCTATAATCGCATGAGTGAAGTTCTGTCATTAACTTATCTAAAATTGAGAGAAGTTGTCTGTACAAAGTTAATTTTGCATTCAACAAAGTCTTTATGCGGAAGAAATTAAAGAGGTTTTAATGGTTTTTGAACTGCACAATAGTATGTACTAGAGCAGAACTATTTCCGTGCCTTGAATATCGGCAATGATAGAGGGTATGTACGCGTTTCTGAGCTCAAACTTGAGCACTGTAAATATGTCATATCTATATACTCATACGTATACATACAATATGTAAAGAAAACCTCGTCCGTCCGACCCATAAGGATAATAAAGAATAGGTAAACACATGACCAAATAAAAGATGAAATTTTACATAATCATCATAGTAACAATACTAAAGAATTTTGAAATAATCTTTTTTTCTGCGAATTAATTCCAATTTCCCCAAACTTTGGTATTTTTTTAAAAAGTGACAATACCATTTCGGGTGTATTGATATGAGCGATGCGACCGCGTGCCGCGTGCCCTGATCCCTTTCGCCCGCGCATGTATTGCCTACTGCAGATGTATCAAGCTCTCCTCCTTTTGCGAAATAATATTTATTTTTAGGGGGATTTTTTTAAAGTTTAGACCGGCTTTGTAGGCTTTAGTAAGATAAAGAGATAAAGATAAATTTATTTGCATAAACATCAACAGTAGAATCAGTTATCGGTACCTAACAATACCCTCACGGATCGGACAGGGTTTTCTTTACATATTGTATCTTCTTCTACTTCTTCAGCCTATAGATGTCCCAGCGGTGACGCCCGCGCCGTCGCCTTTGGACCAAATCTTCTTTTAATCGTCAAAATCTTCGTGTATTATTTCTTGCGCTTCTCTCTTTAGCCTCGTGCAATAGCAATAATTGCTAGATCGCGCGTTGTGAATCAGGACATTGTAAAAGACGAGTTGCTTCAATAGAAACCGATCGCGAACTGTGTCACTCGCGAAAAGCTAGAGCGGTCGCCGTGTAGACAGCTGGGAGTCTGCTAGCAGTCTTCGCGTGGACTGCTGGGTGCCTGATAACTGTAACTGCGCGGTCTGCAAACAGTCGCCTTATTTTAAGGCTGTGTTGGAGCGGTGTTGGAGAAGAGTCGTTTAAGTATGCTATGACCTTTAGGCATTCTCTACCAGTCAACCACGGGTGATGAAGACATTAAATGACAGGTGCTTTGGTTGCAAAATGTAAAAAGTAATAATAAAAACAAAAGTTAACTCTAATTAAACAAATACTTCAGCTTTTAGTAGTTGAGATTTCCTCGAACCTAAATTTTGGGCGGTTCATCGAGTCCAAATCCAAGGTAGCCAGGAAACTTGGCGTTATTGCAAAGGTCCGGCGGTACTTCACACAAGGACAGCTTCTAATGTTATATAAAGCACAGGTTCGTGTGTGTGTGGAGTACTGCAGTCACATTTGGGCAGGTGCTGCAAAATGCCACCTGGCTACTTTGGATTCGGTGGAGAGGCGTGCTAAGAGACTAAATGATATTCCAGATTTGATTGAAAACCGTCTCTAAAGTCTAAAGCACAGGCGAAGAGTAGCCAGCCTGACGGTATTCTATAGGATGTATTTTGGGGAGTGTGCGCGGGAATTGCATGAATTAATTCCCATTTCCCTTCAATCATCGGACGACCCTTCGGACGGTGAGAATCCACCCTTACGTTGTTGATACCACTACGATCCGGACGAAGCGTTTCGCCTTGTCTTTAAACCGTGTACGTCGAGGGACTGGAATAATGTGCCAGCGGCGGTGTTGTCACGTAGCAAAATATAGCAGCAGGCGACATCTCGTGGACTAGGGCTGAACTCGGGTCACATATTTTACATCGAGCCGAGAGATGACGTTGCGCGAAAGGACGGTCGTTAATATAATAAATAAATTCAAATAAAGAACGACCGGGTTAAATAATATAAAAGAAGGACTTAAAATAAAGATATTAAAAAAATAAGAACCAACTCATGAGTCTGAAATAAAATACAAGTCGCGGAACGCACGAGTCTATGGTTCAGGAAAAGACAATTGGGAGTGGTCGGTCGGAAGGGAGAGAAGCTTCCAGAAGGAAAAGAACGACCGAAGCTTGCGTGGTGTCGCGAGTTTTTTGTGGAAATGGCTGGTATGCAAGATTGGCTTGTGGCGCGATAAACCCCATGGGGTTGTGCGCTTAACGTCTGGCTCATCTCTCTGTGAGTATTCATTTCTGTACCCGGAATATTTTCTCCACGTGTTTTCTTGTTCTGTAGTGCTGAATTGGGTTAAATGTTGTTCTAGATTTGGCTTTTTTGGCGGGCCTAGGGTGGGAACCCGTTTTGGAGGCGTCGCGTCATAATTTATCTTTGGTGGCCTTGATTCCCATTGGATCAGGCTTGTTGGAGTGGATGTGGCTGAACCCTGATGGTACGGCACATCAAATTCTCTTTCGACAACGACTAGACAGGTATAAGCTGTCATGATTATTTTGCTCCGGGTGTTCCCGAAATACCTAATCCCGCAGGCCGCGTTCAACCGTGCATTAATCTGACACCCGTCAGTTAGTGAAGTCAGTTAGTAATCCAGAGGCGTTAGGCAAGAGAGCTAACGTAATCCCGAAGCGTAATTCAGAAGTGTTAGTTAGAAGCGTAATTCAGAAGTGTTAGTCAGGAGAGCTAATCTGAAACGTAGACTCCCTGTCCTTGTTTCTTTGTTTTGATGTATCTAGTGATTGAGAGTGGGTTTCCGACAGGTTGCACGTAAGTAGGCTATTGGCTTGATATTGTGTGCATAACCTGAGATACTTTTGTAACGACTGAGCCATGATCACAACGGTTCACCTCACGAATCCTCATCAAGCGACCCTGAGCTCGCTGAATTGTCTCATGTGGATTCCCTGTCCCACTCCGACCCGAGACGGAGTGAGTCAGGAAATCGTCTAGGTAAGTTAGGAGTTTGTTTTGTCATATATTTATGACACAGGGTAATTATAAAATAAATTTGTAATTGTATCCATTTATTGTTTTATTTAATGCTCCTAGCTACCAAGTATTTATTTACATGATTAAATTTACTGTAACTGCCTGGTAGGGTGGTGTAAGACACCCAGAGTTCTTTTTTAAAGCGTTACAGTGTTTCCATCTGACTACAATTTAAATGTTAAGTGTCTTAAAGACTAGAGTGAAGCTCTTAATAAACTAGCGAGCTTTACCATCAATTATTGCATTACAGCTTACCATCAGGCGGGATTGCGGTCAAGCACTAGTTTTTTTTTTTTTTTCACATACAGCCGTAGAACTGACCGCCAGAAGTAAAAACTGAAATAATAACAATAAAAAGTAATAACAGAAGGCTTACGCGAATTCAATGCTTTTCCCCCATCCAACAAAAGTGCTCAACATAGAAATTTTCACTTCAAAAAATCACATACTTAAAATGTCTAAGGCGATTAACACACGGCACCGCGTACCGCCGTAGAGGGCGGAGACGGTAAAGCGGATTTCGTAGCGGTGCTCCGCGCGGTAAGGCGGTTTACGCGCCTGTCCTCGCGGATGAGGAGCGGTGGCGGCGAGAGTACCGCTCGACCGCGCGGTTATGCGGCGCCCTGTGTTAGAGGCGTCGCCCCACCGCGTGAATCATCGTGGGTACAGGACGAAATCAAAAGATTCTTGCCAGTGTCTGTGACTGAACTGGTTACAACCCTGTTAAATCTGTCCGCGCGGACAGGCGCCTAAACCGCCTTACCGCGCGGAGCACCGCTAGGAAATCCGCTTTACCGTCTCCGCCCTCCGCGCCGGTACGCGGTGCCATGTGTTCATCGTCTGAAATCGTTTTAAAAGTTAAGTCCGATGAAATTAATATCTGTCTTCAGAAGCAGGATGGGTATTTTCTGTTACAATTGAATCGAGTTTAGAACTCAACCAAATAACATGCTCCTACACACACATACCCTCGTCCGACACATGTTTCGTGCCCAACTTCATAGCAAACTTTTCACGCACACACATAAAACATCCTTTTAATATTCAGTAAATAATGTTTTTGCTGTCTACATACCAAACAGTATTATACTGTAACAGACCATCAATCATAATTTGAATCGCTTTGAAGGATTATGGCTAATCCTTTTCTTGAAGGTAATGTAGGTAAATAACACAATTAATTATTATGCAAAGCGTTTTATATCTACAATATAAAGAAAGAACAAAGATAAATGGTTTATTCTGCATAAATAAAACGCACATTACAAGTAAATAATAATAGTAAAAAAACCGGCCAAGTGCGTGTCGGACTCACGCACAAAGGGTTCTGTACCATTGATTTATGAAATTAAATAATTTGAGTTATTTGTATCAAAGATTACGCGGTAATAAGCGCTTCACGATTTACGAGGTATTAAAAATAACTGCTTACTAGATCCCGTTCAAAACAATTTTCGTTGGTAGTTTTTATAGGTATGTACCTACAATTTTTTTTTTTTTTTTATTTCTCAGGGAGGCAACTTTATTCCACTTTGGAAGCGTCTGTCACGCAAACTATTCGATTTAGAAAAAAAATGTTTTAGAAACATAGACATCATTTTTGTAGACCTATCCATATAGACACCTCACACGTATGAGTTTGATGAAAAAAAAGTATTCGAGTTTCAGTTCTAAGTATGGGGAGCCCCCAATATTTATTAATATTTTTTTTATTTTTCCATCAAAATATTAATGCGGTTCACAGGATAGATCTACCAGTTTCAACAGTATATCTCTTATGGTTTCGGAAAAAAATGGCTGTGGCATACGGACGGACAGACGGACAGACAGACATAACGAATCTATAAGGGTTCCGTTTTTTGCCATTTGACTACAGAACCCTAAAAAGACATAAAATATAATACACTCAAAAGCCTCGTACTCAAACACGTTTCAGTACAAGTTTTTACGTTTGCAGCATCTCATGAACCTTGATAACCGGACAGTTGAAATTTCCACAAGCTATGTATTTCTGTTGCCATAACAAATATTAAAAACAGTTTTTAGCCCTAGGCTGGTTTTGTATTTTAATCTTGATTACTTAGGTAAACATTTGGGTACCTTTTTTTTCTGGGTGGAAATCCTCATAGGATGTCCGCCGCCCTGGGGTGGGCGACGGGGTCTGTCACACTTTGACTGACTAAAACCACCCATCTCTTCTATCACGAGCGCGCTCCACGCGAGAGTCTAAATTCTTCCACGGAACATTTAGAAAGAAAGAAAAGAAAGAAAAAACGTTTATTTGCAGTAAACATGACGCAAAAGTTTACAAAGACACTAAAAATAAGACATAATTGAGGGAAACATGCGTCACATCCACGCAAAACGGCTGTCGCTCAGCATTATGCTGCGACTCTATGCAAAACAGAGCCCAGCGCTGGTTTTCAGCGACAACCGGCGCCGACGTAAAGACGTCACCCGGTGCAACAAACAATTAAAAGTGGCATCGAGACGGTAGTACAGTAAAAATAAAAACATAAAAGTACAACAAAAAATAAAAACATACAAACAATTAAAAGTGGCATCGAGACGGTTACCTAATTTAAATTGGAACAATGAAATTGGATGGATGGCACAGACCTCCGATGTAGATACGGACGACAGTAGGTGAAGCTACCTCAAACTGTCAGATATTCCCAATCAGCCTTCGGCCTTAATTCTTTAGGGAAAAAGTTGAAAATCTAATAAAGAAATCTGACAGATTGTAGTAGCTTGATGTGCCGTCATGCGCAGACAATGGCTCACCTTTCAACTATCATCGCATGCTGTTGTGCATCCTTTCTACTTCATTAACACGTTCGCTGCGTTGTGTGGTCATATTGGCTCATAGCTAACTTTCATTCAGTGCGCACCGCAACTCACCTGGTGCGGAAGGCATAACTTGGGGTGCTGCTATCGTAGAAAAGAGATACATATACCGTTGTTATTGTCGCTAGAACGTGAACAACTCAACATTTTTCAAAACTCGTGAACCAATTTGACCTCACCCGCACTTAAAAAAAATTATTTAAATATGGTGCGGTGTGTGGTCAATATGACCACGCGCTCTCCGCACCCTACATCCGCACTAGATGATGCGCGGGCGCCATTTTGTGACGTTAGTCGCGTCGTCATCCGCGACGACGTGTTGTTTTGAGCGGACCAAATTTATGTTATATATACAAGATGCACTGGCTGTTACAATACATTAAGATTAAGGCTTTCTAGTATTGAAGCAGGGACAAAAGTAAAAAAAGTGCCTACTCTCTGCAGACAATGTCAAAATCATTTATGTTTGCCATGTTTCAATGAAGAACACAAGTAATTATATAATTTATTTTTTGAATAATAAAAATTAACAAACAAGAATCAAGAGTTTTATTTGCATTAAACATTTTCACATATTCTACAAATGTATTTGGTATGTAAATAGAAAGTGATCAAGTTTATATTAAATATTATAATTATATTCTCAGTACGTAAAAATATATATAATAGAACAAATATGTTTTTAAAAATTTTCTCTATTATTCAAATTAAGGATTTTTTTACTGTTATCGTTAGATAACATTCTCGATAGTAATTAGGTGCCTCCCCATCACTAGTTTTTTGTTATATTTAGTGCGTTGTGTGGTCAAAATGAATTCATAAATTATTTCTCTTCTGTAGGACAGACGCAAAGAGCGAACTAAAAACGCAGCTGGTTATATATTGCTTATATATTGGTCTTTGACCTGCATATAAAAAAAATATTAAAATAACTATATGAGGTACTGAATAAACCCATATCAAAACAGAAACGTTTGAGGTTAATTAGACCACACGACGCGCTGCAGGAAAGTCTTCTATGTGCCAAGATGACCTCTTGACGCACCAGCTGAAAGTACACTGAAAAATGTTACGCAGCGAACGTGTTAAGAAAAGAACAGAAGATACATTTTAGTTTAGTTCACGCCTCTTTGTTTAGACGTTTTTGTATAATAATTCGAAGGTTCCAGAGCAATCTCCCTCTGGCGCAGCATCGTTGATCGTCTTCCTTTCTATTCACTCAGTTTTTTGAGTGAATAGGGTCTTAATAAACTCATCAATGAAATGAAATCAAATCAAAGCATTTATTTCAAATAAACCATTTACAGGCACTTTTGAATTGTTAGAAGGTCGGTCAGTCAGTAAAGTGAAGCTAGTCGCCCTTTCCAATGAGTAGGTACCTATGGAGAAGAACGGGCAAGAAACTCCATGGACACTTTTTTTTTTATAAAATATAAACCAGCGCTTGACCGCAATCCTGCCTGATGGTAAGCAGTGACGCAATCGTTGATGGTAAAGCGCACTAGTTTATTAAGAGCCTATTCACTCTAGACTTGAAGACACTGAAATTGTAGTCCGACGGAAACACCGCCGCTGGCAAATTGTTCCAGTCCCTCGATGTACGCGGTATAAAGGAGGAGGCGAAACGCTTCGTCCGGATCGTAGTGGTGTTAACAACGTAAGGGTGGAGACCAGCCGTACGACGGGTCGTCCGCTGGTGGAACGGAGATGGGGGAATTAAATCACTCTTTTAAACTAGTGCGCTTTACCATCAACGATTGTATCACTGCTTACCATTAGGCAGGATTGCGGTCAAGCACTAGTATTACACACACACACACACACACACACACATATTAGACATCCCTTTAATAACCAGTAAATAAATAGGTTTTCGTTTAGGTTATTATGATATCGTACACTGCGGGGTGCCAAAGTAAAATATTGTTGTTTCTAACAATTTTCTAATATTTACCAGACTTCTAACTTAAAGGTAAGGGCCGTGACAAGCGATGTTTTACAAACTGATTAAAACTTCAATTACAAAGCTCTCATTTCACCGACGTTTAACATTATATTCAACACTAGCGGCCGCCAGCGACTTCGTTCGCATGGAGTTACTTATGCTCCGCTCCTATTGGTCGCAGTGTAATGTTATATGTATTTTCTAAAGCCTTCCTGGATTAATGGGCTATCCAACGCAAAAATATTTTTTTAAATCCGACCAGTAGTTCCTGAGATTAACGCGTTCAAACAAACAAACAAGCTGTTCAGCTTTATATATTAGTATAGATAGGTTACATTTATGTTAGAAATAAATTATTATCCGTTATCGTGCCAAAAGTCGCACAGGTCGATCGAAGGTTAAGCGCGGTCAGATCGTGGATGGGTCACCTTTAATGCCCCGACGTGCCTCGGAAAGAGCTGTCAGTGTCGTCATCAATTAGAATAATACTTTAGTTTACAGTCGTGATCTTATTTGTGTATCAACGCTGTGATTGTCCACTATCACCAGCTCAGGTTCACGACTCTGATAGGGACGTACAGATCCCTGTAAGGAACAAAACTATACAATACGTAAAGAAGAAAACCCTGTCCGATCCGTGAAGGTATTGTTAGGTATCGATAACTGATTCTACTAATGCCCACAAAGACAGGCTAAACTTAAAAAAAAAAATCCCCCTAAAAAAATAAATATTATTTCGTAAAAAGAGGTAACTTAATACATGTGCGGTAAGCAACCCCTTCCGCGGGCGGCGGGGGGCAGAGCACGCGGCACCTGTGATGTGGTCGCATCGCTATTCGCTTATAATAATACCGGCGTTGTCACTTTTTTAAAAATTATCAAATTTCGGGGAAATTGGAATTAATTCCCGGGAAAAAAGGATTATTTCAAAATTCATTAGTATTGTTACTATGATGATTATGTAAAATGTTATATTATATTTGGTCGAGTGTTTACCTAACCTTTATTATCCTTATGGGGCGGACAGGGTTTTCTTTACATATTGTATAACAATTTTTCATTGAAAAATACAGAATGTATACCCACCAAACTTGACAATAACAATTTAAATAGGCAAACCGACAGTTTCGCCCCGGAGATGTGCCCTGATCCGCGTCTCAATGCGACCGTTCGACAATCTCCACTTTCCTAAACGACTCTGTCTACGAGCGGCCATTACAAAATAACGTCACAACGTTTGCCTACTACTACATAAAGCAACTTTTATTGAAATTATATCGTTATCCATGACACATAATATAATCCAATTTATTTGCCAAAAAGTAGGTTTTTACAAAGACCTTTACACTATAATGTCCCCTTTACATTCTACCATTACAATGGCTTGCAATGGCTAATTCTAGTTGGTTGCTCTGCACTCGAAGTTGTTGACGAGTATATATACCTGGGACAAACAGTCCAACTAGGTAGGTCCAACTTCGAGAAAGAGGTGTCTCGTCGAATCCAGCTCGGCTGGGCAGCGTTCGGGAAGCTACGCTACATCTTCTCGTCGTCCAAGATACCACAGTGTCTCAAGACTTAAAGTCTATAACCAGTGTGTGTTGCCAGTGATGACTTACGGAACTGAAACGTGGTCGCTCACAATGGGCCTCATACGAAGGCTCAGAGTCACACAAAGGGCAACGGAAAGAGCTATGCTCGGAGTTTCTCTTTGCGTGACCGAATCAGAAATGAGGAGATCAGCAGAAGAACCAAAGTCACCGACATAGCTCATCGAGTCGCTAAACATAAGTGGCAGTGGGCAGGGCCCATTGCTCGTAGAACCGATGGCCGATGGGGCAGTAAGGTTCTGGAGTGGCGGCCATGTACCGGAAGACACAGCGTAGGGAGGCCCCCAATAAGGTGGACTGATGACCTGGTGAAGATTGCAGGAAGCCGGTGGATACGGGCAGCAAAAGACCGGTCATCGTGGAAAGCCTTGGAGAGGCCTTTGTCCAGCAGTGGACATCTATAGGCTGAGGAAGATTACAATGGCTTGCAAATAGTAAGAAAAATAGGCAGTCTGTTCCATCTTGCATCTCCAACGACGCGACGCCCTAAGTCAAGGTACATACCTCACAGGGGCTGCGCATAGCCTATAGTTGCTTAGTTTTGTAAGATATCGCAACTAGCTTTGAGTTTATTTAAGCCGCCTGAAATCTCTCTCTCTGGGTCTCCTTTAGGGCGGGTTGCAAAGTTCAAGTATTTGGGTCACTGGGTCACTGACGACTTAAAGGATAATCTGGATATCGATAGATAGCGCAGGTCGCTGGCTGTCCGTTGCAACATGCTGGCCCGCAGGTTTGTGCGCTGTTCTAAGGCTGTTAAGATTACGCTTTTTAAGGCCTTCTGCCAGTCATTTTACACGTGCAGCCTGTGGGCTACGTATACCCAGCGGGCATACAGCGACTTGCGCGTACAGTATAATAACGCATTCAGGGTGCTCTTGTGGTTGCCGTGGCGCTGTAGCGCGTCAGGGATGTTCGCGGAGGCGAGGGTCGACGGGTTCGCCGCGATCATGCGAAAACGTTGTGCTTCCATGATGGCGCGCTTGCGCACCTCCTCCAATGGCATACTGAATGTGTTTTCGGATCGGTGGGACTCGGCCCTCTTACGTAGGTGGATAGGAGTCCAGACCCACTTTAGTTCATTCATTACTAACATTAGGCTTAGCTTTATTTGTACTAACACTATATGGATGTTTTTTAATCCGAAATAAAATTTTGAATTTGAATTTTTGAATTTAAGGCAACCACAGGATATCCGGCTAAGTAGTCACGATCTCTAAAAGTCAACTATGAGATGCCATATAAAGAAAAACAAAAAATAAAAACAAATTGTATCAATCAATCGCTTTCAGTGCTCCATATGTACCGCTAAACAGTGTAAGTAACAATTTATCAACGTCAGAAGTCTGCAAATATTCCATTTTATATTCTACCAACCAAGACAACGGTATCATATTGTAGGTACGCAGTTCTAGAAGATGTGTGTAAGTATGTCAGTTTCGTCAGTAAAATTCAAAGGTTGTCTGGAAAAGTCTGCTCTCAGCGAGAACACCCATTGCGTCACCCTTTGTAAAATCTTCATAGTTAATCCCAGTCGCATCCGCAGCTTTTTCAGCTTTGGACTCTGGGGTCCGCTTTACCAGTTTAAATGCTGATTTTGGCTAAACTTCGTTATTTTCCGTGAAGCGACTGCCGTCTGACCTCCACAACCCGAAGGCGATATCTAAGCATTGCAGTTAGACCAATTGTTAGACTTTTGAGGGCTCCAACAACCCGTAATGACTGCCACTAGATGTTCATATGGCAACCAGGACCAACGGTTAAACGTGCTTTCCGAGGCACGGCCAGACATACGCATATGCATACAAATGTTTGCACTGCGCGGAGGTCGTACCCGCGCCTCCTTGCGCAACGGCCGCCTTTGCTACTGCTACGCCACGGAGGCTGTCAGATGTCAGAAAATCTTCATAATTATGTTCCGTAATTTATATCTGCTTCTTTATCTTCTTCTGCTGGACAAACACCTCCCTCGAGACAATAAAAAGTCTTCTATTGTATTCACTCTGATTATAAACCATTGTTGTTGGGATAAAGTGACACCGCTATCGAGTCCATAACATAATTAATACTAGTTCAAACCCAAAGCCTTCCGAACTCTTCCCCACATTTGAAAAGAGCATGACACGCACACCCCGAGATGAAGATTAACGACGCACCCTCACAAATACAAACTAAGTTGGAGTGTTACATCTTAATATGCGTGTTGGTTCGCAAACTTGGCAAGGTTCAAGACACTTTTCTGAGAAAGGCATAGTTTCTGGGAGAATTTTGGGTCAACATTACAAACAGAATAGTTTTAACGAGGTACCTGTGGGCTGAACAACAGAATATCAACGCAAATTCGCCTAAAGGCTACACGCCGAGGTGGGTACTTAGCAAATCTATATTTAAGTTAATAATATCGGAGCAAGTCTATTATACAAAGTAGGCACGAATTCAGAAATCTAAACTACTTAATTAGCTAGCTAAAATAGACATTAAAAGATTGATGATATTTAAATGATAAGCTGTTTGTTCTGATTAACTCAAGACTTTGTTTGTGTTCTTTCTCCAGAATTAACTTACTGACACGTTATTTGAGTTCATATAATTTGCTTTTTTACAATACATATACAATATGTAAAGAAAACCCTGTCCGACCCATAAGGATAATAAAGGTTAGGTAAACACATGACCAAATATAATATAAAATTTTACGTAATCATCATAGTAACAATACTAATGAATTTTAAAATAATCTTTTTTTCCCGCGAATTAATTCCAACTTCCCCGAAATTTGGTAATTTTCAAAATAGTGACAACACCATTTTAACGGTACGCTTATGCGATTCGACTACGGGTCGCGTTGCCCTGCCCCCCGTCGCCCGCGCTAGGGTGTCCTATCGCATATGTATTAAGTTACCTCTTTTTGCAACATAATATTTATTTTTTTAGGGGGATTTTTTTTTATTTAGTCCGTCTTTGTCGGCATTAGTAGAATCAGTTATCGAGTCCTAACAATACCTTCACGGATCGGACAGTGTTTTCTTTACATATTGTATATTTATATATGTGAGCTGTCACGCCCTTTATACCTGGGGTTTTCTTTAGGTAATAAGTTTTTACTTATTTACATTTCTATTTTAATGATATTTTATTTTTTGTTTTTGCTTTGCTGGTATTATGCCGTGGCCAGCTGGTATATGATGAATAATTACATTGTTGTTGTGTTTTCTTATGTTCATTACCATACATAGAATTGTATAACACCATGTGTTTTTTTTATTTTTAATGAACAGACATCTGTGCTCCTGGGGAGTTTGTTCCGCCACTTCTTCTTCCCAGCGAAAGCACTAGGAAGCTGCGAACTGGGGGGACTGTCTTGTGTAATGTTGACGTTGACAAAATGCTGATTCTCAGCCTAATTTGAATCGACTACCGGCAGAAGTTACCACCCACCAGACAAAGTCTTGCCGCCAAGCGATTCGTCGTGTTCCGGTATGATGTCTGGTGAAGCCGTACGGAGGACGGGTCTTAGCAGTTGTGTTGCGATGTGTGCCGAGTACGATGCGCCAAACGTTGTGTCGGGAAGTTGGTCGCGGAGGTCTCCAGATCAATCTCCCTCTGGCGCAACATCGTTGGTCGTGTTTCACATTGCATCACCTCGCTCAACTGCCGTCTTCCTTCCTATTCACTCGGGTTTATTTGAGTGAATAGGCTTAATGAACTAGCGCGCTTTACCAACAACCATTGCATCACTACTTACCATCAGGCGGGATTGCAGTCAAGCACTAGTTTATAGGTATTATAAAAAATACTTCTGATTTTGTCGAAGATATTAGAAAAATATATGATGTCTCTGTGCTTTACTGGTGTGCGTTGCCACTAAACCAACCAACAGAGCTAAACAATACAACATATATAAAATTGTGTCCGCTTTAAAGACACTCATGGCCACTTGCGAGCAATATTCCTGAATATATGGTCTGGCACATAATGTTAAGAAGAGTGTGGTCATGGTCTTTGAGTAAGGAGTAAATACCCCTTGTGAGGGTAGACCGGTTTAGATATCTGGGTCACTTATTGACCACTGACCTCAAAGACGATTAGGATATTGATAGGGTGCGGAGAGCATTGTATGTGAGAGCTAATATGATTGCCTGCAAATTTAGGTGTGCCTCTAATAAGGTCAAGCGTACTATACAACTATGCGTACTGGATACGTGCAGTCTTCTCTTCTTGTTTCCTTCAGCCTATAGAGGTCTACTGCTGGACAAAGGCCTCCCCCAAGGCTTTCCACGATGACCGGTCTTGTGTTGCCCGCATCCATCGGCTTCCCGCGATCTTCACCAGGTTGTCGGTCCACCGTGTTGAGAGCCTCCCTATGCTGCATCATCCGGCACGCGACCGCCACTCCAGAACCTTACTGCCCCATCGGCCATCGGTTCTACGAGCAATATGCCCCGCCCACTGCTACTTAATTTTAGCGACTCGAAGAGCTATGTCGGCGACTTTGGTTCTTCTCGATTTCGGTCGCGCAGAAACTCCGAGCGTAGTTCTTTCGTCAGTCTATTGGTTCATTAAACTTTAAATTTATACAGCGCCCTTCACGTCCCATACAATAACGCATTCAGGATGCTAATGTGCTTGCCCCGATACTGCAGGGTATCCAGGATGTTCGCTGAAAATCGTGTAATTTGTTTCTATACTGTAAAACATAAACGGTGCGCGTCCTTAGTCTATACATAAGCTAACAATCATCTCAATCCTAGCTATACTAGTAGACAGGATGGATTTGTCAGTTTATGAACTACTGCTGGAAGATTTTGGCTGCGCCTTGTCACCTCGCAGCAATGATAACAGTTACGTTTGTCTAATCACTCGAAATAAATTGTTAAAAAATAAACGAAAACAATGTATTATGGAATAAGTTTAGCCAATAGAATTAGTCATTGTCATTTAAAGTGGTAACGCTGCCAGCCTTTTACGCATTTATCCCACTAACAGCGATGATGACGACGAATGTTTAGACGACTATTGAGATCTAATGAGATGTTATACCTATATTTAAGTTAATGCTTTTTAATTGTTTTAAAATAGTCCTGTTTATTTCGTCACCACATACCAGGTTCAGTTGAAAACCAATGTCAGGCACTAGTTGTCTGGCATTTTTGGCTGAACTGGGACTTTTTGGTGCAGCCGCGAGGCACACTTTCCTACTATTTTCTTACATCGATCTTTACACCTTCTATTTCATTTTCATATGTTACGTTCTCATCTATGTTTCTGGTGCATTGTGTATCTTTAGGTCTGGGTTAAATAAAAGTATTTTCTTTCTTTCTATTTTTATAAACGAACAGACAAAATACGAAAAACCACACAGAGCACAGAGAGAGAGCATAGGCATGGATAAATATAAATTAATAATTTATTCTGAATTCACAGTGTCTATCATACAAATCCGACGAATAATATAAATTAAACATATATGAGTGTGTATAGATGGATGATTGTTATCCTTTCAAGAAAAAACTACCAAACGAATTTGGTTGAAATTTAGCACACAGATACTTTATAATCCGGAATAACACATCATCATCATCCCAGCATTAATCCCAGTCGCATCCGAAGCTTTTTCAGCTTTGGAGTCTGGGGTCCGCTTTACCAGTCCAACTGCTGATTTTGGCTACACTTCGATATTTTCCATCTGACCTCCAATAGACGAAGGCGATATCGAAGCATTGCAGTTAGACCAATTAATGGACTTTTAAGGGCTCGAACAACCCGTAACGACTGCCATTAGATGTTCGTATGGCAACCGGGACCAACGGCTTAACGTGCTTTCCGAGGCACGACCAGACCAGTGCAAATATTCATATTCATGCATACAAATACTTGCACTGTGCGGGGATCGAAACCGCGGTTCCTTGCGCTGAGGCCGCGTTCGCTACCGCTACGCCACGGAGGCTGTTAATCCGGAATAACACACAGGACACTTTTTATCCCGATGTCCCATGAGATCGAAACTCACGCGAGTCAAAACAGTAAGTATAATTTATTAATATATTAATATTTAGATATTTATATCCTGATGAGCCATTTTCTCCCTCCGTCCACAAATATTAATTAATTTGTTAAACAACACTAGTATATCAGTTGTTTTCGGCATGTTTTCCGCCAAATAAATAAATCAAGGGCCTTGTGTGACGTCGGTGATAAATCGAGGGGAGTGCTTCTTGTGACATGCTAGATATTGTCAATAATTAATTGATTTCGTCTACTGCTGAATAAACAGAAGTAAAATTGGATATGTGGGAGATTGTATTAGAGTAAAAATAGGTAACAGTGAGACACTAGCCCGATTCCTTTTATCGAGAACTTAACTAAATTTAAGATATGTGTATCTTTTTGTTTCTATGTCGTTAAGAAAAAGAAAGAAGATATACCTATATAGATACAATATCTAAAGAAAACCCTGTCCGACCCATAAGGATAATAAAGGTTAGGTAAACACTTGACCAAATATAATATAAAATTTTACATAATCATCATAGTAGCAGTAATAATGAATTTTGAAATAATCTTTTTTTCCCGCGAATTAATTCCAACTTCCCCGAAATTTGGTATTTTTTTAAAAAAGTGACAACACCATTTTGACGGTACTCACGGTACGCTTACGCGATTCGACCACGCGTCGCGTGCCCTGCCCCCCGTCGCCCACGGAAGGGTGTCCTGCCGCACGTGTATTAAGTTACCTCTTTTTGCAAAATAATATTTATTTTTTTAGGAGGATTTTTTTTTTAAGTTTAGCCCGGCTTTGTAGGCTTTAGTAGAATCAGTTATCGATACCTAACAATACCTTCACGGATCGGACAGGGTTTTCTTTACATATTGTATATGTATTAGTTAAGTCATGTCAAATTTTAGTTATCACTTGAAATAAATATAAATATTTTTAGTAGTCATATTGTCTATGGAGTATCTTAGTTTGACATGACTAAAGTAACACTTATACTTGTAGTAGCTGCGCCTCACGGTTTCACCCGCGTAGGTTTCGATATGTTTTTTTTAAAATATGCTCCGCTCCCATTGGTCGCAGCGTGATGTTATATAGCCTAAAGCCTAAGGCCTAAAGCCTTCCTGGATTAATAAGCTGTCCAAAGCATAAATATTTTTAAATCGGACCTGTAGTTCCTCAGATTAACGCGTTCAAAGAAACAAACTCTTCTGCTTTATATAATATGTAAAGAAACCCCTTCCCGACCCATAAGGATAATAAAGGTTAGGTAAACACTTGACCAAATATAATATCAAATTTTACGTATTCATTATAGTAACAATACTAATGAATTTTGAAATATTCTTTTTTTCCCGCGAATTAATTCCAACTTCCCCGAAATTTGGTATTTTTTATAAAAGTGGCAACACCGGTATTATTATGAGCGAATAGCGATGCGACCACGTGCCGCGTGCCCTGCCCCCCGCCCCCCGCGGAAGGATTGCTTACCGCACATGTATTAAGTTACCTCTTTTTGCGAAATAATATTTATTTTTTTAGGGTTTTTTTTTAAGTTTATCCCGGCTTTGTATCCATTAGTAGAATCAGTTATCGATACCTAGCAATACCTTCACGGATCGGACAGGGTTTTCTTTACATATTGTATATTAGTATAGATTTAAACTAATTTATTCTGAAGCCTTCGTGCGCGAATCCGCCTTCACTTGGCAGGTTTTTTTTTGTCATGTAGTACATACATACAAAATCAGCCTATAATGTTCCCACTCCTGGGACACAGACCTCCTCTCGGTGAGAGGGAGTGGGCCATATTCTACCACGCGAGCCCAGTGCGGATTGGTAGATGTCACATGTCTTCGAAGTTTTACTTCTAGAACATTTTTTCAATTTCCTCTCCGCGTAATAACAATCAGTTATTATTTCTAAAAAATATGCGAAAGAATTTATTTTCTGCTTATTCCAGAAATAACTATTTATTTCACGAACAGTAACTAAAAAATCTAAAATCAACACCAAAGCTGCCCAAATTTACCGTTGCTAAACACCTAACATTTTAACCTATAAGTCTAGTTATTCACAGGCTTACGCTGATTTGTTGAAGCGAAAGGTGACATAAATGGGCAAGCTTCCTTGAAAGAATGGAAACTCAATCGGTAACCATCGTCTTGAACCACCAACGTGATGGAACTTAGGGTTTCAAGGCTAAGAAGAGATAAATGGTATGATATTACTCCAGTATTTTAAAAGTAAGAATTAAACTAAATGTTTTACATTTAGTTAATAGGCTAAAAGCCATTTCAAAAGCCTGAAAGATACATACATCAGATAGGAACAAATAAAAATTCAATGATTGTAGGAATGAGCGGATCGATCCAGCAATGCTCCGTCAGATATAATGCTGACGTGGGAAATGATTGTCTGTGGTTGCGTGTATTCGTTTTTGTTATCTTTTACATGTATACAACGTGTAACATAAAGGGTATATACATAACAAAGGCATGGCATCTTTACATGATATCAAACGATATTAGAAGGGTTTTTTAATCCTATCTCTTTATATTAGGAAGTTATGAGCAAAAACACCGCCTGTGATAGGCTACTATCATACTAGTCGCACAGAGATATTGAAGACATTTATCTGATTTTGGCAAGTAACGTGACGGGTAACGAGTAGTTATTAATGTATGTAGTGTGCTGCCATGTTTGTTATGATTTGATTTTAAGAAACACACGAAACCGAAAATTTGGTACCAATTTTTTAAGTATTTTATTTTGAGTTGAAACCCTTCCGATATCGTTTGATATCATCTAGAGATGCCATGCCCTTGGTATGTATATACCCTTTTTGTTACACGTTGTATAATTATTGTGTATCTGTTTGTATGTGGTACTTGAAATAAACTATAGTTTTTTATAGAAAATTTTGATGTATCTAGATTTTTTCCAAATAATCTTATTTCGGACGTCGTCGGTGGCATAAAAACGAAAATACCAAAACCAAAGACACCGACTTACAAAATTACTTTTCACTTTGTAGTGTTTCTTTGGAAGTCTGTTATTTGTTTATTCAAATTAAAAATAGATAATGCTTTTTTAACATTTTTTACTTGTGAATGTATCCAGTTGTTTCTCGTCAAACTTGACGTTAACCTCAAGATAGGAAATAGTTAAGTAAATGATGAGTTGTGAAAAAAGAGATGTAATTTTGTTTACCTGAATTTATACTTTGATAATATAGCTTTGGTTTAAAAACTAAACTATTTAACCGATTTGTGAAAAAAAATTCTATAGTAGCCACCAATATGAACGTACAACCTTTCACATAAAAATCATCAATCAATTAATTGGAATCAAATCAATCGGTTGTCGTAATACTGAGTTATTCGCTCATATGTCGCGCACATACCTACTTAATGCAAATTTAAAATATATACGGTTTTATTATAGACGCCATTGCCAGAACTGGACCAAAGTAAAATAAAGTCACACGGAAAGCACTAGCTTCAAAGTAAAAAATAATAATCAAAATCCGTTCAACCAATCGAAAGTACCAAGGCAACAAAAAAAAAAGGCGAATTGAGAACTTCCTCCTTTTTTGAAGTCATTTAAAAACAGAAAGAAGGCTGCACCAAAAACGCCCAGTTCAGCAAAAAATCCAGGCTTCTATGCCAGACGCTGTTGAACGTGATATGTGAGGTGTCGAATGTAAATCAGTTTTACACTGCAACGTGACGTATGTATGAATATTTAATATGAAAAGTAAATGGATGTGACTGTGTATATGTGTGTGTGTTTTTTTATTTCACACCAAAAGCAATTTACGAATTCGGATGTAGCTTAATACACATATAGTTCACTAGTGGCCGCCAGCGACTTCGTTCGCGTGGAGTTAGTTATGCTCCGCTCCTATTGGTCGCAGCCGGATGTTCTATAGCCTAAAGCCTTCCTGGATTAATAGGCAATACAACGCAAAAAGAATTTTTCAAATCGGACCAGTAGTTCCTGAGATTAGCGCGCACAAACAAACAAACAAACTCTTCAGCTTTATATATTAGTATAGATAGATAACCAGCACCCTAATTTGGATGAACTTTAGTACACTTATGTATAGTTTATAACCAGCACCCTGATTCTGGTGAGGTTTAGTGCACATATATACAGGAACCGGCACTCGAAGTGTTACTAATTTTACGTTGCTATAGCAACTAAACTGTTTACAATATGGCGCCAATTTTTTCACATTCCTTAGTTTATGGTATTGTTAATAAACTAACAAAAGCCTACTATTTTTCGTCGTTGTTAAAAAAAGTTTTGCAGATGGAAGTCAAACGAAACAGTGTCATTGCTTTGTATTTGACTGGAAAATCGCAGGCAGCCATCGTTAATGAGCTAGGACATTTACATTTGAAAAAAATGTTTGTATATCGGACCATCACGCGTTACAATGATACGGGTAGCATCAAAAAACGCCATGGAGGTGGACATCCAACAACAGCAACATCATCAGCAATGGTTCGAAAGGTAATGGCTAGAATTGAACGAAATCCACGACAAAGCGCAGTTAAATTGGCGAAATGTATCTGCCCAGAGCATAGGGCGCATATTAAAAAATAAACTTCAACTGAAGCCCTACAAATTATAAAAAGTGCAAGATGTGACACTTGCACAAAAGACAGTTCGTCTAGAAAGAGCTAAGAACTTAAAGCACTTGCACGTTGATAGCTTGCTTGAAAATTTGGTATTTTCCGATGAAAAAATTTTTACCGTTCAGCAATATGTGAACAAGCAAAATGATCGCGTATGGTTAAAGTGTAAATACCCTAATAGCTACTGAGTGAATTGCAGGTAGTTGACTGCACGATTGACGTAGTGGTTAAGCGATTGACTGTTGCACAGCGTGTCGCGGGTTCGATTCCCGCGCGGAACAAATATTTGTATGACCTACAAGTAGTTGTTCCAGCTTTGGGTGTTTGTGTGTGTATCCTCCGTGCTTCGGAAAACACGTTAGTTAAGCCGTTAGTCCCGGCTGTCATTCGTAGATCTGTGAGACAACCAGTCTTACCAAGGGATATCGTATTACCCAGTAACTGGATTGTGGAGGTTAGATGGCACTCGCTCCATGTAAAATACTGGTATTCAGCCGAACCCGGTTGGACTGGAGGCGGATCCCGGGCTCCAAAGCGAAAGCCGCGGATACAACCGGGAAATGCGCTTTAGATGAGAGAGAGTTACCAACTCGGTTCTATCGATTTGTTAGATAAGTTTACTCATTTATAAAATAAATTGCGTTTTTTTATTGTTTTACGTAGGTGACTAAAGCCGCTAGACGTTTTTCGATTTCCAGCGCACGCACTCGCCCTATTTTATGACTTGGTTTGTTGTTCACAAACATAAAGTTAGCTTTTGTAGAAAAAACTTATTTGTACGTAAAATTATTTTTCCGAAAAAAAAAATGTTAAGAAAAATAAACATCCGGAACCCTTTATCCACTGTTTGAAGAAATACCAGGGTAAGCAAGTAAGTAAGAGGTTTGTTTTTATTGATGAACTGTTCAATGACCCCGATCAGCTGGCTTTTTGCTAGTGTTGTATTGATTTCAGTTTGAAACTGCGGTTTCTGGTATCATATGTATTGGAATAATTCATAACTTCCTACCATGTAAACATAAGGTTAGAGAACCCTTCCCGTATGGTTTCTTATCTTATCAAGAGGCCGTCCACTTGGTATGTATATACCCTTTTTGTTACACGTTGTATATGTAATTATGTATCTATTATAAATATAGTATCGTTGAGTTAGTTTCCCATAACACAAGTCTCGAACTTACTTTGGGGCTAGCTCAATCTGTGTGATTTGTCCGTATATATTTATTTAGTACACTTGTAGTTTATACCCAGCACAATAAATAATTCTGAATCATGTCTATAGGTTGCTTAGAAAGGCGCCAACGGGATTTTACACATATACCGACAAATCACACAGATTGAGCTAGCCCCAAAGTAAGTTCGAGACTTGTGTTATGGGACACTAACTCAACGATACTATATTTATAATAAATACATATATAGATAAACATCCAAGACCCAGGTTAATCAGGAAAAGATCGTTTTCCATCATGACCTGCCCGGGCTCCGAAGTTAGCTCAATTCACTGAAACTTGGATCTTGATATTTCTAAATTGTCTAAAATTTTATGTTTTCTTATTGTTTCCGAGATATTGTGAACAAGATTCTTAGGAAGAGAGGATTTTGAAAACACGGCTGTAGGTATACTGTTTAGGGTTCCGTGCTGATTGCCCCAGCTAAAGCACTGGGAATTGGTTCGACTGGCGTTTTGGCGTAAAAAAGCGCTCATTCTTAGGCTAGTCGAAATAAGGCTTTTATTTATTTATTTATTTATTTAAACTTTCGCACAAAGAAAATGTACAGAGGCGGACTTAATGCCTTAGGCATTCTCTACCAGTCAACCTCGGGTGGTGAAGAGACTAGATGGCAAGTGCTTTAGTTACGGTACAATGGACAGGAAATGAAAAACTCATAACACTATCTAAACAAATACTTAAATAAGCTATATACATATACAAACTATTACTATATATACTACGTGTAACATAAAGGGTATATACATAATAAAGGCATGGCATCTTTACATGATATCAAACGATATTGGAAGGGTTTTTTAATTCTATCTCTTTATGTTAGGAAGTTATGAGGAAAAACACCGCCTGTGATAGGCTACTATCATACTAGCCGCACAGAGATATTGAAGACATTTATCGGATTTTGGCAAGTAACGTGACGGGTAACGAGTACTTATTAACATATGTAGTGTGCTGCCACGTTTGTTATAATTTTATTTTAAGAAACACACGAAACCGAAAATTTGGTACCAATTTTTTGAGTATTTTATTTTGGGTTGAAACCCTTCCGATATCGTTTGATATCATCTAAAGATGCCATGCCCTTGGTATGTATATACCCTTTTTGTTACACGTTGTATACTTATAATATATACAAAAATAAAACTTGTAAGAGAGGTGGCTTTTGGCTTTTGTTATTAATATTTTTTTTATAAATTATAAACTAGTGCCTGACCTAAATCCCGCCTGATGGTAAGCAGGGTTGATCGTAAAGCGCGAGCCTATTCACTCTAGCCTAGAAGACACTCAAATTGTAGTCCGACGCAAATTGTTCCAGTCCCTCGATGTACACGGTATAAAAGAGGAGGCGAAACGCTTCATCCGGATCGTAGTGGTGTTAGCAACGTAAGGGTGGAAACTCGCCATGCGACGGGTCGTCCGATGGTGGAACGGAGATGGGGGAATAAATCATGCAATTCCTTCGCAAACTCACCAAAACGCATCAAATAGAACACCAAAGGGCTGGCTACTCTACGCCTGTGCTCCAGGCTTTGGAGACCGTTTTAAACTAAATCTGGGTTATCTGGGTCACCAACTAGCCTCTTCGCACTCCTCTCCACTGAATCTAAAGTAGCCAGGTGACATTTCGCAGCACCAGCCCAAATGGATGAGTGTTGCCGAGTATGGAGTTGACTGGCGTGAAATTGGACAGGCCTAAGTCCAGCATTGAACTGCTACAGGCTGATGATGATGATGATGATCTAGTGTTTAATATTCTACGATACTACGGAACCTTAGTGTGCAAATCCGAATCGCACTTGGCCGCTTTTTGAATTAATTATAAAAGTACCTCTATATTTGCTCCATGGAAAGTACCGACATTGAGGATAAAATAAGATTTTTTATTAAATTGATACCTTAATAAAAAATTCTTAGAAATATCGGCTGAGCCGACTGATATTAACAAATTACGAT
Source organism: Sesamia nonagrioides (assembly GCA_017933935.1). Taxonomy (NCBI): domain Eukaryota; kingdom Metazoa; phylum Arthropoda; class Insecta; order Lepidoptera; family Noctuidae; genus Sesamia; species Sesamia nonagrioides. The sequence goes on along the minus strand of JADWQK010001579.1, from coordinate 89,053 downwards.
ATTAATTACAAACTGTAAACTGTTCTATTTTTTTTTTTGGCATCAATGTCACTTAAAAATCGATGTAACGAAAAAGTGACAGTAGAAATAGACAGACAGATAGAATCGCATGACTACATTCCCCCATCTCCGTTAAATCATTGGACGACCCGTCGTACTTCGAGTGTCCACCCTTACATTATTAACACCACCACGACCCGGACGAAGCGCTTCACCTCGTCTTTTTGAGACTGGAGCAATTTGTGTTTCCGTCTGACTACAGTTTAAGTGTCTTCAAGGCTAGAATGAATAGGCTCTTAATAAAATAGCGCGCTTTACCATCAAAGATTGCATCACTGCTGACCATTAGGCGGGATTGCGGTCAGGCACTAGTTTACCTATAAATTAAAAGTAAATTCATGAGATTCAACTTGAGGAAAAAAGAGATGGGAAGCATTATACAGCGTTTCTTACAGGTGTGGTTCTCTTTGAGCTCTGTTTTGTACCCCCCACTCGTATTCACCAAGGCATACTGGGAATTTTGTTGGTCCTCAGCATTGTATGTGTGTTGACACGTATCTTGAAATCAATAATTTTTGAAGACTTGACTCTCATCATCAACCTTTTTATCGTCCCACTGCTGGGCACAGGTCTCCTCTCTTACAGATTCCCCTGGCTCATTCACGCTTGCTCAATGCGGGTTGGTGATTTTAGAATTAAAGTCCAAGTTTTCTCAAGATGTTTTCCTTCAGCTTATAATCAGTCATCGGTGTCCAAGATATATTTAGAAACTACATATAACTTAGAAAAATTACATTGACACTTGCCTGACCTGGAATCGAACCCGCACATTCATACCTGAGAGGCTGGTGTTTTAACTACTAGGCCACCACGACTTGATTTGATTTGACTCTACCACGTGTGACTTGCACACATACTGTTAAATATCGAACTCCTGGTGGGGTAGGTACTTAGTACTTAAATGTTGACCTTATGTGTATATTAATAGGGTTGAAGGTCTGAATAAAACAACCATGTACCTATCATACTATTCTATAGCTGGTAAAATATTTGCTTAAATTCAAACGTACCCAATCTAATTGTTGTCACACAACGCTTGCGACTTCTAATTCGACGTCAACGCCATCTAGTTATATTTTGTGTAAACTTTTAATAAAAATATTTTATTACGTTGAACTGATGAACGGCTTTTGATCAAGCATGGTCATTAACTGTTTGATAATGTTGTTGGTATTTCCTTCGATAATTAAACTGCGTTTTTGAGGCGCGATTTGCTGGGAAACTTGCTTATAGCACACCCGTGGAATACAAAAATGTATGATTAGGATAGGAGAAGGGACTTACTGCAATATACAGCGATGCACTCTCCGCATGGTGGGTGGAGGCCTCCACAAGTTCTTCATTTTTAGGGTTCCGTACCTCAAAAGGAAAAAACGGAACCCTTATAGGATCACTTTGTTGTCCGTCTGTCTGTCTGTCTGTCTGTCTGTCTGTCTGTCTGTCTGTCTGTCTGTCTGTCACCACCCTTTATCTCAAGAACGCGTGGACGTATCAAGCTGAAATTCACATGAAATACTCAGGTCTATTGTCCCTTTAAGCTGTGAAAATATCAAACTTCTAAGCCAAGCCAATCAAAAGATACAGCCGATTATGTCGATATTTTCAACAAATTTTCGACACTCGCAAAGGAATCAAAACCTACAGGATACTTCCCGTAAACTCAGAATCTTGAAAATTGGCATGAAGCATTGTCATATAATGCAAATATAGGAAAAATTGCGAAAATCACATTTTTTTAGTTATATAATATAATAAACATATTTTAATAAAATGGAACTTACTACCTTATTTCTCACGAACGAATAAAGTTATCAAATTGAAATTTATACCAAATACCTAGGTCTATTGTCCCTTTAAGCTGTGAAAATATCAAACTTCTAAGCTAAGCCAATCAAAAGATACAGCCGATATGTCGATATTTTCAACAAATTTTCGACACTCGCAAAGGAATCAAAACCTACAGGATACTTCCCGTAAACTCAGAATCTTGAAATTTGGCATGAAGGATTGTCATATAATGCAAATATAGGAAAAATTGCGAAAATCACATTTTTTCAGTTATATAATATAATAAACATATTTTAATAAAATGGAACTTACTACCTTATTTCTCACGATCGAATAAAGTTATCAAATTGGAATTTATACCAAATACCTAGGTCTATTGTCCCTTTAAGCTGTGAAAATATCAAACTTCTAAGCCAAGCCAATCAAAAGATACAGCCGATATGTCGATATTTTCAACAAATTTTCGACACTCGCAAAGGAATCAAAACCTACAGGATACTTCCCGTAAACTCAGAATCTTGAAATTTGGCATGAAGGATTGACATATAATGCAAATATAGGAAAAATTGCGAAAATCACATTTTTTTAGTTATATAATATAATAAACATATTTTAATAAAATGAAACTTACTACCTTATTTCTCACGAACTAATAAAGGTATCAAATTGAAATTTATACCAAATACCTAGGTCTATTGTCCCTTTAAGTACGACTGGACCTAACTTCGGAATGTTTTTCTATGAATTATTTATATTTCGTCTGCAATTCAAATTTTAAAAAAAATCTTAGTTCTAGAAAATTTTCCATTATTGTAGTAAGCGCCCTCTATTGTTGTGTAGTTTTACTATTTGCTTGTAGAGATGTAGTAATGTTGTTTATCGATTTAGTTATCGATAATACTTATTAAGATGAATACATTTTGTTGTATTTTATTGACATTTAAAATATAGCTAAATAAACTTAAAATATTACTATATTTCAAGTTTATTTATTATTAACTCTATTTAAACATAATCATATCATATTAATAAACAAAATTGAATGAACAATTACTATTCATTTATCTAGGTTTTTGTTATTTTTGGTTTCCGAATAAAAATAATGTCGTAGGGAAAAAGTGGATACGATTTGTCCAGATAGACCGTAGAGAAGAAAATTGGCTTCCGTCTCATTCGTCGAAATTATGCTCAATGCATTTTAAAAGAGAAGTTATCTACTTTGGAAAGACTTGTCGATCAATTTAAAAAAAAAAAGAATCGGTACCTTGTATTAGAAATGAAATAGTAAGTTATTAATTTCAGTACTTTTCTACTTAACCGTAAAAATTGGAATAAAATTTACGGTTAAGTGGATAAGTACATAGATTACATAACTTATTTATAATGAAATATATTCATAAAATATGTAGGTACGTATATGTAGTACAATGATTGCGAGCTACTTTGTGATTTTGAGGATTCCGTACCTAAAAGGTAAAACGAACCCTATTCATGAGACTTCGCTGTTCGTCTGTCCGTCTGTCACCAGGCTGTATCTCATAAACCGTAATAGCGAGATAGTTGTAATTTCCAGAGATTGTGTTAGTATTTCTGTTGCCGCTATAACAACAAGTACTAAGAATAAAAATAATAAAATATTTAAGGGGGCTCCCATACAACAAACGTGAATTTTTGCCGTTTTTTGCTCCATATTAATAACGGAAACAGATAGACGCTTAAAATGTTCACAGAATATTTGGTATAACCAAATATTCTGTGAACATTTTAAGCGTCTTAATTTTATTATTTTATTAAGCTTATTAATATTCAAATTACAAATAAATAATTAAAATAAAATAAATACTGAAGGCGGGCTCCCATACAATAACCGTGATTTTTTTGCCGTTTTTAAAGATAATGGCGTACGAATCTTGTAAAGGTCTTGCTCCAGCAGACTACCATTTTTGTCGTGATTTAGACAATTATCTACGTGACAAGAAGTTTTCTTCCCAGGAGGCAGTTCTGCTTTCACACAGTTTGTGCAGTCTAGATCCTCAGAGTTCTATCACAAAGGCATAAACGACCTTCCTATATATTGATTATAAATGAATTATTTAAAAATTAAAAAATAAGCAATTATTTAGATTTTCAGTACTAATCGGCAATTTTAAACTTTAACGCCTATTATATTAAAAGTTCTATCACAAAGGCATAAACGACCTTCCTATATATTGATTATAAATGAATTATTTAAAAATTAAAAAATAAGCAATTATTTAGATTTTCAGTACTAATCGGCAATTTTAAACTTTAACGCCTATATATATTAAAAGAATTATATAAATAAGAAACTTGTGAACTTGAAATTACCCGTAATTATTCTGCTTCCTAATTTTTTGTTTCAAGCTATCATAATGCGAAAAAACATCGTCGTAGTAACTTCTTTGAATATTATCGATAACTTTATATCGAAATGATACAAACCCTACCACAGTTTTTTGCATTGCCATTTAAAAATATTTGCAAACAAACGTGTAAAAAGAATAATTTTGCTAAAAACGAAATGCAAACGAAAATTGCAAAACAAAATGCGCTTTATGGCCTGAAAGGTCTATTACACTCAAAAATCGCAATAAACTGAACGTTAAAATAATTCGTAAGCATAAAACATCTAAAATGCCAATAGACGGTGTCACGGTAAATGAATAGTAGCGAATAAAATTCTAAAACAGTTTTTGTTTGTACAAGACAAGTTTCACTTAATTTATTTACTTTTCAATATTTATTTACGCGATTTGAACTATACTAGGGTATTAAATCGGATCTGGCAACATAGACCACACTGGCCACCTACCGGGCAATAGCTGAATATATTTTATATAAACTTATTTCATTTTTACTATTTGATGTCTCCAATTGTCGATCTAATTTTGCTATATTGTACTAGATGGCGGAACTGAGCCATGGGATCACAGTTTTTCTATGCCATTTTGACACATCTCTATATATCTTAAATCTCTTTGCCTACAAGGTACTTCCCGTGAACTCAGAATCTTGAAATTCGGCACGAAGCAACGTTATATTATAGTACAGACAGATAATGGAAAAATTGTGAAAATGATAAATTTGAAGTTACATAAAATATTATTTTTGCTTACATGACATAAAATATTTTTTTAATAATTATAAACTTACTACCTACCCTTTTTCACATGAACGCGTAGAGATATTAAAGTTGAAATTCATATCAAACACTTCTTAAATCTAATTGCCTCTAAACTGTGAAAAAATTTAAATCAATGCTAGTATTATAAATGCGAAAATAATTCTGTCTGTCTGTTACGCTTTCCCGCCTAAACCTCTCAACCGATTTTGATGAAGTTTGGCACAGACAATCTTTAGACCCTGAGAAAGAACATAGGCTACCTTTTATCTAGGAAAAATTTGATGTTCCCGAGGGGAATTTAAACAGCGCGATATAACCTAACTCCACGCGGGCGAAGCCGCTGGCGGAAAGCTAGTACGTCATAAATTGTAAACCGCTACGTTTGTACAGCGGAACCCTTGGTGTGCGAGTCCGACTCGCATTTGGCCGGTTTTTCACTTTTGTTGTCGGATTCAAGGGGTAATTATTGATTTAAAAGGATTGTATGTTTGAAGCGGCTGGCGCGCCATGATGATGATTTTTTGATGATGTGTTGTAGCAGAGAGAAATTGGCTGTTGTTTTTTTGTAAGTTTTTCTGGCTTGGTCTCTAGACCTTTTAAGTCAGATATATGGAATTAGGAAGTACATGGGAAGGAATCGGGAAATTTGAATGTTCTTGATGTAAGAATGGTTGCATGATTTAATATTAACACATACTTTTCTATAAATCGTGTACCAGAAAAGTGGTGCATCTGAGGGTGTGGTAAAAACTAAATAATTTTCACTAGGGGATCAATATCGTAATTGAAAAAAATACAACTTCCCTATACTTAACACCTGGGCAGCTTCTAATGTTATACAAAGCACAGGTCCGTTCGTGTGTGGAGTACTGCAGCCACGTTTGGGCTGGTGCTGCCAAGTGTCACCTGGCCACTTTGGATTCAGTGGAGAGACGTGCAAAGAGGCTGATTGGTGACCCTGATCTAACTCGAGTTGGTCTCCAAAGCCTAGAGCACAGGAGTAGAGTAGCCAGCCTTTCGGTGTTCTATAGGATGCATTTCGGGGAGTATGCGAGGGAATTGCATGATTTAATTCCCCCATCTCCGTTCCACCAGCAGACGACCCGTCGTACGGCTGGGTTCCACCCTTACGTTGTTAACACCACTACGATCCGGACGAAGCTTTTCCTTTATACCGCGTACATCGAGGGACTGGAACAATTTGCAAGCAGCGGTGTTTCCGTCGGACTACAATTTGAGTGTCTTCAAGGCTAGAGTGAATAGGCTCTTAATAAACTAGTGCGCTTTACCATCAACGATTGCGTCACTGCTTACCATCAGGTAGGATTGCGGTCCAGCGCTAGTTTATAATACGTAAAAAAAAAATACAATATCCGTGTATTTATAAAAGTAGAGCCAGAGTGGTGAGAAAATAATGAGAAAAAAGTAACCTATTTCCATCGATTACTTAAATACTCGATGACTATTTCCATAAAAATTGGTTTAGCCTATTCGACGCTGAAATAAACAAGCAAACAGAGAAAAAAGTTTTTATATTTTAAACTAGTGCTTGACTGTAATACCGCTTAATTGCAATGTTATTACAGCAGACAAGTATATTATGAGCGTATTCACTATAGCTTTGAAAACGCCTAAATATGATAATCTGACGGGAAAAACGCTGCAGGCAAATTGTTCCAGCCCTTTGATGTACGCGGTATAAACGACGAGGCGAAACGTTTCATTTTTTTTTTTTTAATAATTATAAACTAGCGCTTGACTGCAATCCCGCCTGATGGTAAGCAGTGATGCAATTGTTGATGGTAAAGCGCACTTGTTTATTAAGACTATTCCCTTAAAAAACTTAGGAATAGGAAAGATGACGGCAGTTGAGCGAGGTGATGCAATGTTAAACCCAAGACCAACACGACCAAACGATGCTGCGCTAGGGGAAGATAACAACTTTTGGCGCATCGTACCCGCCACACATCGCAATACAACTGCTCAGACCCGTCCTCCGTACGCCTTCACCAGACATCATGCCAGAACACGACGAATCGCTTGGCGCCAAGTCTTTGTCTGGTGGGTGGTAACTTCTGCCGGCAGCCGATGTTATGGCCTACCACCGAGAGAACATATTTTCATTTCATTCAACATTGCATTTGTAACGTAGCGGTATCAACAATGTAAAGATCCCTTGCCGTCGGACAGGTTGTCTGATGATGGATCGGTGTTAGCGGCATGTAATCCCCGCGCATATTCTCCAAAATGCATCCTGTAGAATACGGAAAGGCTGGCATTGATCCTTTTATTTCACATCCGTTCATTCTTGTTGTCATTGTCTTAAAATTTAGTTTCATATAACATTGCTTTAAAATTTAATTAATGTAATATAACATTGCTTCAAAATTTAATTTGATACATCGTTAACAATTTGTATTCATCCTGTTATATTATATTTGCATGCTGTGATTTCTTAAAAGTGGAGCAGCACAAGGTCATATCCTGTTATTTATATTATCCAGCATTTAAGGTGTTTTCTCTGTTGAAGTCCAAATTAATAAACATGAATTATATAATAAGCTGTCATTTTAAAATTAGAAAGAGGTTCTCTTCTGAATCTGCTATATTTGTTTTTTTTTCTTAAACGTTGCCCCACTCTTGGAGTTTCTCCTGTATGGCGGGTGCGCTTACTGACATTTAAACTCACATACACAAACTGTCAAACCTATGGATATATTTTATTTTATACTAGCTTTCCGCCCGCGGCTTCGCCCGCGTGGAGTTCGGTTAATCACGTTTTTTAGATTTCCCTCGGTAAATCCTCATATTTTTGTTTTCCTTCGGGAATATCAATTTTTCCGGGATAAAAAGTACCCTATTATTTAATCCGGACTTCTAGCTTTACATCTGCAAAATTTCAAAGCAATCGGTTTAGTAGGTACGGCGTGAAAGGGGAACAAACAAACTCACTTTCCCATTTATAATATTAGTAAGCCTTTTTTTTTTGGACTGCCTCCGTGGCGTAGCGGTAGCGGACGCGGCCGTTGCGCAGGGTGGCGCGGGTTCGATCCCCACACAGTGCAAGTATTTGTATGCATGAATATGAATATTTGCACTGGTCTGGTCGTGCCTCGGAAATTACGTTAAGCCGTTGGTCGCGGTTGCCATACGAACATCTAGTGGCAGTCGTTACGGGTTGTTGGAGCCCTCAAAAATCCAACAATTGGTCTAACTGCAATGCTTCGATGTCGCCTTTGGGTTGTGGAGGTCAGACGGCAGTCGCTTCACGGAAAATATCGAAGTTTAGCCATTATCAGCAGTTGGACTGGTAAAGCGGACCCCAGACTCTAAAGCTGAAAAGGCTTCGGATGCGACTGGGATTAACGCTGGGATGATGATGAATATTAGTAAGGATTTGTGTAAGCACGACTTTATTCATTGAGTACTCACCTATTCACCGGACACGGCTGTTTCGGGAGGTTCCTGTTCCGTATAAGGCGGGAGGAAACGCCAGGGTGTCAGCACTGTTTGGATCATCCTGAGGACACGGTGGAGCAATGCCGAAATGAAAAAAAAGTTAAAAAAAAAGAAACCAGGACACAGGCATACAGACAAGTGAAGGAACACGGGTAGGTTTTAGTCAGTAAAAGTCTGACAGGCCCTTCCGCTTTGCCAAAGAGCGGGAGAGGTCATTTGATGATTTCCCATCCCGAACAAAAAAAGTACTCATCTATTTCTAGAATATGAAAAAGCATCTAACAAGAAAATATTTTATAATAAAAATGTAAAGTTAAAACGGTGTTTTGTTTGAGTTCTGCCACCAACATGTGTGGCTTGTAAAAATCAGTGTTCTTTGTTTTCCTTACAATTAGGTTATTGTTTGTTTCCCGCGTACAGTGGTAAAATAACAATAAAGGACTTTATGCTAACTATAGAATAAAAAGCGTTTCATTTCATGCATAAAATAAGATTAACACTTATAAATCGATTTAAAGGAGATATTACATTTTGGGCCACCACTATGTACGCTATATAAATAAAAAGGAAAAAAATAGAAGATTTTCATAAAAATGCAACTAAATTAATTTGAATAAAAATACAAGTATATATGATTATTTATTTGAAACGTTTTTAAGTGAGATAACCCTTTATTAAGGTAGCCATGACAGTGGTTATGAGTTTGATTGGCGACATTGACAGTTCTATTTTTCCGTTGTGTTCGTGTCGAGTGTTGATTTGGGTTGATGTTGTTTATTTAATGGGCCGTATGTTCGGAATTCATGTTTTGTTTTTTTCGCAATCATATGGTAGATAATATAGATACGATAGCCTTAGATATATAACACGTCAATTAAATGTCACTGTCAAAACCTTATTTCGCTTATTGCTGACCACCATATTTATTAGTAGTTGTGTTGCACTCCTTGGCCGAGTTAAATTGAATCTGCATAAAAACTAAGCCAAAATATAGGAAATAAACATTAAAAATAGTTAACTATAGCGTAACTATACCTAGCATTAAGTGTACAATGTGCTGGCCCAGGCTCCATACATTTCTGAAACATCTCCTTTCATAAATATTTTTATTTCGTTTTAATTTTCATAATTGTTAAGAAGAACTATTTAACTATACAAAGTTATTTTTTTTGTTTTTACGAAACCAGAATATAGTTTGTTCAGAATAAGCAACTGAATCGATTGTAATCATTTTTACACCCTGTTATATTTTTCCCAAATACATTTAGAGTGAGACCGTAGAGTAGTTACCGAGCGGTTACGATCGATCATATGTAGTACTTGCGCCCCGTGCCACAGCTTACGCACAGGTCAACGCCCGTGCTCGCCCCGTACGGACCTTTGACCATATATTTGTTGGGACAACCAAGTAGAATAGCAAGCTCATAACTTGGTGGTTTATCAAGATATCTTTTTGAAATTTTGTGCATAGATACTTTACCTGAAAATACTGGACACGTGTATCAGGTTTCGCATAAACAAAAAACTTAATATTATAAATGCGAAAGTAACTCTGTCTGTCTGTCTGTCTGTTACGCTTTCCCGCTTAAACCTCTCAACCGATTTTGATGAAATTTGGCACAGACAATCTTAAGACCCTGAGAAAGAACATAGGCTACCTTTTATCCCGGAAAAATTAGATGTTCCCGAGGGAAATCTAAAAAGCGCGATATAACCAAACTCCACGCGAGCGAAGCCGCGGGTGGAAAGCTAGTATTATATATGTATATGTAAATGCTCGAATTAATTTTTCTAGCATTTTTTATTAATTCAGAGAATTAAAAACGTTCAAAATGTAGTAGCAATCTCACCTCGGCTACAGATAAATATGCAATTGATCTTAAATATACCAGGAATAGCCCTCAGACTGTGAACGTTCATAAAATTACGAAAGTAGTTCACATAAATCATCCGTTTGAAACTCCTTTGACAACAGAATACCCTATTTAATCTTTTCATCAAAATTTCACCCACATTACATCACTAACCTCTATAGTCCACACGACAAGAAAATTTAATCCAACCAAATTTATCAGATGCCTATGAAATTCCTTGTATCGAGGGCGATCGGGCCAATTTGAGCTGAAATTGCATTCACGAAACTGAGCTAGAGGCGTATGATCTTGATAAATGGAGGCTACTAACAAGGGAAGTCGTGGTTTCAGAGTATGTAGTACAGATTGGTGGGTAGTGGATTTTGGTTCTGGATTTAGAACAAATGTGTTTGAAAAGTTGGGTGTTTTTTTTTTAATTTCTACATATTTTATAATCGAGTGCTTGACCGCAATCCCGCCTGATGGTAAGCAGACATGCAATCGTATGGTAAAGCACGCTAGTTTATTAAGAGGCTATTCACTCTAGCCTTGAAGACCGAATTGTAGTCCGACGGAAACAACACCCGCTGGCAAATTGTTCCAGTCCGTCGATATATGCGGTATAAAAGAGGAAGCGAAACGCTTCGTTTGGATCATAGTGGTGTTAACAACGTAAGGGTGGAAACTCGCTGTACGACGGGTCGTCCGATGGTGGAATGGAGATGGCGGAATTAAATCAAGCAAATTGTAGGTTGGCTTTGTCGCCGCCGTCGCAATATTTCATGCTCGCCACTCCAGAGTGGGTGCAACTATTGTGGAGATGGGACTCGTTGAGGAACAGCGGTTCGAGGAATGTTGGGGAGAGGTGAATTCTTATATGAATCCCATACCACCGACCATAGGTAGATCGTCGCTGCCAAACGCGAAGACAGATTGTGCCTCTGTGCGCTCGTTCCACGCTCTCGCTTGCACTTCAAGCCTTAAATGGAACGCCTCATAGCGAGGTAACGCCGCATGAGTCATGATTTTTCGTGCAGCCGGCTCCATCGAATTATAAGACGTTGTCACGTCAAAAAGTCTTCCCCTATTTGGATCCCACGATAGATGAAGTGCATGAGGATTCCCATCGCGAATCCAAAAACAATGAAAAAATGAATATTATATTGTATTATTTTCTCGGTGGTAGGCCATAACATCGGCTGCCGGCAGAAGTTACCACCCACCAGACAAGGTCTTGCCGCCAAGCGATTCGTCGTGTTCCGGCATGATGTCTGGTGAAGCCGTATGGAGTGCGGGTCTGAGCAGATGTGTTGCGATGTGTGCCGGGTACGATGCGCCAAATGTTGTTGTGTCGAGAGTTTGGTCGTGGAGGGTCAGATCCAGATCAATCTCCCTCTGGCGCAACATCGTTGGTCTTGTTGTTGGGTTTAACATTGCTTCACGTCACACTACAATTTGAGTGTCTTCAAGGCTAGAGTGAAAAGGATCTTAATAAACTAGTGCGCTTTACCATCAACGATCGCATCACTGCTTACCGTCAGGCGGGTTTGCGGTCAAGCGCTAGTTTATAATTTATAAAAAAAACGAATTGACAGTAGTATTAGTAAATTTATCTTCTGCCGTTTTCTTATTAAAATATAAAGAAAAATATGCACTGGAATGAAATTTTGCAAGTAGGATCACTGATCATTTTTACACATCAATTTTTTTTAAACTCGACAGAGCCGGCATTTCCTAACTGTCTACCTCTGAGAAGAAAAACTGAAACAAACTCAGGGATCATCGTCTTTCTTCAAGTCCAGACATTAAAAATGAAAATGTTTACAATAATTTACGTGATTTAACAAAAACAGTGATTAAAATGTCATAATTGTAGCATAATTACGCATATTGCTTACATTGCTTAGCAGAGCGAGCAGCTCAATCCCAAGTTTTATCGTCTTCTAAATAATCTGTGATTTCATAATACCCCTTTTTGCAAAATGTACTCTTAATATAGCTTTTAAATCGTTTAATGGGTAAGTTTTGAATGTCCTGGTTTGACTAAGTTTAGTTTGAGAACCAGAGAATGGGGGCCATTGTCAGAACCCAGACTTATCCCCACTCATCTGAACCCACCATACATCGTTACAAGGAAATGACACCCCATGTGTGTGTGAACACGAGCCTCTGAAAGCGATTGCTCAGCGTCGGTTGTCATGGAAACCGTCGCCAATAACGAGACGAATCTGCGTCATTGTTGTTTGGCCTACACGAGGAATGACGGGCGATAAAAACATATTTTGCTTTTGCGTTTATTCTGACTTCAAAAAAATAGCCAAGTGAAGAATATCTTCCTCACAGGAATATTTACGCGGGCATTGATTTAACTGGCCGAAAAAAATTGTTAATATTTCGTAGTATTTTCTGGGATAAAATTACAAATAACGATATCGGATCCAAAGCAATTTTGATTCCAATAAAGCTCGTCAGAGGACTCCTTAATCGTCGTCTGCATTTCATGTTAATTACGAAAAGGTTGATCCCTACATATTTTTTAAATCATCAATCAAGTTTATTAAATTTATTTTGGTGTCAGTCGTCTGTCAAAGAAGGCTAGCAGCTTGTCGCTGCTTAGTATGTTTTAGTTTCATTTATCTGCCTTTATAAATAAATAATAATCGAAAAAATCGATCCGGCTCGAAGGACCTACGTTAAATCGGCAAAGAATTGGTTTCCAGAAATTCAGAGTGTATATTAATAAAAATTACCTACCTACCTATACACGTCAAGTTGTATACCTCTTCTTTTATTTTTGTTTAATGTATTTTGTACATGCGAGGTACAGTTGAATTAGCACCAGACACTGTATGACGAAGAGATGGAGCTAAGGGTGTTATTAGTTTACGAGGTGGTCGAATTTTAAGGTTGTTAGAAACAAGAATTTTGATTATAACTAATATTACTTATTAAATCTATACTAATATATAAAGCTGAAGACTTTGTTTATTTGTTTGTTTGAACGCGCTAATCTCAGGAACTACTGGTTCGATTTGAAAAATTCTTTTTGCGTTGGATCGCCCATTAATACAGGAAGGCTTTAGGATATATAACATTACGCTGCGACCAATAGGAACGGGGCATAACTAACTCCACGCGAACGAAGTCGCTGGCGGCCGCTAGTAGTAAATAAAAAGGAAGGAACTAGACACACACGCCACCCATGCTCAGTATGCTCGTCGGTCTTGTAACGCAACATGGATTTCAGTGAACCTAGGCTTTCTGTCATGTGTTAATTATAGCCTTCCTCGAGAGCTGGTGTGTCAAATGCATAAAGAATATTCGACAGAGCACCTATAGAGATTAGTGCGTTCAAAAAGGATTTTTCGACAGTCACTTCTTCAGATTAGCGCATCCAAAATAACAAACAATTTTTATCTACACTTACTAATATATAAAGCTGAAGCGTTTGTTTGTTTGATTCTTTGAACGCGCTAATCTCTGGAACTAATGGGCCGATTTGAAAAATTCTTTTAGCGTTAGATAGACCATTAATCCAGGAAGACCGTACGCGACCAAGCTTTATAACATCACGCTGCGACTAATAGGAGCATGCAAAAAGAAAAAAATATCAAAACCTACGCAAGAGAAACCGCGCGGCGCAGCTAGTTATTTATATAAATTGACTAGCGGCCGCCAGTGACTTCATTCGCGTGGTTTAGTTATGCTCCGCTCCCATTGGTTGCATCGTTACGGTACGCTGACCTTCCTGGATTAATAGGCTATCTAACGCTAAAAGAATTTTTTAAATCGATCCAGCAGTTCCTGAGATTAGCGCGTTCAAACAAACAAACAATCAAACAAACTCTTCAGCTTTATATATTAGTAATATAGATTAAAAGGTACCTAGATAACTTTACCAATTTTATGGTCACCCGATTCACAACCAAAAACGGGTCTCATTAAAAATATCCAATAAAACTCAATCACTTATCGCTTTGCTCCATCACATAGGACATGCAACTCCCTCGTTCTGAGTGCTATTACAGTTACCATAGCAACGCCCAATAAGAAGTAATTTCATTACATCGCATCTCTCTACTAAACGGATTTATTTATAATACAATAATTCGAGCACCTTTTTCAGAAGCAATAACCGGAGGTAACGCTTCTAATAGCTATATATAGTTACAGGGGTATTTACGGCGTGTTATCGAGCTTTTTATAGAGACATAATATTATGGATATACAACGATATTTTTCGTTTATGCAGAACCTAAATACAGTTTGTTCAGAATAAGCAACTGAATCGATTCCTATCATTTTTACACCATATTATATTTTTTCACAAATACATATAGAAATTTTTGCAGTGTGGTTACGCGGGCGCATTACGTTACCCGCGCTCAGCTGACGCCACAGGTCAATGCACCCAGCTGGGCCGCCTGAACGAAGTGTAGACCATATTTTTGTTCGGACAACCCAGTAGGATAACAAGCTCATAATTTTGTGGTCATTCATGACATCTTTTTGAAATTTTGTACAAATATTGGACAAGGGTTTCGGCTTTCGCAATACAAAAAAAAAAATGTTGTATAGTAAATATTGGACAAGGGTTTCGGCTTTCGCAATACAAAAAAAAAATGTTGTATAGTAAAAATGCACAGTTCTGTTCACAGATATGAACTTTATTTCAATGACTGTTAAGTTGATTTCAGCGTGTCAATAGAAAAGTTATAAAATTAATTGAATTTGTAGCGTAAATTGTACTTTATTTTGTAGGAATTAAAGTTATTTTTCCATAAAATAATTATTGCTCATATTTTTAGCGAATATTTTGCAAATGCAAATTATATTTAACTAGCTTTCCGCCTGCGGCTTCGCCCGCATGGAATTCGGTTATATCGCGCTTTTTAGATTTCCCTCGGGAATATCAAATTTTTCAATAAATGTAACCTATGTTCTTTCTCAGAGTCTTTTGAAAATTGGACCAGTACCTACTTCCTGTGATTAGCGCGTTCAAACAAACAAACCCTTCAACTTTATATATTAGTAACTAGCTTTCCGCCCGCGGCTTCGCCCGCGTGGAGTTCGGTTATATCGCGCTTTTTACATTTCCCTCGGGAACATAAAATTTTTCCGGGATAAAAGGTAGCCTACGCTACGTTTGCCGAGACGCGGTCTCCACTCAAGGACTCGTTTACCCCAACGGTTGTCGGTCCTGCGGCATATGTGACCAGCCCATTGCCACTTCAACTTGCTAATGCGGTCCTTCAGAGAGACCAAAAAGGTGGCTGGTAGTGGCTAGCGGAGAACTGCTCAGGATCGAGCTTGTTGGCGTGCCATGAAAGAGGCCTATGTCCAGCAGTGGACGAGTAAGGGCTGATGATGATGATGATGATGAAAAGGTAGCCTATGTCCTTTCTCAGAGTCTAAAGATTGTCTGTGCCAAATTTCATCAAAATCGGTTGAGAGGTTTAAACGGATAAGCGTAACAGACAGACAGACAGAGTTACTTTCGCATTTACAATATTAGTATGGATAATGGCGCCGATTTTCTTTTTCACAAACAAAACTATATTAAAGGTAAGTGCATATTTTTCTTTCTATTACATTAAGAAAAGGATGGAAGATAACATTTAAATGTAATCCTGTCAAATTAAGATATCCCATAGACAGTTTAACCGCAATTATAGACATGGCGACCATTAATACGTCAATTACGTAAGTAACGGACTAATTTGACAGGTTTAAAGTAACATTATATCTCCTATCCATTTCAAAATATTTTCACACATTTAAATTCAATTTTCAAGGTTTCAAACATTTAAATGTAATCCTGTCAAATTAAGATATCCCATAGAATGAACTTATCATTGCATCTTATTTTTTGAAAATATTTTGTGTAAAATAGTTTAATTTCGTCGCGTACGGTCTTCCTGGATTAATGGGCTATCTAACGCTAAAAGAATTTTTCAAATCGGCCCATTAGTTCCAGAGATTAGCGCGTTCAAACAATCAAACAAACAAACGCTTCAGCTTTATATATTAGTAAGTGTAGATAAAAATTGTGTGTTATCTTGGATGCGCTAATCTGAAGAAGTGACTGTCGAAAAATCCTTTTTGAACGCACTAATCTCTATAGGTGCTCTGTCGAATATTCTTTATGCATTTGACACACCAGCTCTCGAGGAAGGCTATAATTAACACGATGATAATGAACTTATTATTGCATCTTATTTTTTGAAAATATTTTGAAATGGATAGACAATATAATGTTACTTTAAACCTGTCAAATTAGTCCGTACCTTACGTAATTGACGTATTAATGGTCGCCATGTCTATAATTGCGGCTAAACTGTCTATGGGATATCTTAATTTGACAGGATTACATTTAAATGTTTGAAACCTTGAAAATTTAATTTAAATGTGTGAAAATATTTTGAATTGAATTCAGTTTGTGAACAGGCAAATCGGGGCCAATATCCCACAATGCAAAGCGTGTTTTTTTACTGGGCAAAGTCCTCCCACTCGTGGGCAAAGTCCTCCTTTCACGAGCCCAAGCATCCTCCGTTCAGTTTTGTTGGGACTTGTAGCGCGTAGGTCGTGTTACGTAATTAAGGTGCGTATTACAGAACGTCACTCAAACTCAAGCTCTACTTAAGTGTCGTTTCAAGCCTTTTGATTGGTTGAAACTAGTTTTAAGTAATGCTTAATCAATGCTTGAGTAACGTTCTGTAATACGGACCTAAAACTCGGATAGACAGAACGTTGTATATTACACGTAAGTAAAGGAGTACAATGTATACTGTAAGTTAACTATTTACAAGAGTGTAGATAGGAATAGAATGTCTTGTGAACGTGACTAAATATAAGAACAGAATGTGTCTCAGGCTATGCACCAACTTAAATAAACTAGCTATCTCTAAACAATAGTGAGGTGACCAATAGGGCGTCCTCGATGCTGATTCGTTGATCGAGGGAGGCCGCGGCGTATGGTTGGTCAGTGTAGAGAGCGCGCCAATTTATCGTTCACGTGCAAGGCGGTTCGGTATGGTTCCCACGAGCATTGACCGTTGGTCAACAGATGTAAGCTTCCGGAGTTCCGGGTTTAGATTTATAGGCACTCTCGGTCTAGGCGGTCTGCACCCTCGCGCTGGGCGGTCGGGACGCACGCCATGACTTCCGCGATCCTAATGTGATTTATAGGAACCCTTTCGCAGAAGGTCGTCTATTGTGTAGCATGTGTGTGACTGCTACAGACTTATTCAGCTCATTCCGCGCTATACTTATGATTGCAGTGGGACCAAGCTCTTGACTTTATCCAAAAAAGGGCAAAAAATCATGTTTGTTGTAAGTGTATGGGTATGCAGGTGACAGCACAGTTGTAGAGAGATACCTGCCGGATGCTCGGGCTAGTAGGAAATCAATCCGGTCCGAAAGAGAGGCCATGGTTGAGCGAACGAGTGTTGCACTGCAGACAGTCTCCGAATGGGGCAATGCCAATCTTGTAGCATTCATTGCCGCCAAAACACAGGCGTGTCTTTTCACCGCCAAAAGGAGCCCGTTCACCTTGATTCCTACTTTTCGAAATGTGTCCTTGGAGTGTTCCGACCGCCTTCAGCTTTTGGGAGTTGAGATTTCCTCGAACCTTAACTTTGGGCGGTTCATTGAGTCCAAGGCCAAGGTGGCTGCCAGGAAACTTGGCGTTATCGCAAAGGTCCGGCAATACTTCACACCTGGGCAGCTTCTAATGTTATACAAAGCACAGGTCCGTTCGTGTGTGGAGTACTGCAGCCACATTTGGGCTGGTGCTGCTAAGTGTCACCTGGCCACTTTGGATTCGATGGAGAGGCGTGCAAAGAGACTGATTGGTGACCCTGATCTAACTCGAGATGGTCTCGAAAGCCTAGAGCACAGGCGTAGAGTAGCCAGCCTTTCGGTGTTCTATAGGATGCTTTTTGGGGAGTGTGCGAGGGAATTGCATGATTTAATTCCCCCATCTCCGTTCCACCATCGGACGACCCGTTATACGGCTGGTGTCCACCCTTACGTTGTTAACACAACTACGATCCGGACGAAGCGTTTCGCCTCCTCCTTTATGCCGCGTACATCGAGGGACTGGAACAATTTGCCAGCGGCGGTGTTTCTGTCGGACTACAATTTGAGTGTCTTCAAGGCTAGAGTGAATAGGCTCTTAATAAACTAGTGCGCTTTACCATCAACGATTGCGTCACTGCTTACCATCAGGCAGGATTGCGGTCAAGCGCTAGTTTATAATATAAAAAAAAATGCCCCTCTAAATACTTATTTTTTTTATTTTTAGTATTTATTGTTATAGCGGCAACAAAAATACACAATCTCTGAAAATTTCAACTGTCTAGCTATTACGGTTCATGAGATACAGCCTGGTGACAGACGAACGTACAAACGTACAGAACCCTAAAAAAATCGTGGTGGCCTAGTGGTTAAAACACCAGCCTCTCAAGTATGAGCGTGCGGGTTTGATTCTAGGTCAGGCAAGCACCAATGTAACTTTTCTAAGTTATATCTACTTTCTAAGTAGGTATATTTTGGACACCAATGATTGCAATGTGAAGAAAAACATCTTGAGGAAACCTGGAGTTTAAGTCTGAAATCGTCAACCCGCATTGAGCAAGCGTGGTGATTACGTTCAATCCTTCTCTGTATGAGAGGAGACCTGTGCCCAGTAGTGGGACGATAAAAAGGTTGATGATGATGTAAAAATGTTTGATACTCTATCACGCAAAAACTACTCAACGAAATTGGATGAAATTATCAGGATTATCCATCGATCACTAGATACAGAGTCTCGAACAAAACTCTTATCAAAAATGGCGACAGGTATTAAGCACTATAAAGTAGTCAAAATAAATGTATATTAATTTGAAATCAGCCTTAAGTGCAGTGTATAAAGTTCTTATCACAAAGCAGTGTACAAAAAGCCATTATTTTTTAAGACCGAGTCTGTGGTACATCAAACCAAATTCAACCTTACACGCATGCATTAAAGTCAGAATTCGTCCTCCGTGGCGCAGCGGTCAACACGCCTGCCTGCGACGTGGAGGCCCCGGGCCCGATCCCCGGCCACGTCATGACAGAAAACGTTCTTTTCCTGATTAGCCTGGATCTTGGATGTTTATCTATACATGTATGTATCTATTATAAATATAGTATCGTTGAGTTACTATCCCATAACACAAGTCTCGAACTTACTTTGGGGCTAGCTCAATCTGTGTGATTTGTTCGTATACAATATGTAAAGAAAACCCTGTCCGATCCGTGAAGGTATTGTTAGGTATCGATAACTGATTCTACTAATGGATACAAAGCCGGGCCAAACTTAAAAAAAATCCCCTTAAAAAAATAAACATTATTTCGCAAAAAGGGGTAACTTAATACATGTGCGGTAGGCAACCCTTCCATGGGCGAAGGGGGGCAGGTACAGTCAAAATGGTGTTGTCACTTTTTGAAAATTACCAAATTTCGGGGAAGTTGGAATTAATTCGCGGGAAAAAAGATTATTTCAAAATTCGTTAGTATTGTTACTATGATGATTACGTAAAATTTTATATTAAATTTGGTCAAGTAGTTACCTAACCTTTATTATCCTTATGGGTCGGACAGGGTTTTCTTTACATATTGTATATTTATTTATTTTATTTATTTAATTATAAAGTAAGTAATAAATAAAAGAAGCACCCAAGTACTGTGTTGTGCGCTTGTTGAGTTCAACCATCTTTTCACGCTGATTGTGAATGTAGTGTATAAGTGATTGATGGGATTATCACATGTAGTTAGTGGTAAATAGTTTTCATAAAGACATTTCCGCGGGATCCAAACTTATGCGAGATAAATCTTTGGGTGCCACTAGTATCAAATATCTTCATGTTATAACAAAACTTTTTTTTTTCAAAAATTCTTTATTCATACGTCCCAAGTCGTAGATGTAAAGAGAGGTCGGCGCTGGACCAAATGTTCACGTTCACTTAAAGCTGCCAGAATGCTTTTAGGGTTGGGAAGAGTAACATATCGATAAATTTTATTAAAAATAAAAATTTGAAAGAAATCTACATTATTATTCATTTCCTTAGCTTATAAAGGTTCACTGCTGGACAAAGGCCTCCCCCAAGGGTTTCATTCCGTTGGGACGCATTGCCATAATCCCCATGGTTGACAGGCGGTTTGGGGATCGCAGTAATTTGTCATTCCACAGGAGAAGCGCTGCTATCCGCTTCCCTGGTGAGAGTTCCCTTAGTCGCCTCTTACGACTCCCATAGGAGGATATGGGATTATGCTATTCTATGCCCGATACCACACATTATTGACAGATGTGCTGCTGTGCTGCTGGGGTGTTTGTTGCATCACATTTTCTTACCAGCGGAAGCTAGGAAATAATAAAAGGCGGGCGTTTTGTGGGACCGTCTTTTGTAATTATGAGTTTCGAAAGTGAGTAAGTACTTTTGAAAGCCATTCGTCTAAAGTCTTATGACACGATTGGTGCAAGGGCTGAAGGTCTGACTGCTGCGCTGCGTGTCGCGGGTTTGATTTCCGCACGGAACAAATATTTGTACCTATGGCCTACAGGTAGCTGTTCCGGGACTGGCTGTTTGTGTATATGTGACTTTAAAATGTTTTTAAACGCAGCCACGATACAGGAATAAGTCCAAAGTGTAGAGCAATAATAAAAAAATTAAAATAAATAAATTACTTTTGATTTTGAAAAGTTAGTGGATATTTTTTAAATTACTATAAAAAGTTGTAAATAGAGATTATTTAACGTGATACGACCGTACTACACAAATAAATTATACAGGCTGGTACTGAAATCAGTTTTCATGAATAAGAAAACGTATATCCACTCACGTAGTACCTACAGCATATCCTGACATAAATTTTACTTTGATAGCTGGACTTTTAAATATAACTTTAACCGCTAAGTTCAAAATGCAATATCAGGATCAACGGTATCTATTTACTTACGTATGATATTCACTGAGGAGCCAAAACGCTCGCAATGGATGCTTAATGCTTGCAAAACAAATTACTAAATGCATTGAGTATTTATTTGTTTTCGATCACGCCCGTTCAAATACCAAAATTCCATACTGCAAAACATCGATATAAGATCACAACACTAGCGCCCACCGGAGCGCGTAATCAGGTGACTGCGCCTCCCGTCGCGAATAACGAACGTGGCTCAATTGTTCCTCTATTGCCCACAAGTGGGGCCCCACTGCCGGCGGCAAAGAACCTTTGATGTATCAGAGGTAACGAAGCTGTGGTTGAACGTAGACTACAGTAGGAATGGAGACTGTTTTTGTATTCGTGTCACGAATGTGATAAAAGCTTTCTAAAAAATTTGGAGTTTGTGTTCGGGTAAAATAATAATTTAATGTTATATTTTACAAGGAAACGGAACTGTGGTATCTGTAATTGTGTGTATCTTATAAGAATAAACTAGCAACATTGTACTCGGTAGTTTGCTAATGAATCCGAAGGGCAACACGGTAGGTACTCGGTAGTATAGCTTCCGCAGTCTGTTAACATACGGCCTATATCCAAGTTGTCGCTGTTGTTTCATTTTGTTATCCAAGTATTCCTCAGGAACATAAGGAGTTTCGGATGATACAAATGTGCAAGCAAAGCCTACAGCACAGGCGAAGAGTAGCCAACAAAAATCAAAAAATCAAAATCAAAGCATTTATTTCAAATAAACCAGTTACAGGCACTTTTGAATTGTCAGAAGGTCGGTCAGTCAATAAGATGAAGCTAGTCGCCCATTCCAAAGAGTAGGTACCTATGGAGAAGAACGGGCAAGAAACTCCATGGACACTCTTTTAAATTTTCAAGCTATTGTTACAAATATTTGATTACATCATTCATGTTGAAATCAACCGTGTGAGAACGATGCAGAAATAAATTGTACGCCGACAGCGTCCATTATGGAAAACACACAAAAATCAATTCAGAAATTTAAATACGCCGTGGCAGCTAAGGATGACCAGTCCCCTCCGACGGCGTCCGTTCACGAACATGACGAATGGATCAGCATCATTCAGCTCAACCATATTGAAGGGACCCTAATGACCCAACACACACGCCACCATCAGCGAGACATTTGAGTGAGCATGACATACTCTCAACAGCCAGAGCACTATCAAGTCAATAAAAAAGACTAACCCAACAAAAAAATGCCTTACAGCACATTCGTACATTGTGCAACCTGTCGGTATTCTATAGGATGAATTTTGGAGAGGGTGTGAGGGAATTGCACGACTTAATTCCCCATTTCCTTTCCACCATCGGATGGCGCGTCGTATGGCGAGAATCCACCCTTACGTTGTTGACACCACTACGATCCGGACGAAGTGTTCCGCCTCGTCTTTTATACCGCGTATATCAAAGAACTGGAAAAAATTGCCAGCGGAGGTGTTTCCGTCTCATTACTATTTAAGTATCTTCAAGAGTAGAGAGAATAAATAGGCTCTTAATAAACTAGCGCCCTTTGCCATCGACAATTGCATCACCGCTTACCATCAGGCGGAATTGCTGTCAAGCACTAGTTTATACAAAAAAAAAAACAGCAACGTTCTCCACAGATACACAAAAACACGTAGAATATGGTCCTCATCCGCTTGTTCACTGCTGGAAAAGTTGAGCAAAATACTCAATGACCTCAGTAGAGCTTCCCAACAAGTGGGTCTAAGGATGAACATGGATAAGACGAAGATCATGTCGAACTCTCATGTCGCACCCACTCCAATTCTAGTTGGTTGCTCTGCACTCGAAGTTGTTGACGAGTATATAATCCTGGGATTAACATTCCAACTAGGTAGGTCCAACTTCGAGAAAGAGGTGTCTCGTCGAATCCAGCTCGGCTGAGCAGCATTCGGAAAGTTGCTTTACATCTTCTCGTCGTCCAAGATACCACAGTGTCTCAAGACTAAAATCTTTGACCAGTGTGTGTTGCCACTTACGGAACTGAAACGTGGTCGCTCACAATGGGCCTCATACGAAGGCTCAGAGTGACACAAAGGGCGATGGAAAGAGCTATGCTCGGAGTTTCTCTGCGTGATCGAATCAGAAATGAGGAGATCCGCAGAAGAACCAAAGTCACCGACATAGCTCTTCGAATCGCTAAAATTAAGGGGTGGTGAGCAGGGCACATTGCTCGTAGAACCGATGGCCATAGGGGCAGTAAGGTTCTGGAGTGGCGGCCACGTACCGGAAGACGCAACATAGGGAGGCCCCAACAAGGTGGATCGATGACCGATGGATGCGGGCAGCACAAGACCGGTCATTGTGCAAACATTAGGTAAGTGGGAGGCCTTTGTCCATCAGTGGACCTCTATAGGCTGAAGAGGATTCGCTTGTTTCGCTAAACCAAATTTAATTGCCAAATGTTTTCTTAATGAAACAGAGAGATAAAATTCACTGGACTTAAATTTAATTTAAATTGTGAAATAGGGCCAAAGTTTTGACCTTATTAAATATACAATATGTTAAGAAAACCCTGTCCGACCCGTAAGAATAATAAAGCTTAGGTAAACACATGACCAAATAACATATGAAATTTTACATAATCATCATAGTAACAATACTAGTGAATTTTGAAATAATATCTTTTTCCCGCGAATTAATTCCAAGTTCCACAAAATTTGGTATTTTTTAAAAAGTGACAACATTATTTTTGACGGTATAATTCTGAGCGAATAGCAACGCGACCGCGTGCCGCGTGCCCTGCCCCTCTTCGCCCGCGCCTGTATGGCTTACCGCACATGTTTTAAGTTACCTCTTTTTGCGAAATATATTCATTTTTTTAGGGGCATTTTTTTAAAAAAATAGCCCTGTTTTGTAGGCATTAGTAGAATCAATTATCGATACCTAACAATACCTTCACGGCTCGGACAGGGTTTTCTTTACATATTGTATAAAATACAAAAATAATAGTATATATCATACTATTATATTTTATATATTTAATAAGGTACAAACGTAGATTTAATCTTTCTGACTGAACCTTTGACAATTCAAAAATGCTTGTAATTGGGGTATTTAATATAAATGCTTTGAGCAAACTCAAAGCATTCAAAGCGTCTGAATTAAAGTTTCAAATTACGTACTTGTGATCAATTGTTGAAGCTGAATGTAATGTTGGCTATTATACACGAAGATGACTTTCCCAAATATTTTGAGGTTTGGTTGAAATTTTTATAGTATTATACATACAACGTTATTTTTTTTTATGCGAAACCTGAATATAGCTTGTTCAGAATAAACAACTGAATCGATTCCAATAATTTTTACACCACGTTATATTTTTTTTCCCTAAAATATTTAAAAAATGTTGCGGTGTGGTTACCGAGCGCACATTACAGTTCACAGCGGATCATAGTGTCCTAGGGACCCCGCCGCTCCGCGCCGTAGCAGGCGCGAGCGGGCGAGCCGCGCGTTGATCATATTTTTGTAGGGACAATCAAGTAACATAACAAGCCCATAACTTTGTGATTTTTCATGACAATATTTTCAAATTTTGTACAAAAATACTTGTAAAAATTTTGAACACGTGTTTCGGGTTTCGCATATAATAATATATAAAATAACGTTGTATATCTGACCCAAAAAACCCAGTTAAGACTTAATGTCAGACTGTGGGGCCAAGGACTTAACGTGCTTTCTGATGCACGGAGCGGTCTTGTGAATACAGTCACTCACATCCACAGATTTACCGTGTCAAGCGTATCTTAACCTTATCGATCGACCTGTGGCCTGTTAGCCTAATAGTATCGGTCGCGACTTACGAGTTGTAGTCATAGGTTCGAACCCCACTAGTCGCTTTACTTTGTGTAAATTATTTCATTACCACTGCTTTCAAAACAGTGCAGGAAAATATCGTAACGAAAGCGGTATGTCCTAAAGGCAACACTTCGAAGACTTGTGACATCTACCAACCCTTACTCGGCCGGCGTGGTAGATTATGACCCACTGCCTCTCACCGAGAGGAGGCCTGTGGTCCAGGAGTAGGAACATTAAAGGCTAATTATTTACTTACTAAGTATGATCGACCAAGGCTGTTATTACACAGCCACAAGCGAAATAGCTACGTTCAATTTTCTTCATGGCATTAGCACTTTCGCTACAGTCGGGCGCTGATTTTACGCCGTGTAATAATGGAATATTTAAGTCATACAATACGTAAAGAAAACCACGACCGACCCATAAAGATAATAAAGGTTATGTAAACACATGACTAAATAAAATATGAAATTTAACATAATCATCATAGTAATAATACTAATGAATTTTGAAGTCATCTTTTTTTTTGCGCGAATTAATTCTAACTTCCCCAAAAGTTCCTAATTTTAAAAAAAGCGATAACACCATTTCGACTGTATTATTATGAGCGATGCGACAACGTGCACTACCCTCCTTCGCCCATGCATGTATTGCCTACGGCACATGTATAATGTTACCACTTTTTGCGAAATAAAATTTATTTTTTAAGGGGATTCTTATATAGTTTGGCCCGGCTTTGTATCCATTAGTAGAATCAGTTATCGATACCTAACAATACCTTCACGGATCGGACAGGGTTTTCTTTACATATTGTATACGAACAAATCACACAGATTGAGCTAGCCCCAAAGTAAGCTCGAGACTTGTGTTATGGGATACTAACTCAACGATACTATATTTATAATAGATACATATATAGATAAACATCCAAGACCCAGGCCAATCAGGAAAAGATCGCTTTGTAGGTATTAGTAGTATCAGTTATCGATACCTAATAATACCTTCACGGATCGGACAGGGTTTCTCTTTACATATTGTATACAAAGTTATTTTTTGTAAAAACGAAACCCGATACACGAGTCCAGTATTTTTAATTAAAGACTATATGCACAAAATTTCAAAAAGATATCTTGTAAAATCACAAAGTAATGAGCTTGTTATGTTACCTACCACTTTGAAGCTGTCAACCGCTGCACACCAGGCATCTGGGAGCTCTGGGCTGATTTCTGGCAGGGCGATCTTGGATGATGAGGTTGATAGCCACGATCAACTGCATCATGTTCCACTGCTAGATCTCCAACCCTGCGCCAGCGAGGCTCTGATTCCACTTCTGATAAGGGAGAACGTCAGGAAGCGGGGCAGAAATTCCGGATAGTTGAGGTGTGTTCTCATCCGCATGAGCATCCATCGTGGGCGGTATTTCGAGAAAACGTTGGACAATAACTATAGTGTGATGTTCGATTCTTATTATTTTATTTTTACAGACACTTAGATCAATTTAATTAAAGATTACAATGATAATCTCAGATTAAGACAGATAAGAGCAACTGGTTTTCAATATGATCAACACACTCGATCGAAGCTTGAGCAAAGAATGCCCGCGCTAACGGTCGCTCGCTAAGGCAAACGCAACTCCAGTAGTGCGTTACCGGCTCTTAAAAAAGTCATAATTTATCCGAATACCGATCGATTAATCGATTTCAAAAAATAGTAGAGTAATTTACGGACAGTTGATACTGATACAAAACAGATCACAATATTCAAAATTAACCAGTCATGACTGGTTAATTTTATAATACAAAACTGATCACAATATTCAAAATTAACCAGCCATGACTGGTTAATTTTATAATACAAAACAGATCACAATATTCAAAATTAACCAGTCATGACTGATTAATTTTGAATAGGTATTGTGATCTGTTTTGTATCAGTATCAATTGTCCGTAAATTACTCTACTATTTTTTGAAATCGATTAATCGATCGGTATTCGGATAAATTATACATTATTCTCATCAGTCACGAAGAAAGCCAATTTCTGTTGAGATTGGCTGTCATAGCCAAAACATCTGACTACTCCTACTACTACCAATATTAAAAATTAATACAGAACCTCACTCAAGACTCAGGCATTAGATACTTGAAACTAATTTCAACCAATCAAATGGTTTTAACTGTTATCACGTAACGTCCGAGTTTTGATGGAGGATGTAGGTAGGCACATTCTATCTATGTATGTCACACGTCTTGTTATTCACAAACGTTAAATGAATTACAGCTACTAATTAATTTAACGAATCTTGTTTATTTGTAATACTTATTTTATTAGAATCATCTAAATTTCCTTTCTATGTGTGCAATATGCATTTGATCATAAAAATGTAGTAGAAATAGCCTAAAGTTGGTGCAGTAAAAGTGCATTTCTGAGCACGCATTCGTAGTCTTCACGACAGACGATCTAAATCTTAAAGTACTCCCTCTATCCCCGCTTGATCTACTGCTGCACCCTGTTATCCCTTTTTCCTGTCCCCTTTTTCGGTCGCCTCGCTTCACCGCTCCCAGCACAGATGGTCGAGGTATCCCCCTAAGTCAAACGTCCGACTTCTTTTTAAATCTTTTGGAATTTTAAATATTCTAGTGCTCTATAACTTCTCTGAGACTCCTTCTTGAGACGAAGAGGTAATGGGCTTCCTTGTTGGGTACAGACATTTAGATTTATTTTGTTTCGTTAAAGGCTAGTTTTTTATGCAATGCTACTTTTAGGCAGTACTGTAAGTTGTAGATGTAGAAGATAGATATTGTTCACTTTTAGGATTCCGTACAACCTCCGTGGCGTAGCGGTAGAGTACGCGGCCGTTGCGCAAGGACGACCCTGTTTCGATCCCCGCGCTGTGTAAATATTTGAATGCATGAATATGAATATTTGCACTGGTCTGGTCGTGCCTCGGAAAGCAAGTTAAGCCGTTCATCCCGGTTGCCATACGAACATCTAACAACAGTTGTTACAGCTTGTTGGAGCCCTCAAAACACCAACAATTGGTACAACTGCAATGCTTTGATATCGCCTTCGGGTTCTGGAGCTCAGAAGCGGTCGCTTCACGGAAAATATCGAAGTTAATCCAAAATTAGCAGTTAGGCTGGTAAAGCGAACCCCAGACTCCAAAAGCTGAAAAAGCTCGGATGCAATTGGGATTAACGCTGAGATGATGATGATGACAATTAGGATTCCGTACCAAAAGAGTAAAAACGGAACCCTCCCTATTACTAAGTCTCCACTATTAGTTACAGTTATCACGATTAATGAGATCAGGAACCGGTATAACTACACAGTTAAAACTTTCACAGATGATCTACGGACGACAGCAGGTGAAGCTACCAGAGACTGTCAAATATTTCCAAGCAATAATGATCCTTAATTCTTTACGGATAAAGTTGAAAATCTATTAAAAATCTGTCAGAATGTGTGCGATTGTTGTGCTGTCGGTTGTACAATATTTCTACTGCTATAACAAAAAATACTAAAAATAAGATAAAATCAAAGTTTTTTTTTTATAAATAAAAATCTTTGATTTTAATAAATAAAAAACGTTGATTTTATCTTAATATGAATATTTTTGTTATAGCTGTAGAAATATTGAATACATGGTTCAAATTATGGTTTATTTTAGTTGGGTTCTCACAATGCATTCTGCATATAGAATGGTAGCGGTAACTACAACGCTATATACGAACAACGCGACACACTGACGTCACGCGAATCCTGCATCTCGCAAGCAGTTTCCTGTGCAACTAGCACGCATAAAAGTTCGCGACTTCTACTGGTGGGCACAATGCCCACCTGACATTTCACCTGTCTGGTCGGAGGATCCTCCCTTTTCAATGGAGGATGAGTGAACTTTACACGCTGTTCTTAATAGGTACCTCTAAACACTGACTTACTAACTTTCTATCCAGCCGCCCTTTGCTGTCCTCTCTAGCGACGCCCTAAGCCGAGGTTCGTACCCCACGGGGGGTGCCCTTAGTGCGTAGTCGCCTAATTTTAATTTAGTTTTAAGTGCCCCTGGCTGGAGGCTTTAATTTTAATTAAAGCATCCACAGGAAAGTCCGATTAAGTAGTTACGGTCTCTTAGTAGCCACATACGAGATGCCATATCAAAAAAAAAAAAAAAAAAAACTGACTTACTTATTTGCGTGACTAATTAATTTTAAATATTGTGATCTGTTTTGTATCAGTATCAATTGTCCGTAAATTACTCTACTATTTTTTGAAGTTGATTAAACGATGGTTATGCGGTTCCAGGGGAAAAACACACCGCAGGCCGTTTTTATGTAGTTTTTCGGAGCTATCTACTCTTTATCCAAAAGAAATATCAACTTATTAAAAATACTTAATTTTCTTCATAATCTTGGCTCCAAAAATGTAGTTTTTTTTTTTACTAAGCATAATGTTTAAATAATTCCTTCACAACGAAACCTCTGACAAGAGAAATAATTATCAAAAACGTGCATCTCCTTGAAAAGTAAGCATTATTTAGACTGCGTTCTTACACTAATGGATAGACAATTTCATGACGAACATTATTGTAGAAATATTTTTTTAAAACGACCAAAACAAAAATTTTATTCAACAATCTGAGCGTATTCCCCATCATTTCTTTTGCCCGAGCTATTGAGATTCAGTATGCCACAAGCTCTCGAAGGCGGAACCCGTGTCGTTCGTCATCGCGCGGTGCGCTAGCATAGCGGGCGGCGCGTGAACGAGAAAGCATCCGCTTGCTCGCTCACGCACCGCATGTCGCATAGAGTATAATACTATCATAAAGTGTCTCTGTTATTGATGTTCATTTTGGTGTTCGTTTTTTAACCGATTTCAAAAGGGAGGGGGTTATATGTTTTTTTATGTTTGGTAAAAAAAACTAATTAGTCCGTCATTCAGATTATAGAAAAATATTGGATAGGTTTATTATATACGTTTTACATTTCGTATATTTTGTTTTATCAAATCAATAAAAATTGACAAATATAATAGGCATCAAAGATCAGGAGTGATGGCTGGTGATGTCACTGGCCGCTAAAAAGTGTAGCGTGCAGTGACGTCACACGAGTTTTCAAAGCACTGTGTCGTCTTCATTTTTCGTTTATATGAAAAAAGAAAAAAATATGTGTCTAGTATTTTTGGGTAGACCCCCGACAAGGTAGACCGACGACCTGGTGAAGGTTGCGGAAACCGCTGGATGCGGGAGGCGCAGGACCAGTCGTCGTGGAGAACCTTGGGGGAGGCCTATTCCAGCAGCTGGGTGTCTTTCGGCTGAAATGATGATGATGATGAGTATTTTTTGGAAATCTGACTGACAGACTAATTAGGTTTTTTTAGTCAAATACCCTATTGCATAAGTTGATAAAAAATGCTATGCAATAGCTTTACCGCGGCAGTTCCCGAGTGCCACATGTCTTTTTTTTTTAATTAGAAAGATTATATCTTCAAGGTAGTCTCATGTTAAGGAAATTAGGGTCTGATGATGGAAGACTAAGGAAACCTAGGAGAA
The DNA here is from genome assembly GCA_017933935.1 of Sesamia nonagrioides. NCBI lineage: Eukaryota > Metazoa > Arthropoda > Insecta > Lepidoptera > Noctuidae > Sesamia > Sesamia nonagrioides. The sequence continues at coordinate 58,402 of JADWQK010001579.1, read as the reverse complement.
ATTTAAAAAATCATAGGGGCGCCTAGGGCATTTCTATGTTTTTTTCATTAAGTGTTTTAACGCATTACAATTTAGTAAAGTTCGGAGTTGATGATGGAGCCGGGAGACAGCCGAGGGATCTCCTTAACGATTCACATCAGCTGCCTCGTGTTTGTGCTTAATAAATTTATATTGATAAGAACTTTACACCTAAATGAGTTGTGATTGTCATTAAAGCTCTGATGATGAAGACAAAGGCCAGTTAAGGGAACTCCTCAAAGGTTTACAATAGTTACCTTGTGTTTGGACTTAATTCATTTATATTGATGAAAACTTTACACCCATATAGGTTTAAATGAAGGTCTGCAATAGATCTGATGATGAAGACCATAGACAGTCGAGGGAATTCCTCAACAATTTACAACACTGTACTTTAACATAGTACAAACACTACCTACTCGTCATGCTTATGCAAAAATCAATTAAAATCAAGAGACTGAATTTAAGTTGTGTTATTTCATTGCGTTATTTCTAGAAATGCTCATGCTTTCATTGTGGTCTTAGATGTTTATTATTTTTCTGCAAAAGGAAGCTTTGTGTAAATAATATTATAGTATATGTATTTGTTTTTTTATACAATAGCTTTATTTTTTACAATTTACGTATTTGTTTTATTAAACGAGAATAATAATATAATTTCAGTCTTGCCTGAGTCCAATAAATTTCTTTTTTTATGTAGGTTTCCTGTCTGCAGAAATTTATTTGATCCTGATTACATTTTCCCTTAAAATATTAAATAATAATAAATTAACCTTTATTGTATTATTTTTCTATCCCTTTGACCATCTGACTTAGCTAACTTTCAATCTACAAAACTAACTTCCAACCCTGAAGTTACAGTGATAACATATTTAGTTGTAAAGGTCTAATCAATACAAATTAAGTAAGCCCAAACACATGACAGTTGCTTCCGATGTGGATTCCCTTGATTCTCTGTCATCTCCATCATCAGGTCAGGCCCAAATCTTCACGGTTTTATAGTATCATCCGATATAAATACGAGTATCAAGTTTTCACCCGAAGCGTGCCTACAATTTTCGATAATTGGCCTAAACTTCTTAGAATTTCCATTGTCAACACTGACGTGGTAACAATGAGATTACATAGGCAGCATACTCTTTCATATAAAAAAAGAATGGTCAAAATCGGTTCATTAACGATTAAGTTATCAGCGAGCCACATAAATCGAATTGAGAACCACACTTTTGGGAAGTCGGTTAAAAAATAAAATACGCAAAATTTTTATTATGAAGTATCGTCCACATTTGTTTCAGTCCATAATAACCAAAAGTATTTGGGCACAACAATAAACAAAAATAAAAGTGCCATGTCTGTTACTTCTGTGGTCTATGAATTTAACTTGTATTTGTAAGTACTTCGTCCGCCAGACGGCGCTACTAACATTTTGCGAAGTATTGTAGAGGTGGGGCGCGGTGAAGAGGGAGCAACTGCTCAAGGTCATTTGGTGAGGGTACGACCTTAAGAGAGCGGGTAACACCCAACTGGAATTGCGTTTGACAAAGCGAGCGACTGATAGCTCGGGCATTCTTTGCTCAAGCTTCAGTCGAGTGTGTTGAGCATACTCAACCCCAGTGGCTCTTATCTGCTTATGTTTTATTCTGCGATTATCACTATAGTTATTGTTCAACGTTTTCTCGAAATACCGTCCACGTTGGATGCTCATAGGATGAGAAGACACCTCAACTATCCGGAACTTCGGCCCCGCTTTCCTGATGTTCACCCATCTCATATATTAGACAAGCATGCTGGACATACATACAAACAATGACAAAACGAAGAAAGATTATCGCTATTTTGGCGCTAACAGCAATACGAGCGTCAGTGGTGATATATTCTAACTTATAGTTTACAAAATGGGCATACTCTCATGATGATTCTAAATATTTAGTAATAAACACTTATTATATAATAAGTCAACTTCCCAACAAGTAGGTCTAAAAATGAACATGGATAAGACGAAGATCATGTCGAACTCTCATGTCGCACCCACTCCAATTGTAGTTGGTTGCTCTGCACTCGAAGTTGTTGACGAGTATATATACCCGGGACAAACAGTCCAACTAGGTAGGTCCAACTTCCAGAAAGAGGTGTCTCGGCGAATCCAGCTCGGTTGGGCAGCGTTCGGGAAGCTACGCTACATCTTCTCGTCGTCCAAGATACCACAGTGTCTCAAGACTAAAGTCTTTGACCAGTGTGTGTTGCCAGTGATGACTTACGGAACTAAAACGTGGTCGCTCACAATGGGCCTCATACGAAGGCTCAGAGTCACACAAAGGGCAATGGAAAGAGCTATGCTAGGAGTTTCTCTGCGTGATCGAATCAGAAATGAGGAGATCCGCAGAAGAACCAAAGTCACCGACATAGCTCTGCGAGTAGCTAAACTTAAGTGGCAGTGGGCAGGGCACATTGCTCGTAGAACTGATGGCCGATGGGGCAGTAAGGTTCTGGAGTGGCGGCCACATACTGGAAGACGCAGCGTAGGGAGGCCCCCAACAAGGTGGACCGATGACCTGGTGAAGGTCGCAGGAAGCCGATGGATGCGGGCAGCACAAGACCGGTCATCGTGGAAAGCCTTGGGGGAGGCCTTTGTCCAGCAGTGGACATCTATAGGCTGAGGAAGGAAGGAAGATATAATAAGTCTAATTCCATGATTTAGACCTTATTCATCGGATACGTAGAAATACAATGCGACGGCAATTCAAAACAATGTATAAATTTTACTTCTTTAAAACCCTCAAGCGTGGTGCTTTGAATAGTCACAAGAAGCAACTGTCATTTCGTATATTTTAATTTAGTCTAGTGTACTTGATGAGAGGCCAGTAATTCAGAAGTGTCAATAAAAAAATAACCATCAAAATTTCGTTAACGCAGCTTTTGTTGCATTCACTTCAATGCAACAAAAACTGCGTTAGCGCCAGTCCTAAACATATTTCGAAAATGGAGTCCATATTTCCCGAGAGGTCCTAATTTTAGATGAGGAATAGAACTATTCATATGTAAAAAGAGTTCGAGGTACTGTTAAAGACATGGTGGAGAAACTTAGTAAAAGACAGGAGTTTTTTTTTTTTTTTAATATCAGACAGCTGTGCTGCTGGGGAGTTCGTTCCGCACCTTCGCTTTCCCGAAAACAATAGGAAGTGGCGAAGGGCGGGCGTTTTAAGAGACTGTGCTATGTAATATTGGCGTTCAAAAAGTGCTGATTTTCAGCCTAATTTGAATAAGCTATTGATATTGATTACGAGATATATTTAAGTTCTAGAATTCAAGTCGCAGATACATACTAAGTCAAATACTTATTCTAAAACAGAAATCAGCGAAAGAAGTGGAACGAAACTAAACACATGAATGAAATTCATTTATTGTAAGTCGCAGTTGTTAACCCAACTCTGTATTTACAACCACTTTTCACCGGCCTTCACCATTCAGTAAGATTATTGCACTAAATTTTAAGCTAAGACTACAAAAATTCACCATATTTGTTATTACTTACTTTATTTCCTTAAATATTTATTCCCCGACTAAAACAGTGGAAACAGAACAAAATAGTGAGGCAGTGTAATAAATACTGAAGATGTAAAGCGGCAGAGGATTTTTATTGGCCAGGCCATAACTTCAAACATGAAATCGCCACCGTTCGCAATAATTTATTGTTATTTTCTTATATCTGAGGCAAACAGGCCTTAACCGGTTACTTGTAACACAGTTTAAAAATACTAAATAGTTTGTATGTCTCTTTCTAATTAAATTGGAGACTAAAGGAGAGGGAGGTCATCATATCATCATTTTAGACGAAAGACATCCACTGCTGGACACAGGCCTCCCCCCTCCACGACGACCGGTCCTGCGCCTCCCGTATCCAGCGGCTTGCCGGTTTCCCGGTCATCACATGCATAGCCTTTTCATCCAAGTACGGCTTTCAGACTAACCGGATGCTGCTTATACCAGACGGCTAGTAATCCATACTAATTCCATACTATTCCATTCCATACTTAATATTATAAAATGCGAAAGTAATTCTGATAAAATGATTTTGATAAAATTTGTCACAGACAATCTTTAGACCCTGAGAAAGAACATGTTCCCGGGGAAAATCTAAAAAGCGCGATATAACCAAATTACACGCGGGCTAAGACGCGGGCGGAAAGCTAGTTTAAAATATTCCAAAAACAAAATCTAAAAATGTCGAATAATTGTCAAAATGTAAGGAATTTCCTATAGGCTGAAGAAGAAGAAGAAGGAATCTCCTTACATTTTCACAATTATTCGACAGAGGAATTTTTAACAGATTCAGATCAGACTTGTGAACTCTTAAAATTACAAAAATTAGAGCGACTACCTACCTCAATATGCTTTCAATCTGCAATTATAGTGTGGTATGCTCCTCCATGACTGAAGGTGAAGGAAAACATCTTGAGGAAACCTGGACTTTATAAGTCTGAAATCGCCAACCCGCATTGAGCAAGCGTGGTGATTACGCTCAATCCTTCTCTGTATGAGAGGAGACCTGTGCCCAGCAGTGGGACGATAAAAGGTTGATGATGATGATGATGCTCCTCCAACTACCGACTTCCATATGAGGAGAGGCGGCTGGGACTCTACGTAGTTAAGCTGCATGATTCGCGTCATGTTCTTTAACGAGTACCGTCGTTTGAGCCAGTGCATCTCGTAACGTTTTAAGTGGGCCTTAATTTTAATCAAAGGCGGCACGGCGGCACGGCACGGCGGTAGTTGTTCCGGGTCTGGCTACTTGTGTATGTGTGTATTGAATGTTTCTAAACGCACCCTCGATACAGGAAAAAATTTGGAAACATTAGTGGGGGCCCTTTTTAAAAAAAATATCCGCCATCTTGGATTCTTATTTTAAACTTTATTCCCGCAGGTCCCCCAACTCTACACTTTTTTTTACTTTGTTCTCAAGAGAAGCTAGAATAAATTATAATGTCTTGATTTAATAGCATCCTTGGAATTTCTGGCCCGTTCTTCTTTATAGAGTTGTACGTTTTGGAATTGGCAACTAGTTTCAACTTTCATCGACATTTTGACAGTTCAAAAGTGCCTTTAACCGTTTTAATTGAATTACTTAAATGTTTTGAGTTTGAGAGGCAGTCTGGATGCGAAGGATAGACGATGGGATATTGTGGCGCTGCCTATATGAAGCCCATGCCTAGTAGTGGTCTGCGAGAGGCTAAGCTGTATTTTTTTTTTTTTTTAAAAAAAACATTGTCTCACACTACGAGTTTCTCCTGTATCGTGGGTGTAAACATATAAACTTACAAACACAAACAGCCAGACCCAGTCCCGGAACAACTACTAGTATGTCATACAAATATTTGTTCCGTGCGGGAATCGAACTCGCAACACGCAGCGCAGCAGTCGATAGCTTAACCACTGCGCTAACCGTGCAGTCATAAAATTCGAAAACCTTGTAAACTTGTTCCGTACCCGCTCCAGCATGACACTATATTTGATTTCATGCGGTGCCCAAATTACCGCAATATGCTCAAGATGGCTTCTAACTGTGTGCCTCATACAACACCTTGAACGTGGTAATGTTCGTAAAACCCTGTGACTGCCTTAATACGAAACCTAAGTTTCTGTACGCCTTCTTGCATATCTTAATGATGTGTTCGCGAAAATTATGGTCTGGAGTGAGATACACGCCTAGATCACGGACCTGCGACACACGTTGCATTGGTGCTCTCTCTACTTTGTACTCGTAGCATATTGGAGTCCGCGCCCGAGTGAAGGTTATCACGGAACATTTGTCGATATTGAAGTGGAGGTTATTTATTTTTATGGCTCCAGTCCGCAACTCTATCTATGTCCTCCTACAGACGTCCACAATCCGACCCATCTTTAACCTCGAGCAGAAATTTCAGGTCATCTGCAAACAATAAACATACGCCATATCTGACGACCTCCGGTAAGTCGTTTAAGATATACTTAGAAAGTACATATAACTTAGAAAAGTTACATTGGTACTTGCCTGTCCTGGAATCAAAACTACATAGGCACTCATACTTGAGAGGCTGGTGTTTTAACCACTATGCCACCACGACGCGCGACGTGACGAAAAGCAGTGATTTGAGATTTTTTCCGAGAAGTTTCCTCTGGCCAAAATAACGGAAGTTTTTTCGTAAAAGTGACTATCAAAAAGTTAGTGAAGTGAAAATTTCACGAAAACAGTACCAAATAAAGCTATTCCGTTATATGCTTTCTAACCGGAACTGACATAATTATATCCTGAATCAAAATAGTTCCAATTATTATTTAGAGCGGGAATAATTTTGATTGAAATGTCAATAAATTCAAACCGAGTTATTTAATGTTTTACGTAAGCCAGTATACCTATTATAACACTAATACAATTGATTTACAGGAAATCAGGAACGAATTTCATTCAAATCAACACTATTTGAATTCAATATGTAATATCAATTATGTAGAGAAAACAATAGATCTGATTATGTATGCAGCGGGGTAACAGGGTTGACTAAAAAAAAACCTAATTAGTCGGTCAGTCAGATTACCAAAAACTACAGACGTATTTTTTTCTTTTTTCATATGAACACACGATAGTACTGTCGTTGAAAACTCGTGTGATGTCACTACAAGTTTTGTACAGTTTTATCGTGGAATCTATTTTCGATTCGAAATTGAAGGTAGGCTTAGCTAAAAGTCGTAAAGACGACATTTAAAAAAAAATGCATTTTTTTTTACCAAAGTTATTGTTTTATTTACATAATAACATATTATTGTATAATAATCAAGTAAAAATAACAAACATTTCTATACATATTTTGCATCTGCAAGCTGAACAAAAATAGTGAAACCGGACACCGTTGACCTACCCGCTTTTTTTTTAAAAAAAAAATCGATAAAAATCTTTTTTAATGTTTAGCATGTGACGTTTTATACCTGTCTTATTCTTTCCGTATTTAGTCTGTGTAACATAAAGTAAGAAAGGTATACTCTATAAGGCAATATTTGTCATTTAATCCGACCCGATCCAAAAAGACTTTATAAGTCTTTCACCAGACACGGCAGTTTGAACAAAAGACTTATTAAGTCTTTCTACCGTATAAACGGATATGAACACACGATAATACTGTCGTTGAAAACTCGTGTGATGTCACTCCGCGCTATACTTCTTAGTGAGGAGTGACGTCGCCAGCCTCTACCTGATCTTTGATGCGTTTTATATTCGTCAATTTTTATTGATTTGATAAAACAAAATATATGTACGTATTCAATATTTTTCTTATGTCGTGGTGGCCTTGTGGTTAAAACACCAGCCTCTCAATTATGAGTGCGCGGATTCGATTCCAGGTCAGACAAGTACCAATGTAACTTTTCTTAAGTTATATGTACTTTCTAAATATATCTTGGACACCAATGACTGAAGGTGAAGGAAAACATCTTGAGGAAACCTGGACTTAAGTGTTATATCGCCAACCCGCATTGAGCAAGCGTGGTGATTACGCTCAATCCTTCTCTGTATGAGAGACCTGTGCCCAGCAGTGGGACGATAAACAGGTTGATGATAATGATGAATATTTTTCTGTAATCTAAATGACCGAATAACTAGAATCAGTTTTGTTTTACCCAGGACCAGGACCCAGGATAGCGGGTCCTATTGCGTGCCGAACACACGATCAGTAGAAATGGGTTTCATTTTGACAGTCCCACAACATTCAATGGGATGTTTACATTGTAGAGCAGACAATTTTTTCGATCACATGACACAATGGCTTTTGTACGGAGTGCCCATTCAAAAACCTCTGATGAAAAACAATGGGGTGTTCGCTTTGACGTGTCTGTGTGTATATGCATTTGACTGTGGATCGTAGCTCCCTAATGAATTAACCGATGTTAATTTTAATTAAAAGAACCATTAATTTTAATTTCGAATGAATTAATGAAAATTAGATTATTATTAGTAATTGTACAATAAGTAGAGACAAACAACAATTAAAATTGCATGCCGACAGGAGGATTATGTAGATGCTAAACTATTTTATTGTATCGATGTTTATAATACTCATTTTCGCAATAAATGAGTTTGAGTTTAATTTTATCAATAGTTACAGCGGCTATAGAAATACACATCATAAACATTATTTGACAGCCTCCGTGGCGTAGCAGTACCGAACGCGGTCGCTGCGCAAGGAGGCGCGGGTTCGATCCCCACGCAGTGCAAATATTTGTATGCATAAATATGAATATTTGCACTGGTCTGGTCGTGCCTCGGAAAGCACGATAAGCCGTTGGTCCCGGTTGCCATACGAACATCTAATGGCAGTCGTTACGGGTTGTTGGAGCCTTCAAAAGGTTTTTACAATTGGTCTAACTGCAATGCTTCGATATCGCCTTCGGGTTGTGGAGGTCAGACGGCAGTCGCTTTATTATTTTTTCTTAAGGGCTTTTTTTGGCGGTACCTACGTCACACGCTAAATTCCTTCATATTTCATCAATATACATAAATGAGGCATCATTTTAAAGCTTTTTTGCACTACACCGGAAAAATATACATTGCACAAAACATACAGGCGGTTTACCGAAAAATTTTAATCTATATGTGAATACTTCGCATGGGTCTCCTAGTTCTTTTAAATTTCAAGTTTTGCTCTTGACAGAACGGTCGTGGTCAGTAGGTATGACTGAATTCGAGACGTTGATGTAGCTCGCCGCACGATCTCTCTCCATCTATCCCTGTTGGACGACAGTCTGCAGCATTCATTAACAGGTCCCCCCACTGCCGACTTGATTTGGTCGGTCCACCTTACCTTAGTTGACCTTCTACGAGGACTGTTTCTGAGAAAAAGAAGATCAATAATGGCTCGTAGGATACTGACAGACAGACGGACTACGAAGGCTCTGGTTTGCTCAAACTCGCAGCAAAACCATAGACTTTAACATCAACCCCTATTTTAACACTTTATGTATTTCTGGCCACCCTATATAAACACACACATACTTACACAGTAAGCGGAATCCACCATCCACAGATAACCAAGTAATATTTACGGAGAAATTCGCGGCCGAACGAGCGCCATATTTATTAGAGAACCACTTCCGGTTCCGCTGGCGGCCATGATTTAAACACACATTTCCGGTGTATCACTTGACTGTTTTCCGTTGTGTAGGAGTAATATAACATTAAATTATTTGTTCATCTGATTTGGGGGAGGGGAAGGAAGTGAGAGGGTAAGTTATTGGTGGCGAGGATGGGAAAATGATGGGTTTGTTAGGACTTTTTTTAACCAACTGAGAGCCAGCAAAATGAGAAGCTTATTGCTAAGTAATAACAGTCATACAAGTCGATCGATCAGGTTAAGCTACTTTGGTCGAGGTTGCTCCGTGGATGGGTGACCATTTTTATATATCAAATCCCTCCGTACCTCGGAAAACACTAAGCCACTGGATCCGACTGTCGTCCTTAAAAATAATAATTATAAATATGCACGGACAGATCACACAGATTGAGCTAGCCCCAAAGTAAGTTTGTGACTTGTGTTATGGGATACTAAACTCAACGATACTATATTTATAATAGATACATATATAGATAAACATCCAAGACCCAGGCCAATCAGGAAAAGATCTTTTTCCATCATGACCTGGTCAGGGATCGAACCCGAGGCCTCCACGTCGCAGGCAGGCGTGTTGACCACTGCGCCATGGAGGACGACGTATCTTGATTGATCTTTGGATCATTAAATAAAAAACAGTCCCCTCAAACGTCAGCCCTTCAACACTTTCTAGTGCTTTCGTTGGAAAGAAGAAGTGGCGCAATAAACTTGTAGCGCCACATGCGAACAACACGTCATACTGACGTCACGTGAATTCTACATTTCGCAATCAGAGTTTACCGTGCAACTAACAAATATACAAGCTCGCCACATCAACCGGCGGCAAGTGGCCCGCCAAACAACTAGTCTGGTCGGAGGATCCTCCCTTTTCTATGGAGGATGAGTGAGCTTTACACGCTGCTCCTCATACCTCCACAAACTCATTGCAGCTTCAGCCCCAACTATTGTTGTCACAAACACACTTGTCCAACTTTATTCATTTATTTATTTAGTGTAGTTTAACTCATAGCGGGTGAAGCAATGGGCGGAAACTAGCTTTCCGCCCAGGGCTTCACCCGCTAGGAGTTCGGTATATCGCGCTTTCTAAATTTCCCTCGGGAATATCAATTTTTTCCGGGATAAAATGTACCATATTATTTAATCCGGACTTCTAACTTTACATCTGCAAAATTTCAAAGCAATCGGTTCAGTAGGTACGGCGTGGAAGCGGAACATACAAACAAACTCACTTTCCCATTTATAGTATTAGTAAGGATATCCATTTATTTCAGTCATCAAGGCCCATAAAACATATACCTACAATACTATATAAACATAAAAACTTAAAATACTGTAAATACATATTATACAACATGTAAAGAAAACCCTGTCCGATCCGTGAAGGTATTGTTAGGCATCGATAACTGATTCTACTAATGCCCACAGACAGGCTAAACTTAAAAAAAAAGTCCCCCTAAAAAAATAAATATTATTTTGCAAAAAGAGGTAACTTAATACATGTGCGGTAAGCAACCCCTTCCGCGGGCGGCGGGGGGCAGGGCACGCGGCACCTGTGACGTGGTCGCGTCGCTATTCGCTTATAATAATACCGGTGTTGTCACTTTTTTAAAAAATACCAAATTTCCGGGAAATTGGAATTAATTCCCGGGAAAAAAGGATTATTTCAAAATTCATTAGTATTGTTACTATGATGATTATGTAAAATTTTATATCATATTTGGTCAAGTGTTTGCCTAACCTTTGTTATCCTTATGGGTCGGACAGGGTTTTCTTTACATATTGTATATATAAAATATATATTAAATACATATAACAGAATTAACTAAGTACACTTAATGTACTACACGACGTATCGGCGTCGTGTTTCGCTGATTGGTGTCACGTAGCTGGCCATGAAACCGGCGGCACACAACACCTTCCAGCCAGAACTCTTCTTTGAGGAACTTCTCGATATGATGTCCGGAACACGCACCATGAACGACTTGTTGTGACGCGGCTCCAACCGACTATACTACTAGATACTCTACAACCTCCTCAATCTTCGTGGAGTTGTGGTCTTTAGCCACAACCCTAGCTTTTGAAGCGATGGAGTAGATTCTGCTATTAATCTGCTGATATTTATTCGAGTACCTCAGTCTCAAATCTCCACCACGCCTGAGGACTTCTAGAATCGTCCATTTGTCTGCGCCTTCCTACCAAAACAGTAATTAAACTATAAAATCTACTATGTTGAGGTCAGCTTGCAGACTAACCGAATTCAGCTGAACAACAGTATTTTACATGGAGCAAATTCTTCCCCATGTGGTACAGGCTTAAAATAGTACCAACCTATATCCTCCCGTGGGTGTCGTAAGAGGCGACTAATGAAACTCTCACCAGGGAAACGGGCAGCAGTGCTTCTCCTGTGAAATATCAAATTACCTGCCAAGCGTGGGGATTATGGCAACCCCAAATGGAATGAAAGCCTTGTGGGAGGCCTTATTCCAGCAGTGGTCCTCTATAAGGTGAGAAGAAGAAGGAATGCATCCACAACCCATTACCCAGTTATTGGATAATAGGTACAGACTACAGCACATCAAGCTACTACGTTCTGTCAGATTACTTCTACGGACTAAAATTTTGTCCGTCATAAAAAAAAATTGATCAAAAAAAAATTGATTCTATTTATTCACTAAATAGAATCATATAACGCTCGATTTCGGGTCAGAACGTAATAATAAGTTGGTAGACCGCGCGAATGCAAAGTCTTTTCATTGGGCGAGGGCCGCGCATGCGCGCCTATGCGGCGCCTGCGGCATCTCCCTCGCGCACCGAGTTTAGAGTTACTAGCCCCGCACGATGATATTGCGATGGAACCTTGTCACAATAACAGCTTTGTGACGTCATCTGTCACACAAAAGGACAGCTAGCAAAATAATGTTAAACGCAAAATTAATAAACTGGGGTTAAGGGTTTATTTGTATTTTATAATTTTATTATACATACACTCTTTATACCTACTCACCCATATTCTGACAAATAAACTTTCATTATTAATAATTTCAAGGAAATAATTCTTGTAAACGAAAGAAAAATATACTTATTCGTATATCTTTCTTATATGTATACTAATTTTTTCTAACTACATTTCTGTTAATTTGCGAGCGGTAGGTAATTGAACCAGAGTCCACTGTGTGGCAATCATGTTTTAATTACTACCTACATCTATCAGCTTATAAATAAAACCAGGATAGTATGTAAAAAAATGATTATATTTTTTTCAATATTTTTATTCAATTCCACTCATATAGTCTTCCGAATCAGAACTGCTTTCTATGTCTGTCGTTTCCGATTCACTGTCGTCTGCCGTATTTATAACTCTCGTCAGTTATTCGATCTTTATTCCAATATTCCTCTTCAAGCCGTTTAACATGATTGACTTCCTTTCGCCAGTCATCTGGAGTTATTGACGCCAACGCCTCCAACGTCAGAGCTTCAATGCGACTTTCCAACTGCTCCACATTCTTTTCTGACAGCCTCATCTTTACCAGGTTCCAGATGTACTCAATGGGGTTGAGGTCGCAGTTGTAGGGTGGTAATCTAACGACCTCATGGCCATTGCCAGCTAATAAATTGTCAATTTTATAATTTTTCAGCGGTCTGTGCCGTTTAATTAATAAATACAGTTCAGGTTTTGTAGTATCGTTGGGAAAGTCGATGTTGTGAGCTTGTAGCCACTCAAGCATCAACTGTCTTTTATTGTTCATACTTGGTGGCCTATTCTCTTTCCTACTGTGATAAGGGGCGTTGTCCATCACAATTATGGAGTTGCATCGTATGTTGGGTACTAATTTTTCTGTAAGCCACTTGGTGAAATTATCAGCATTCATTTTTGATCATGGTAATCCCCCGTTTTGGTGTCTGCTTTAAACATTAAAAGGGCATTTTCAACAAATCCGCTTTAACTTCCTGCGTGAACTATTATCCATCGGCGGCCGGGGCTGTCGTTCCGTCTCACTCCGACATCGGTTTGCTGTTTGGCAACATTTTTTTACCGAGTAGTGTGCGTGTATCGACGTTTCGTCGAGATAAATAACGGGTCATTTGTTATTACCAAGCGAGGCATTTTCTTTCATACGTCGTATAGGTATATTTAGCCCTCCACGCTTGAATTTGGGGTCTTTCAATTAGAGCCAGTCTTTTTTGGTAGCATCGTTTAAATTGGTAGCCTAAACCACATTTAATAATGTAGTTTCACTGCCAGTATAATTAAGGTCTACTTTTGAAGCCGCCAATATTTTGCGCATTGTGGGTATTTTTCTCCTCACCGTAAACATTGAATGTACAATATTTCTTAAAGCTGTTAAGGAAAACCCGTCGAAATATTCCTTCTTTTGTCTTTTTCTTTTAGTAGCAGTTCTCAATTTGCTGCCACTGGCTGTTTCTGACTCATGCTCTCGTCGCAATTTCGTCACAGTATTTTTTGCAACGCCTGTGGCACATGCCACACGCTCCGTAACTTTAGTAGAATTTTGCAAAATATATTTAATAACTATTAACAGTTGCTTCGGTATTAAAATGTCCTCAGTAGTGTCCGAAGCACTTTTTAAAGCACCGTTTATACTTTCAAAAACTAACTTACAGTCCTCTTTCTCTTTAACAAAATAATTGTCCACTTTAATTATAATTTCTCGAGCACGACTGTTAATTAATTTCTTACTCATTTTAACGAGTAACAGCTAACCAAACTCAAGAACAACAATAAAACAGGATAACAAAAACAAAAACCTAACAAAAATATTCGATGTGCGTAAGTGGGTAAGCGCGGACTGAACTTGCGAACGGTACCGGCGGGGCGAGTTCGACTACGTCACCAAGATGGCCGCCAATCGCAATATCATCGTGCGGGGCTTATAGTCGGCTTGATATACTCTTCAGTCGCGCGCCCGCCATGTCAGGCAATATCGCACCGTCTACGTTCTCTTGTTCGCTCATACCAAAACCTGTAACCGTATTGCTGTAATTCCTTTACCATTGCTATATTGTGTATTGTGTGCAAAATTAAACTGTTCTCTGCAATTACTATCGACTTTAACTGTCACCTCCCCCTAATAACATTATAATCATTTTTTTTTACCCAGGAAACATCCCTATACTCTTTAGTAAGACCGGTTCTCAGACTTTCGGCTCGACTTTCGACTACTCGTAACGACAAACTTAGCTAAAAAAAATCAGGATAAAATAATACATTTCTTGTTACATTTGCATCTTATCCGCAAGAAAGAAATAAAAGAACAAACATTCGTATAGAAATTGCCCGGGGGAATAAAACTGCTTGTAGCGGGGCGAGCCCGGGTAAACGCTATTTATTAAACTTTATTTAGATGTTGAGAAATGTAGGACATTTTGTATGTGGCTTGACTTGATATGCTTTGTGAAGAAGTTGGAGTATTTATTTAACTGAAAATGACCTGATTATGTAATGCCGTGGTGGCCTAATAGTTAAAACACCAGCCTCTCAAGTATGAGTGTGCGGGTTCGATTCCAGGTCAGGCAAGTACCAATGTAACTTTTCTAAGTTATATGTACTTTCTAAGTATATCTTATACACCAATGACTGATTAAAAGGTGAAAGAAAACATCTTGAGGACACCTGGACTTTAAGTCTGAAATCGCCAATCCGCATTGAGCAAGCGTGGTGGTTACGTTCAATCCTTCTCTGTATGAGAGGAGACCTGTGCCCAGCAGTGGGGTGATAAAAAAAGGTTGATGATGATGTAATGCAATAGTTAAATTAAGCTCATTTGGCATTTTTATATTGCATGTCAGACAATCTCTCAAGTATGAGTGTGCGGGCCCGATTCCAGGTCAGGCAAGTACCATGTAACTTTTCTAAGTTCGTGGAGGGTCTCCAGATCAATCTCCCTTTGGCGCAGCATCGTTGATCGTGTTGTTGGGTTTAACATTGCATCATCTCACTCAACTGCAGTCTTCCTTCCTATCAATTAATTTTTTTTAAATGAATATATTTCTTAATAAACTAGCGCGCTTTAACCACTGCTTACCATCAGGCGGGATCGCGGTCTAGCACTAATTTATGATTACTAAAAAAACCATTGCCTGTCTAACTTTACTACTTAGGGGAAGGTGAGGTATAATGATCCCCTTAAGGGGAAAACCTAACTGTGGCTAAAGTTGAAGGTAAAATCGCAAAATTTCTATTATTAGAGGTAGTGAATTTACTTAACTATGTAACTGCATACTATTTTTTTATTATTTAATTATTATTTTTTTGTATTAGAAGTTTTTGCTAAAGTTAAGTAAAGGATCATTTTATACACACCTATGTATAAAATGATCCCCGGGGTAGGGGTAAAATAATCCCAGGGATCATTTTATACCTTATGTTAATAAATATCAACGAAATGAAACAGCTGCTTATTTTAATCATAATTATGTATTGTTCATAACAATTTAAGTATGTAAGCAAGTTAAACAAAACTTTTGCAGACTTTTAGTTTCATTAGAGATATTTTTTTGTAATTATCTACTACTCATTCAACAAAACTAAACATTAGATATTGCAACACACTTTTAAAAGGTACACTACACAACCAACAACATACCTAGTCAAACAATAAGTAAACAAGTAAACTCTTCTAAATAAAAATAGGCAGTAAGTACTCATTTCTATCAAAAGTTTCTTTTCAATGTCATGAAGCAATAGAAAAATCAAATCTTAATTAAAAATGATTATTTTCTTGTCAAGAAATAGACATATAGCTTTTTCTTCACGATTAATATAAAGTTGAATATCGCAAATGAAGTCGCCTTCATCGTCACTATCTCCTCCCGCACAAGCTGCATGTCCCCATTTAAGACACACAACGCACCTAATCCACCCTTCGCCTTTATTGTCTTTGGAGTAGCTTGAAAGCTACTGTAGTACAGAAGAGACATTCGGTATCCCTTGCTTCTTCTGAAGAATCTGATCCGTTTTACTTCTTTTTTTGCCTTTTCTCTTTCCGCATCTCTTTCCTTTCCTGACTCCTTTTCCTTTCCCTACACTTTTCAATTTATCGTTCTGTTTGTTGGTCACCTTTTTTTTATGTTATGTGTTTGTTTTCTTTTTGGCTTCCTCTTAAAAGTACTTTTTGTAGTGTGTGCTGGTTAATACTGATGTGTCTCCTCTGACTCCATGGAGCAATACTCTTATTCGTTTTGCAGTCGGTCTTTTTCCACCTATCTTTGGTGTTGGTCGTACTTTCCTGGGTGTAACAACCTCAAAAGATGTGGATGGAAGACCAACAGTCAAGGCTGGAGATAATAATGAAACAAATAATCTTTCAGAAGATTCTGAGGCCGAGGTGTTTTCTGGAAAGGACGAAGGTTGCCGTGATGACTGTGGTGTTTGTGGAGATTTTTGAATTATCATTTAAACTTTTTACTTAAACAGACCTTAAACTGTCTACTTACGGTTTTGTAAGGCTTACCATCTCTGACGGCGTTAAATGCCTTTTGCAATTGTTCTTCAGGCCAATTTTGACGATTAGTTTTATGTAGGTAGGTATATAAATTCTCTGTATGATCTGTAAAAACAAAAAATACTAATGGGGTAAAATGATTCCAGGGATCATTTTAAACACACAGGAAGGGATCATTTAGCCCCAAACACAAAAATCGAAGATATCGATCAAAACTTTATCCTTCGAATGCCGCGTACGGAGATCAAAATATCTTAAATATTAGCTAACTGCTATTAATATCCGCAAATAAAACAACATTTCAATAAATACGAACATGTAAAAAGTAATGAAAGTCTGAAAACATGCTTACCTTAGATCAGAGCCACACTTTTTAATATTTTTTTGATAAAATCACGCCAAGCGGTTGTAACGCCATAAGCCCATAACACTTGGATAGGCAACTGGCAGGGACGCGGGGAACATGTTTCATGCTCATTTGGATAGATAGCACTAGTTATGTTTGATTCAAGGTGGGGGATCATTTGACCTCCAGGGATCGTATTACCTCACCTTCCCCTACTGTGAGAGCAGAAGTTCTGACTGTTCTGAGTTGCACAGAACATTTGCAAGTTTATACTGACAAGTGGTTGTATATTAAGTCCTGTTAGAAATGGGAATACTCTGTCTTGGCGTATTTCCATGTTCAGAGTTAGTGTTGAAATAAAACATGAATTCAAGGATCCGCATCATATTATTATCGAACTATTCGTTTGGTCTCTCGTTGTCATTGAAATTTTTTGGTGTACCGTGTGGGACATGGCTTAGAATAGTACCAACCTATTACCCATATCCTCCCGTGGATGTCGTAAGGGAATTCTCACCAGGGAAGCGGGCAGCAGCGCTTGTCCTGTGGGATGGTAACAAATTACTGCGATCCCCATCCCATCTGCCAAGCGTGGCCATTCTGGCCCCACGCTCCCCGCCCCCAATGTAATGGAAAACCTTGGGGGAGGCCTTTGTCCAGCAGTGGACCTCTATAAGCTGAAGAAGAAGAAGAATTATCCGTAATGTACATTATCTCCATAAACTCTTGCAGGATATTGTAACCGATCCGCACACTATACCTAGTATGCGAGGTTAATTTATTTTTTTTATTTGTTTTTTGCTTTGCTGGTATTTTAGTGTGGCTAGCTGGCATATAAATAAATACATACGGACAAATCACACAGATTGAGCTAGCCCCAAAGTAAGCTCGAGACTTGTGTTATAGGATATATACTAACTCAACGATACTAAATTTATAATAAATACATATATAGATAAACATCCAAGACCCAGGCCAATCAGGAAAAGATCGTTTTCCTTCATGACCTGGCCGGGGATTGAACCCGGGGCCTCCACGTCGCAGCCGTAGGTAGGTAGGTAGGTATGGTAAATAATTTCATTGTTGTTGTATTTTCTTGTGTTCATTACTTCATATAAATAGTATTGTATAAAATCATATGCTTTTTAAATGAACAGACAGCTGTGCTGTTGGGGAATTTGTTCCGTCACTTCTTCTTCCCAGCGAAAGCACTAGGAAGTGTCGATGGATGGGCGTTTTGGGAGACTGTCTTATGTAATATTGACGTTCAAAAAGTGCTGATTCTCAGCCTTTTGCCTAAATGACTTTTGATTTGACTTATTTAGGGTTGTAGGAGGTGTTGGAGTTGCCTTGCCATTTGCCTTATCACCCCATGTTACAACCACTTCCCACACATGGTGGGACTCAAATGAAAACATTTTTTGAACTTTCCATATGTTGTTCAATCAATAACTCTTTCTTTAGTTATCACAGTCCTTCGTGAGCCCGTATAATTCCGTACTTTGTCACCTCAATGTGAGGAACGGCCCGTTTCTTTAGCGCTTAAGTGTGGACACTTATTTTAATAGACAGGAAACTATGAAACTCTACACTGAGTGTAGTCCAACACGCTTTTGACCTGTTGTTTTGGATGTGAAATGATCACTAGATCACTAGAATATCATAAAAATATATGTAATTTTAAGAAAATACGCGATATCTATACGAATATATAAAGCTGAAGGGTTTGTTTGTTTGTTTGAAGGCGCTAATCTCAGGAACTACTGGCCCGATTTGAATAATTCTCTTTGCGTTGGATAGCCTATTAAGGCTGCGACCAATAGGAGCGGAGCATAATTAAATGCACGCGAACGAAGTTGCTGGCGGCCGCTAGTTCATAATATAAATACCAGGAACAAACACAATCTTGCTGTAGGTACATCACACTCGTCTCCACAGAGTAGGCAACTCATTCAGGGGTCAATGTATACACTTTTACAGCTAGCTTCCCATGGACATTCGAAACATACCCATTAAACGATTTAAAAACTATAAATACCTAAAGGCCAAACTTTGCAAAAAGGGGTATTATAAAATCACAGATTATTTAGAAGACAATAAAGCTTGGGACTGAGCTGCTCGCTCTGCTAAGCATTGTTATTAAGCAATATGCATAATTATAACGTAAATTATTGTAAACATTTTCATTTTTAATGTCTGGACTTGAAAAAAGACGATGATCCCTGAGTTTGTTTCGGCTATTTCTTCTCAGAGGTAGCCAGTTAGGAAATGCCGGCTTCGTCTAGTTTAAAAAAAAATATGACATGTAAAAGTGATCAGTGATCCTACTTGCTTAATAAACGGTTTCATTTCATTTCATTTCAAATGACCTCTCTCTCTCTCTGAGCTTTGTAGAAGGGCGTGTCAGACTTAAACTCACGGTTAAGTTTCAGTCAGTAAAAGTCTGAAACGTTGTTGTTCCTTCACTTACCTGTATTCCAGCGGCCATGGAATCTCTTTCTAACAACGGCACTTGGTGGCCTAGTGGTTAAAACATCAGCCTCTCAAATATGAGTGTGTGGGTTCGATTCGACGCAAATACCAATGTAACTTTTCTAAGGTAGGTATATGTACTTTCTAAGTATATCTTGGACACCAATGACTGATTAAAAGGTGAAGGAAAACATCTTGAGGAAACCTGGACTTTAAGTCTGAAATCGCCAACCCGCATTGAGCAAGCTTGGTGATTACGCTCAAAATTACCTTCTCTGTATGAGAGGAGACCTGTGCCCAGCAGCGGGAAGATAAAGAGATTGATGATGATGATGAACCCGCGGCACCACAAGTAGCCTTTGAATACAAAACCTAAAAACTACAGCATCTATACTGTTATACAATATGTAAAGAAAACCCTGTCCGATCCGTGAAGGTATTGTACGGTATCGATATTCTACTAATGCCCACAAAGACAGGCTAAACCTAAAAAAAAAATCCCCTAAAAAATTAATATTATTTCGCAAAAAGAGGTAACTTAATACATGTGCGGTAAGCAACCCCTTCCGCGGGCGGCGAGGGGCAGGGCACGCGGATCCTGTGACGTCGTCGCGTCTCTAATAATACCGCTGTTGTCACTTTTTTAAAAATTACCAAATTTCGCGGAAATTGGAATTAATTCCCGGGAAAAAAGATTATTTCAAAATTCATTAGTATTGTTACTATGATGATTATCTAAAATTTTATATTATATTTGGTCAAGTGTTTACCTAACCTTTATTATCCTTATGGGTCGGACAGGGTTTTCTTTACATATTGTATATGTAGTAGGTTATTCATAAAATTCCTATTACAGATATAATAGTATAAGCGAGGCCGACGACTAGGTATAAATAATAAAAATATAGTAGTATAAAGTTATCAGGGCTATAGTTGAACTTTAGTACGAAACCAATGAAAGCTTTCTATAACATTTTATTCCAAAACATCGGTGTCTTCCTTAACGTTTTATCCCGTAATTCCCACGAGATTCAAACTTATGCAAGTGAAACCACGGGGCGAAGCTAGTTCTGTATAAGTGGTATGTAAGGTTTGTTTTTATTTATGTATAATATATATATTTCGGGGAAACGTCAGGAAGACGGGGCCGAAGTTCCGGTCCGATAGTTGAAGTGTCTTTTCATCCCATGAGCATACATCGTGGGCGGTATTTCGAGAAAACGTTGAACAATAACTATAGTGTGATGTTCGATTCTTATTATTTTAACTGTACAGACACTTAGATCAATTTAATAATAATAATCTCAGATTAAAACAAATAAAAGCCACTGGGTTTGAGTATGACTAACACACTCGATCGAAGCTTGAGCAAAGAATTAAGAATGCCCGCGCTAACGATCACTCGCTATGTCAAACGCAACTCCAGTCGGTGTTACCATTCGCTCCATGGGGTTACCGGCTCTTAACAAAAATAATTTATCCGAATACCGATGGAAAAATCGACTTCAAAAAATAGTAGAGTAATTTACGGACAATTGATACTGACACAAAACAGATCATAATATTCAAAACTAACTAGTCACGCGCCGTCATGTATATTATATAAGAAAACCTTGCCCCACAATAAGAATTATCCTGTATCGTGGGTGCGTGCCAGATCTAGAACAACTACTTGTAGGTCATATAAAAATATTTGCTCCGTGCGGGAATCGAACCCGCGACACGCCACGCAGCAGTCAATAGCTTAACCACTGCGCTAACCGTGCAGTATATTGGTATTGAAGGAACCCCTCAATACATATGTAAAGGCCTCCTACAAACCCATTCACATAACACAATCAGCCTAAAATGTTGCCACTCCTTGGACACAGGCCTCCTCTCAGTGAGAGGTAGTGGGCCGTAATCTACGGGGCCCTGTGCGAGTTGGTAGATGTCACATGTCTTCGAAGGTTTTTGACTCTAAGACATGCCGTTTCCTAACGATGTTTTCCTCCACCGATTTGAGAGCAGTGGTGCTAAAAAAAATACATAAAGGTAAGCGCCAGATGGGCTTCAAATCTACATCGCGGTTACTTGTAACATTCTCAAATACAATTTGACGCTGAGCTACTTAAAGACAACCGACGAAAAGGTAGGGTTTGTCCCACAGCTCAATTCAAATCTACACTCCCTACAAGATTCTATTGCTTCCTTGGGCATTTTCTTTATAATAAATTGAATAAACTCTTAAACCTATATCCAAAAACTCGATCAAGCTGTATTACAGAAATAAAAAAAATCTTAAAAACCCTAGACTATCACAAAACCGAAAGTCTTTTGACCGTTCTGAAATAATCACAATTTTGACGAATCCCCACAAACACGTAAATGCTGCTTGAAAAATAACTTTCGCAGGCCACACCATACAAAAAATCACCCTAACTCGCACACTGCTAATCTTAATTATTCAATCACATGTCATATTACTCCAACACTCCACACAAGATCACCACACTCACTCATCGCTTCACAACATGACTCCACAACTGATTCTGCAATATTGTAGGCTGTATCTCATATATTTATTAGAATTATTTTTACTATAACATATTTATTTTGCTTTTATCTGTTAAGCATATTGTGTACTTATTTATAACTTTTATTTTGTTATGCCTAATTATTGTTTGTCTTTGACTCTTGCACGGTATCTCCGTTAAAGCTAATTCTAGCGATGGAAGGGGCCTGGTGACCTGTAACACAGGTTTTTCTTTAAATACCTATATCAGGCACCAGTCTCTCACAAAGGTGGAATTTAGCTGAGACTTTTTTTTTTTTTGTACCCACTTTTATAAATCAGCTTTGTGAAGAGAGAATAAATGAATTATTATTAAAAAAAAAAAAAAAAAAAAACTTGTAAGCCGCGGCCGATACCATTAGGCCACCGCTGTTCTCATTTGAAACCCATTTAGCTACAACAAAACAAAAGAAGGCATAAATACTAACTTAAAAAAAATATCCCTAAAAACATAAAGGCACAATCCCACAACGGCGCGCCCGGGCCTACGCATGTGTATTAAGCTTCGCTTTATAGGAAAATGTATTTGTGTTGTGTACACTGCAACCCACGGAGGCTACGCATGAATTGACGTCATTGATACATGCGTTTCTTGCTCAAATAGGCGGTTACATAGCTTAACGCAGTCCACGTGGGTTCTACGTTTACATTGAAGTACAAGAATATGACCCACAACTAATAATAACGTGGACCGCCTCCGTGGCGTAGCGGTAGCGAACTCTGCCGCTGCGCAAGGAGGCGCGGTTTCGATCCCCGCGCAGTGCAAATATTTATATGAATGAATATGAATATATGCTTTGGTTTGGTCGTGCCTTGGAAAGCACGTTAAGTCGTTGGTCCCGGTTGCCATACGAACACCCAATGGCAGTCGTTACGGGTTGTTGGAGCCCTCAAAAGTCCAACAATTGGTCTAACTGCAATGCGAAAACAATATCGCCTTCGGGTTGTGGAGGTCAGACGGCAGTCGCTTCACGGAAAATATCGAAGTTTTGAAAAAAAACAACAATTTGGTAAAGCCGACCCCAGACTCCAAAGCTGAAAAGCTTCGGATACGACTGGGACTAACGCTGAGATGATGATAATGACTATTCATAATGTAGCATGGCACACGGAGATGCTACGCTCGTGCCACTGCAATCCACAGATACGGGCTTCACTATGAGAGGTGGAACGGGCGAAACTTAACACGTGCGTGCAGCCTGACGTGCACCGTACCACAGTATACATAGTCATGGGTTATAGTGTTTCTCTACGTGATTGAATCAGAAATGAGGAGATTCAAAGAAGAACTACAGTCGCCGACAGCCCCGCGGATTAGCTCTTTAAAGTGGCAGAGGGCGGGGCACATAGCACGTAGAGCCGTTGTCGATGGGGCAGAAAGGCTCTTGAATGGCGACCACGTACCGGCAAGCGCAGCGTCGGACACCCACCGACTAAGTGACCAATATCGCAGGGAAGCGCTGGATTGCGGCCATGACCAACCATTTTTTTTTTTTTAGAAATCCTTGGGGGAGGGCTATACCCAGTAGTGGAATTCATGAGGCTGTGATTATGATGGGTTATATTAGCGTACTTCAGTGGAAACATAGACCCATGTTATAGTTAAAATGCGCCGGTTGCCCGTGCACAGTGACGCGATGGGTCCGCGGCTTTATTCACACTAAGTGTGTGAATTGCAACATTGAAACGTTCTCAGGAGTTTTGGCGGGAAAGTTAAGCTAAGTGTCACGCTCATTCTTCATTGGACTTTTATATTATTTATAGTGTTGTTTACTAAATAAAAGTGCGTGATTTATGTAGGAAAAGTGCATTCAGTAAATAATTCATAAAGAACATTGAGATATCGCAGCATACTGGCCTCATCATGACTTTGCCTCAAACCTCCCTCCTAGACGGTTCACGCGGCCGTCTCTTTCGACGTGAATGAAAACTCATTACGTGACATTGACCAAATGCACAAAAAGAACAAAGCCAAAGAAGAAAGAAAGAAATAGTTCCTAACAACCAACACGTGACAATGGCTAAATGCACAAAACCGTGCGATCCCAAAGAAAAAAAAACATTAAAACGTTCTCAGACTTATAAATGGCTACCTATTCCAAGGAATAAAATAGAAAAGTTCATAGTGGCCCACTAAATGAATAGGTTCATAAATTTTTAAAAGGCTATTTTACTCCAGGTTTGTAGCCCCAGTGGCTATTAAAACTGGCAACTTACAAAATAAAACAATTGGTATAAACGATGCGGTAACACGGCGATAGAAAACGAATCGTGGACCAAAGGCTATCGGCTAAAAACTGGGTGGTAAGGATAATAACGCCCCAACCATGAATCCTTGCTTATGTATAAATGTGAAAGTGAGTTCGTTTGTGTATTCCATTTTGATAAAATTTGACACACAGAGTTTATAACCAGCAATAAAGCCGGCGCCAGACATAGTTCAAATATTTGATCACTAATTGTACAAATTAGTGCTCAAATATTTGAATACTTGTTTGGACACAAATGTGTAGCACGGGTATTTCAGTATTTGTTCAAAGCTTTGTTAAAACATTTGTACTTTGCCATTCGTTGTCGGTTTTCGAGCCCACATCAAAGCGTTCAAAGTTGTCTGTGTTCAAATATTTGGGTAGCCTGCTACACACGCGCAAAGTTCAGTTCAGTCAGTTTCTCGAAGCGCTGCCCAGAATTATCGTCGCGTCGTCATCAAAGTATAGGTGTTCGATTACGTTACGATACATTTCACACATCTACACGCGCCTTTTCGCGTTCTTCTTCTTCTAACTTTATTGTTTTGCATATGCAATAAATAATTAAATGCACTTAGGGCTATGTCTATGTGATCGAATCAGAAATGAGGAGATCCGCAGAAGAACGAGAGTAACCGATATAGCCCGAAGAATTGCAACACTAAAGTGGCAGTGGGCTGGACACATTGCCCGTAGGACCGATGCCCGATGGTGCCGACGGGTTCACGAGTGGCACCCACGCACTGGAAGACGTAGCGTGGGTAGGCCCCGGACAAGGTGGACCGACGACCTGGTGAAGGTCGCGGGAAACCGCTGGATGCGGGAGGAGCAGGACCGGTCGTCGTGGAGAACCTTGGAGGAGGCCTATGTCGATGATGATGAATATAGGTATATCGCGTCCACAAATCTGTTATCCATTCTGTTTGTTGTCTTTGCAACAACTGTCAAGTGAAAAAATCTGTGATCATGTCTGGCAGGTGTGACTGTTGGCCACATGCGTTATATCAATAGTTTAAAAATGACAAGTTACACGATGTCAAACTCTTACCAATCCATTAATTTCTAATCTTATGGCCTGTCAGCCGACCGTAATTAAGAGCAAAATATCCTATAATTTTAAGTTAGCAAAAACAACACAAAAGCGTCTTAGAAAGCTATTCGTTGATATTTTATGGGCATCCCGAACTCAAAGAAACCCTTAAAATAAAGCATTTTAAGATTTTGGACGAAATTCTTAGAAGGTCGAAGTACAGCGGCCGGCATCGGCCCGCACATGTTAGCAATAACTTAGAGCAATTCAAGCCGACGGATTCTGTGCAAATTCCTAAAAGAATCGGCCTCCCGAACATGTGCATCTGGGACAATTGACGGACGGCTACAGAAAAAATGGTAGAATGACTCCAGCATGGACCTTTTGGTAGTGTGGGATTTTATGAATTTTAAACGGAGAGACGGGGAAAGGGCAGTTGGTTTCTGGCCGCGACGAGCGACGGTTGAGGGTCGATCTTGAACTGCGATAGGGCGAGGGCTAGTGTCCAGGCTAGTTAATTTAGGAGATTTGGGAAGTAGCCTATGTCCTAGTATATCGCGAAGTAGTGAGTGAAATAATTACGTCAGACATAGTTGGGTTTAAGCCCAGATTAGATTAGTATAATATAATATAATATAATATAATATAGAATATTAAGTGCGTGTAAGTGTTGGCGTGATTGGGTGAGTCATTTATTATAATAACTATCCCAGGCTGATGAAGTTACTATAGTTCCTGTAATTAAGCAGACAGATACGTGTCCCTATTTATTATAATAAATGTATTTATAGTTTGGATTCAGTACGGGTGATGCAGCAGAGAAGCTACTAATGATAATTTATTCCAGACTGACTCCAGATAAACCATTTATGTGATTGTATTCAATCATTGGAGCCGTTCTGTCTTGTTTTATGTGCCCATATCCTGGTCCTTACCTTAGCGGATATTTATCAGCTTCGGTTGGCTATAGGGAAAGATCGTATGTATGGAGACAGCCCTCCGCCTAACTTGACCATGAGCTCTGATGCTCTGGACTCTAGACTCCTGACGATTACTGACTATAACAGGAGGGCAGAACCGTAATACACGCAGCTCATTTAAACCTAACTAGGCAAACCGCCTATCTAGAATCAGATTACCAGCCAAACGTTATTGATAATGTCCGCTTCCAAAAAGGTCTTGTCACAGAGCACTTGCGTGAAGATTTGATGCGCACACATCCCCAGGGAGTGGGGTAGGCATTACTAAGTACCACTAACTGAATCAGTAGGTGTCAAAAGGCACTAGGGAACGTATTTCGATAAAATCCAACCCGTCCGTTCTGTAGGACTATTTATGAATCGTCACTGTTTATCGAAACACGAGTACTACAAGATGCAATGCGTCTTTCGAATGGGGCAGATTAAGGGGATGTGAGGATGACGAGATTCCACCTCGGTGTGCAGCAGGAATAATCGCAATGAGTTCTGCTAGAGACTGAGTCTACGGTACGCTTGTACTAACTTGTGTAATACCTTAGAATTGGGACGGTTTGTCAAGGGTGTCAATCACATAATATATTTACAAGTCATAAACTCAGAACTTGTCTCCCTCGACAACAGGGAGCTTCGCAGTTCCCCTGTCCTAGGGTGGAAGGAGACATTTATTTAGTGTCTAGGGAGCGTGTTCTGTTAGAATCGTAATAGTATCCTCAGAGGTTCTATGCGTTAGGTCTAACAGAACACGTGCAACGAAGCATACGTTAATATAACGGTTCCCGGCTTCACTAAAGTGGGTATAATTCGTAGTAGATAAAGTAACGTGATCTAAAATTACTTATAAAGTGCAAGCGTAACGATCCCCACCACGCCACATAATAAGGTTTATTACAGATGACGGAGACAGCCCGCGTGCAGCATTTATATAATAGTTCTTAATATATTACATTATATAATTTTGCTTTTCCTCTCGTCTTCTTAGCGTCATATCATATCTATTATTATAAATTGTATACTTGTGTGTCCTAACTGTGAATTCCCATACTAACTTCCTCTGACCCCCCTCCGGTCCTTGAACTTTATAAGCGGGAACCGGGGGTTTAATACATGGGAATTCATTTCTTATATCGGTGGGAGGATGACCAAGTCTGGTGACGAATTCCTACAGTTACACGCGGGGTTGGGGCGTGTTTCCTCTCCCGCAGGGAGAGCCGTATTTAACTGTAATATTATCACAATTAGGAAAAACGAAAATTTTATCAGCCTAGGATAGTTTAGGTACACTTACATGTGGTGCCGTGACCAGGATTCTCGTCATTAAATGTACTGATTCAATTCAGTGCAACGAGAAAGAACAATGTAAGGGTTACTACGAAATAAAGACACAACGTACACAAAAGAGCCAAAACTATTGTTTTGTCAGGAACGATGGGTTTATTACCCAACATAATTTTATGCTTCTCTACAAAAAAGTCGGTAACAAAAAAAAAAGGAAAAAAAAATGTTACGAGTTTACGACGTTTACAATCACCCATTATGTTATCGTTTGGTAACGATGGTTGAAACAGCCAGCTGTTGACGAGCGGGTTCGATTCCCGCATGATTATTTGCTAAGATGCTTAGATTGCATTACCATTCATATCGTGTTTGGTCACCAGTGGAGTTATTATGTCTGTAATTATTTGGAATTTCTGTGTCACGGCTTGTGGGTTCGATTTCCGCATCAATTGTAGGATTTCGATTACGGCGTTAATATATTTAGTGGTAAGAATGTTGATTGGGTGGCTGAGTTACTTAATATTAAGTTCAAATCTCTGCAGAATTTTGTATCTGGCCGTAGGTACCTATATCTAGAACAAAGGGTTCGATCCCCTAAAATTGTGAATTTAGTACCTTTCGGTAAGTGAAGACCTAGTAATATAATACGTTTTACTCAAACCAATAAAGGTGAAGTCAGTGTCTGAGAGGTTATATCAGTTATAATGGGTTCGACTCCCTGCAAATGTGAGTGCTGTATCTGACAATATGTGGATTCCAGTAATAAAAGTTTCGAATCTCTGACGATGCAAATATAGTATTTGGATATAAGGAGGTGTTTGTGCATTTGAGATTTTATGCGTGTAATGAGAATGCGTTCAGGAGTAAGGTACGCCTTATTACGAGTAGTTCTAATACAATAAGCGAATGATACCGATGGAACGTGAATCTTATTTATAATTACAATGTATTTACTAAGGAGGTATATCAGCTAAAATCATTAGAAAAAAAAAATAACTCTCTCCAGCTCGTTAGGGGGCGATGCATGTATAACTGAATAGATACTCGTTTGGCCTTATTTTAAATTCCAGGATGTTAAGTCTACACTCTGCTGCCACTACGCTAGATGTGCCTGAACCTCTGGGCACTTGATTTGTGAGTTGCGGTTGGTTTAAGGTTCCTTCGAATCCAGCTGACATAAGGTGACTTCGACGGCGGTAGCTGAGGCGTGTCTCCTGTTACGAAGCTAAGTTTCATTTTCGTTACACACACTTCATTAACTATAGCTACGTGGAATATTTTGTTATCTCATAAAATATTGTAAGTTCATGTTTTAAAACAATGGTCTATAGTCATAAACATAAAGATAAATTCATAAAAAAAAAAAGGAATTAGGAAACAAATAAAATTAATGTCACCACGAGAAACAATAGAATAGAATAGGATAGAATACTCTTTACTATGTACACCATATAGATTACAAAAACATAAATGTAAGGATGTTACAAAGGGTGACACTTTGGGCGGTCTTATCGCTCAGAGCGATCTTTTGCAGACAGCCTTTGGGTGGAATAGTAAGGGGAAGGAGAGAGAGATAATGTAGGTAGTCTACAGGGTACTATTTACAATTTTACATAGTTTATATAATAAATATGCACGTTAAGTGTATCATACTGGTCTAATAAATATATACATCTAATTAATGAAAATCATACAAAAGCAAATAAAATAAAAATAATGACATGACTATCATAAAAATAAAACTGAGACATAACAATGCATCAAAGTCTGTCAATATAAATGCTTCTGTCAGAAATTCATCACTATTTTAGGAAGCTTATTGTCAAATAAATATGACTTTAGTTGAGGTATCGAGTGTACACTCATCAGCTCCCTAAAATTCTTAAGCAACATGATAAAAATAATCGGAGCCATCGGAAAAAAAAAACCACTCTGGCGCATAAGTTCTGTTCTGCCCCACTTGATAACGTCTGTTTCTTGTGAACTTATCTGCCATTCCCGAAAATGTCAATGTCAAAATGTGATATCGAATAAAAATAGGGTTTACAACTATACTACTAAAACTTTCTTCTCTTTTGGTATATATATTAACTTATTCTGCTTATTTCTGCTACTTGTTTTCTGTCACTTAAATAAAATTTTAAGAGCTCAAGGACATTTCCTCTTATGTCATAAGCGTCACTCAGTATCAACGATTGGTTACCGCGAAAGAATGTTATGATCATATAGCAGCTAGCAGATTAGTGTTCTAGTAAGACGATAACTGATTGCACAGTATAGGATGTCTTTTCGAATTACTATAACTTGCCAACTCTTATAGGAATTCAAAACTGTTCTCGCCTCTTACAATCAGAGGGGGGCATCTAGTTTTAATCGAGTCTAATATGCTCATGTGCGAACTATTTCAGTGCTTCCTGGATATATCTGCCGGCAGCTGAAGTAAGCTGACTCAACATGAGGAGCATAAGGAGAGGCCTCTGCCAGCGGTGGCTACAACATGCCGAGTTTAGAACGAGCGAGCACCGTAGGTAGCGTGGCTCAATAACACAAATACTCTTGAAGAGATCCTGGTATGTAAAACAATATTATAAGCATGCACAGGATTCTGGACTTAGATGAGGCGCGGTAATGTTAGTTGAATTAATATACAAAGAGTATTTGCAGAACAGTATTAGTTCGAATGTTATAAAACGATTGATACGTGTATTAGGTGAAGATTCTTCTGTGACATAGTAAGAGCAGACCTTGCATCCAGTTGGAATCTTGTAGGATTGAATACAATAATGCTAATAATACATACATAATTACAATATTCTAGTTGGTATTTGATTAGATGAATGCATCAGATAAGGGTAGGTCTACATAGGCATAGGTCATCCTATTGTGAAAGCTCAAACGCTGTACTGCGTCACGCGTCTGATTTTCAGAGGGGGGAATGTGACTGTTGGCCACATGCGTTATATCAATAGTTTAAAAATGACAAGTTACACGATGTCAAACTCTTACCAATCCATTAATTTCTAATCTTATGGCCTGTCAGCCGACCGTAATTAAGAGCAAAATATCCTATTATTTTAAGTTAGTAAAAACAACACAAAAGCGTCTTAGAAAGCTATTCGTTGATATTTTATGGGCATCCCGAACTCAAAGAAACCCTTAAAATAAAGCATTTTAAGATTTTGGACGAAATTCTTAGAAGGTCGAAGTACAGCGGCCGGCGTCGGCCCGCACATGTTAGCAATAACTTAGAGCAATTCAAGCCGACGGATTCTGTGCAAATTCCTAAAAGGGTCGGCCTCCCGAACATGTGCATTGGGACAATTGACGGACGGCTACAGAAAAAATGGTAGAATGACTCCAGCATGGACCTTTTGGTAGTGTGGGATTTTATGAATTTTAAACGGAGAGACGGGGAAAGGGCAGTTGGTTTCTGGCCGCGACGAGCGACGGTTGAGGGTCGATCTTGAACTGCGATAGGGCGAGGGCTAGTGTCCAGGCTAGTTAATTTAGGAGATTTGGGAAGTAGCCTATGTCCTAGTATATCGCGAAGTAGTGAGTGAAATAATTACGTCAGACATAGTTGGGTTTAAGCCCAGATTAGATTAGTATAATATAATATAATATAGAATATTAAGTGCGTGTAAGTGTTGGCGTGATTGGGTGAGTCATTTATTATAATAACTATCCCAGGCTGATGAAGTTACTATAGTTCCTGTAATTAAGCAGACAGATACGTGTCCCTATTTATTATAATAAATGTATTTATAGTTTGGATTCAGTACGGGTGATGCAGCAGAGAAGCTACTAATGATAATTTATTCCAGACTGACTCCAGATAAACCATTTATGTGATTGTATTCAATCATTGGAGCCGTTCTGTCTTGTTTTATGTGCCCATATCCTGGTCCTTACCTTAGCGGATATCTATCAGCTTCGGCTGGCTATAGGGAAAGATCGTATGTATGGAGACAGCCCTCCGCCTAACTTGACCATGAGCTCTGATGCTCTGGACTCTAGACTCCTGACGATTACTGACTATAACAGGAGGGCAGAACCGTAATACACGCAGCTCATTTAAACCTAACTAGGCAAACCGCCTATCTAGAATCAGATTACCAGCCAAACGTTATTGATAATGTCCGCTTCCAAAAAGGTCTTGTCACAGAGCACTTGCGTGAAGATTTGATGCGCACACATCCCCAGGGAGTGGGGTAGGCATTACTAAGTACCACTAACTGAATCAGTAGGTGTCAAAAGGCACTAGGGAACGTATTTCGATAAAATCCAACCCGTCCGTTCTGTAGGACTATTTATGAATCGTCACTGTTTATCGAAACACGAGTACTACAAGATGCAATGCGTCTTTCGAATGGGGCAGATTAAGGGGATGTGAGGATGACGAGATTCCACCTCGGTGTGCAGCAGGAATAATCGCAATGAGTTCTGCTAGAGACTGAGTCTACGGTACGCTTGTACTAACTTGTGTAATACCTTAGAATTGGGACGGTTTGTCAAGGGTGTCAATCACATAATATATTTACAAGTCATAAACTCAGAACTTGTCTCCCTCGACAACAGGGAGCTTCGCAGTTCCCCTGTCCTAGGGTGGAAGGAGACATTTATTTAGTGTCTAGGGAGCGTGTTCTGTTAGAATCGTAATAGTATCCTCAGAGGTTCTATGCGTTAGGTCTAACAGAACACGTGCAACGAAGCATACGTTAATATAACGGTTCCCGGCTTCACTAAAGTGGGTATAATTCGTAGTAGATAAAGTAACGTGATCTAAAATTACTTATAAAGTGCAAGCGTAACGATCCCCCACCACGCCACATAATAAGGTTTATTACAGATGGCGGAGAAAGCCCGCGTGCAGCATTTATATAATAGTTCTTAATATATTACATTATATAATTTTGCTTTTCCTCTCGTCTTCTTAGCGTCATATCATATCTATTATTATAAATTGTATACTTGTGTGTCCTAACTGTGAATTCCCATACTAACTTCCTCTGACCCCCTCCGGTCCTTGAACTTTATAAGCGGGAACCGGGGGTTTAATACATGGGAATTCATTTCTTATATCGGTGGGAGGATGACCAAGTCTGGTGACGAATTCCTACAGTTACACGCGGGGTTGGGGCGTGTTTCCTCTCCCGCAGGGAGAGCCGTATTTAACTGTAATATTATCACAATTAGGAAAAACGAAAATTTTATCAGCCTAGGATAGTTTAGGTACACTTACACAGGTAAAACATACAAGTGTTCAAATATGTGAGCAGTGTTTGCAAAGTCTTTGTACACATGTTTGTCTGTGTCTGGCGCCGGCTAAACGCAAAGGATACTTTTGACCTCGTAGTTGACCTTGAGAGGTCGTGACTACTTAACCGGACTATCCTGTGGCTGCCTTAAATGAATTTAAAACCACCAGCCAGGGGCATCTAAAAATTAAGCGTCAACATGCTAAGGGCACCGCCTGTGGAGTACGAATCTCGGCTTAGGGCGTCGCTGGAGAGAACAACAAGGCACGGCTGGATCGAATTTTTTATTATTAGTTCGGTTAGACCGCGGCGTTTCCTAGTACTCTAGCTCTGAGAAGAAACGCCTAAACAAACTCAGAGGTCATGGTCGGGAATTTATATTTACTGGCTCAGCTGCGACGCGGGCTGGCCTTGAACACAATGTGTCTCCTTTTATAACTTCATCGGTTAACAGCTAATGACATCATCTCGCCTTCCTTCTCCCGCGGAACGCACTTGTCTATGGTTCAAGAAAAGAGAATTGGGAGGGGTCGATCGCTCGGCTACAGAAGTTTCGAGAAGAACGATTGTTGTCTTGCTCGGATGGTGGCTGGTAAAATCCCATCCCATAAACCCCATGGGGTTGAGCGTCTAGCAGTTTGGCTGATGTCTGTGAGTATTCATTTCTGTACCCGGAATATTTCTCCCCGTGTTTTCTTGTTCTATAGTGCTGACTTAGGTCAAATGTTGTTCTAGATTTGGCTCTTTTTGGCGGCCTAGGGCAGGAACCCTTGTGGAGGCGTCGCGTGCTGACTTGCCTCAGGTGGCCTTGATTCCGATCGGATCAGGCTTGTTTGGAGTAGAAGTGTGCTGAACCCTGGTGGTACGGCACATCCAATTCTCTTTCGACAGCGACTAGACAGGTATAAGCTGTCATAATTTCTTTGCTCCGGGTGTTCCCAAAATACCTAATCCCGCAGGCCGCGTTCAACCGTGCATTAATCTCACACCCGTCAGTTAGTGAAGCCAAGGGTCTTTGTACCGTAAACCAGAAGCGTTAGTCAGGAGAGCTAATCAGAAACGTAGACTCCCTGTCCTTATTTATTTGTTTTGATGTATCTAGTGAGTGAGAGTGAGTTTAAAACAGGTTGCATGTAAATAGGCTGTACTTATCAAGTCTTGTTGATATATGTTGTGCACAACCTGAGATAACTTTTGTAACGACTGAGCTGTGGTCACAACGGTTCACCTCACGAATCCTTCATCAAGCGACCCTGAGCTTGCTGAATTGTCTCATATGGATTCCCTGTCCCACTTCGACCCGAGACGGAGTGAGTCAGGAAATCGACTAGGTAAGTTAGGAGATTGTTTTGTCATATATTTATGACACAGGGTAATTATAAAATAAACTTGTAATTGTATCCATTTATTGTTTTATTTAATTCTCCTAGCTACCAATTATTTACATAATTAAATTTACTGTAACTGCCGGGTAAGGGTAAAATTAGCCACCCAGAGAACAATAACGTTACACCTGTTGTCGCGTTCAGTTTAAGTTTTCGGCAGCTTTCAGCCATAAACACAAAAATCAGAGGAGGTATTCAACATGACTATACTTAGTAAAAATAAGCAGGACTGCACAACAGGATGGGGACCCTGTTTCAAGTTAACCAAACACTAACTTTATTTTTATAAATATTAAGTTTGTTTCAGAATAACCAGTATTAAAGAAGTCATAAATATGTTTTAGTTTTAGCGTTAACTAAACTTTATTTTGTAGGAATGAAAGTAAATTTTCTATATTGTCATATTTGTTTATCGCATTTTACGATACCTTATAACAGAAACAACATCATTCATAAGAATCCTCCTCATCGTCACTACTTGGTTCACTTTTAATCCCATATGTATCTGCGGGCAAAAGCAGTCTTCTCTTTCTCACGTCCCGCACTGTTCTCTCATTTTCCTCTTCATCCCTGGGCCTCTTCAGGAACTGTTGCAAAACTGATAGTATATTAATTTGGGCCTCAACCCGCTTCGTCATTGGTATCATGTTGAGCAGTGGAACTAATGATAATGCGAAGTGTGTACTATCTGGATCGGCGTTTGTAGTAGCATCTGGTTTTGATGACGATCCAGTATTGTCACAATTTGGTGAGGTTTTGATATTGTCAGTTTTAGGCGTTTTGGCTTTATGAGAAACTGATGGAGATCTAATTTTGTGTAACGGTTCTGGGATAGATATTTCTTCAAAATTTGTGTCAACTGTTACAGTTATATTATGAGCTTCATTGTTTTCTGGAAGATCTATCTCGTTTGTGGCCGTAGAGTCTTCTTCTGCGTTGTCATATACACTTTTTAGAAATAATAAATCGTTGTAGTAAATGTATGGCCGTCTTTTGTAGGAGATTCCGAAGACCCATTTTGGTTCCTTCTGACGTTTGACTTCTTTGGCAAAGCAATTTTGGATATTCCTCCATCTTTTAATTACTTGATCCACTGAAAAAGAGAGAAAATGGCTTAGTGTATGCATTATATAAGTGTGTCAAGCAGGAGCTGCATATCACGGGGATGAATATGCTGCGGTGGATGTGTGGAGTTACGCGGAAAGACCGCATCAGGAACTCCCGCATCCGTAGCGGTCTTCTTATCCGTGACATAGCAGACAAACTGCAGGAGGGACGGCTACGTCTTACGCAAACCCGCAAAATGTTACATGGGTAAAAAATGTCTCGTCATGGCGCCTCCGTCGGGCCGGAACAAGCGAGGTAGACCAGAGAAATGCTGGCCTGACGTTGTAAGAGATGACATGTGTGCCAACAATCTCTTAGCACATGTTGTTAAAGATCGCGCGCAATGGAGAAGAATGTGCAGAAAAACGGACCCGGGCTCCAACGTGAGAGCCACGGATGCAACCGGAATAAACGTTAAGATGATGATTATTATATAAGTGTGTTACAATTTCTTCTCATTTAAATCTACCAACTCGCAAAAGGCACAAATGCCTGTGGACTAAAATGTTCTATAAAACTAAAAATATAAGCCAACTAAAAATAAAGGTGAAGCCGTACGGAGGGCGGGTCTGAGCAGTTGTGTTGCGATGGGTGCCGGGTACGACACGCCCAATGTTGTGTCGGGAGTTTGGTCGTGAAGGGTCCCCAGATCAATCTCCCTCTGGCGCAGCATCCTTGGTCGTGTTGTTGGGTTTAACATTGCATCACCTCGCTAAACTGCCGTCTTCCTTCCTATTCACTAAGTTTTTTAAAAGGTTGTTCTAGGGTACACTTTATAATAAAAGTTCATTATAATGTATGTATATTGTGCTTTGTTACAGTAAGGATTCACGATGACTTTATTATTATTACCATCTATTACACTTAAATAAATTTATTTGAACTATCTTCCGAATTTATGAGGCTTTTAATTAAATAAATTATTTAGTTGTTACGTAGGCTATAAGTGTCAATGTAAAAAACCTAAATGGATCACGGGTAGAGATGGGCGGGTGGGTAAAAAATGGGTAGGTAAAAATTGGAAGGAAAGGGTAAAATAGGTAAAAAAAAGAAATACTCTTTTTTACCGGGTATTTATAATAAATACCGGGTATAAAATGAGTTGTTATTTAATTGGCTTCGTCATCAATACTACGATCAGGTACTGGAGTGCTTTGGGGTACTACTACCATCTTTGGGACCCAAGTCAACCCTACCTGCCTGACGGTGCACCCGCTGACTTACGGATGGGGTGCTGACGCCGGCTTTCCCTTCGGAGCTGAGTGGTCTGACGGCAGTCGCTCTCGTAAAAGTCAAACAAGCCAAACTGTTATAAATAGGAAAGGAAGAAATGCACGTGACACAGTTAGGACGCCGCCGCAAAACGGCGCGTAGGAGCTACGCCCGACTCCTGTGACCTGTGGGCTAGGTCTACCGTGTCAGAGGCGGATACGGCTGAAGAAGCGAGGCCAAACCAGGAAAATCCGTTGCGCTTTACCTGGTGTGGTGACGCCGAAAGTATGTTGTTCTGGAGCCAGCTCGAAAGAATATTTCACGGGATCTCGTTATCCCAGCGAGTGGTTCTGGGTGGTGATTTGAACGGTCATGTGGGTGAGAAGAGTAACGGGCTTGAGCGTGTTCACGGCAGCTTTTGGTACGGCGGTCGCACCGCAGAAGGAAACAACATTCTCCAAACGTGTGCGGCCGCTGACCTTGCAATCGTGAACAAATCGTGCACCTACTTCAAAAAGAAGCAGGAGCACCTTGTCACCTATCGCAGTGGGCGAAGCGCTACCCGGATAGACTTTCTACTGACTAGGAGACACCACATCGGCAAAGCAGCCAACTGCAAAATCATAGCCAGTGAGAGTCTCACTGCACAATACCGTCTCCTTTTCATAGACCTCTGCGTAAAGGCCCAACGTAGACGTATAAAGCACTGCCGGCACTAGATTTGGTGGTGGCTGCTTGATGAAATAAGTCCCAGGAGTTCGCATCGGTTATTACCGACAAGTGCGCTGGACCGATGGAGAATATGTCCAAGACCATTGGGGCAGGATCCAGGCAGCTAATATTAGGGCGGCACGGGTGGTGCTCGGAGTCTCTAAGGGCGGTCGCAAATATGAAAAGGATACCTGGTGGTGGGACGACACAGAGAGACTAGGGTGAAGAAAGCCCTCTTTAAAACTTGACATCCGACCGGATCTCCTGAAGATCGCGACGCATATAAGGTTGTCAAACGTGCCACTAAAAGAGTTGTAGCCAGAGCCAAAACCAGACCACTTGCAATCGCTTTACGAGAAGTAGGAATCATCTGAGGGGCAAAAGATCTTTTCCAAATCGGCATTTTCCAGGGTCAAAGCGGCACAGGATATATCCAAGTGCCGGTGTGTAAAGGACCCTACTGGCAACCTGCTATGCAAAGACCTTGCGCTGAAGGAGAGATGGTGCTTGTACTTCCACGAGCTGCTGAATAAGCAGCACCAAGAGGTTCAGACACCGAAATTCATTCCAAATCTTGAATTAGTGCCCCCGATAAAGCCCGAGGAAGTCCAAACGATTCTTCGTTGCATGGCAAATCGGAAAGCTGTCGGAACTGGCGGAGTCCCCATTGAGGTCTGAAAGGCGATGGGTCCTCGCGATTCCGGCATGTTAACTAACCTTCTGAACAACGCGTTATAAACAGTAAAAATAAACAAATGTACCTATATAGCAGCCTCTGGCGTCGTCCTAATTGGCGTATATCTCACGATGACACGATTCGTTCTCTTCGAGCGATGAGTTTAAACATACAGATTTCATCTGAGTGTCCTAATTTGAACCTCGTAACTAATCCTGCATAGGACACTCTGATGAAATCTGTATGTTTGAACTCATCGCACGAAGGGAACGCATCGTGTCATCGTGCGATCTTTGCCAATTAGGATGATGCCTCTAAGAAAACGACACAGTTATACGGCACCTTTACTATACATCTATCTATAATTTAATAAATACACTATTAACGCATTATTTGCTTAGATTTAAACACAGTTTATGGACAAATTTTCCTGTTTTAAAATTGACGTTTGCCAGTCTTTGTATGT
The DNA here is from genome assembly GCA_017933935.1 of Sesamia nonagrioides. Taxonomy (NCBI): domain Eukaryota; kingdom Metazoa; phylum Arthropoda; class Insecta; order Lepidoptera; family Noctuidae; genus Sesamia; species Sesamia nonagrioides. The sequence continues at coordinate 20,066 of JADWQK010001579.1, read as the reverse complement.
AATAACGATTGAAGATTCAAAATTGGACGTAGTTTAGCAGAAAGGACTCAACCCACAAATTGTCAAAAATGAGTTATATATGCCAAAGAGGTCCTAAAGGTTGGTTCTTTCACTCAGCATAAAAGATCCGTGATACTACTGACATAAGTATGATTTTTTAATGACGCGAACCAACCCACAAAGGGACGGGTATTTTTCTACAAATCACTGAAATATCCCAAATCGCTTGGGTCATTTTTGATATATCCGACTTGAAAGAAGCAGTTCTATTTTTAATATAACAGAATTGTCTCAAAACACTTAAATCGTTTCAGTTAAAATACCTAAAGAGCAACCATTTTTTTATTCAACTAAAATAACTCAAAATGTGTGCATCATTTCTGATGACCCAAACTATTCACATAGTTTGGGTCATTTCAGCTAAATGCAAAAGCAAATATAATTATCGTTTCAGTTAAATTATCTTCGTGGAAACTATTATACAGTTTTTATCCAACTAAAACGACTTATACTGTGTGAATTATTTTTGTTAAGAGGCGTATTACAAAAAAATCGGAAATTGCATGTTGCCGACGTTGAAAAAGTATGTTTTGTATGCGTCGTATCAAATAACAATTACGTGGAAAAAATAGTTTGTTTTCTCTACTACAATGATGATAAAACCAATTTTAGGTAACTTATTTAATTATTTAGTAATAAGCTTTCCCCCGTTGCATGTTTAGACAAAAACCTGCGGAGACATGAATTGAGAGCTCTAATTTGGAGATTCTTCTGTATATATACCACCACAAAAAATATAATAAGCTCTTAAATATCCTATACTTCAACAATTTAGAAAAAAATATTTAGTTACAAGTTTATTACATAAAGAAAAAAATATACAATAATCACATTATCGACCGAAAAGGCTTCGAAACAAGCCCCAATATCTCCTAAGTTTTACAATTTTTGGGAATAAAATTTACACTAAAATATTAATCAATCGTTAACCATGGTATTATTTTTACTTTTTAATTCGCTACTATTATTGTTTAATTAAATAAATAAAAAGACTATATATTTCGTTGCATAATCCATCTGCGTTTAGTAAGGCGCGAGCGCCTGTCAGGGAAGGACGTGTGTCAAAATCTTTCTCGCCCGTCTTCGCTTCGATACTATGTCGTATACGTCCCCATTGCTATTGTGTGCGTTTGTACTACGGACGCGGTTTTTGATCTTTGTAACTATTTATTTCCGAACAATATATTATTTCAATTAGTATGAAGTTTCGGGGGTGCAGATCATGAAAATGACCTCATTTTTGAAATCAAAGATGGCCGACACCAATTTTATGATATTTTGACATGGGTGCCGTGACAGGGGTTTTCGAGGGGTGCTGATCACAAAAATGACGTCATTTTTGAAATCCAAGATGGCCGACACCAATTTTATGACATTTCGACATGTTACGCGTTTACGGCTAGCGCGGAACGTCAAGTTTAGATAACTTTTGCAAATTTCACTCACACAGAAGATTTCATTTTTAGTTAATTATCTATACTAATATATAAAACTAAGATTCTGTTTGTTTGTTTGTTTGAACGCGCTAATCTCAGGAACTACTGTTCCGATTTGAGTTCTTGTTGCGTTGGATAGCCTATTAATCCAGGAAGGCTTTAGGCTTTAGGATACAACATCACGCTGCGACCAATAGGAGCGGAGCATATATAAAAACATATCGAAAGCTACGCGGGTGAAACCGCGCGGTGCAGCTAGTTTAATATAAAAAAAGCTGTATACATTTTAAAATAGTTTCCCTCGATTGCATTGACCGGCTCTTTTTCTGGGATCAATTATTTCGGGAAGAATGCACCAATAATAAAATTTTGTCAAACAGGGAATCATTCACACCGCAAACAAACAAACATTTTTGTTTCCAATATTTAGTCGGCCCTGATCTTGATAATACCATGGTTATCATTAAAAATTACGTCATCAACATTAAATAAGGAACATTTATTTTTATTTTTTTGACGGACTGCTGCATCTGGTTTAATTGCGCGTATAGAAATGGGACATTTTATTTCTATAAGTCCTTCCTCACAAATTCCGTCTAGTGAAGCACCTCAGAAACAATAAGTCTCATCAAAGAAAAAACCAGATTTTTGGATAGTTATGTTCTCTTCAATGGCAAGTTGCTCAATAGCCTTTACCTCATTTTCTTTGCCGTATTTTATTGACGCTACATGGTCCAAGGAAGATCCATAGAAAATTCATTAAACGAGTGGCGCCGAATTCGAATTCGGGCATTTAGACTTCGTTACTGTCTTTTAACCATAACTTTTTGTACCATAACTGTTCGTTACTTTTAACCATAACTTTTCTAAATGACAGTAACGACGTCTAAATCCTCGTGACACTAATGTCACATATTCGTCACTGCAGAATAATCAAAGTTTCAGACTCTTTGGTCCAGCCATTGTCGAGATACACGGTGGGCGTAACGTTCATAATTATGAACCTTTCGCCCTCCTTATATTTCGAAAACTTGAGATCTTACAGGGTTGAAACACGAATTTTATATTAGTGACGAATGCGTTTAGCTATCGTAACAAGAAACGAGAAACAGAAACTAAGTAATTACTTAATAATCATAAGAAAACTGGTGGGGGCAAGGTGTAAACAGCCATTGCTTCAACAAGCAATATCGACCAGACCAAGGCCGTCACAAATTATAGCGAATATTAAAATGTGCGTCACATTTTCGTCACTAAAGGATGTGATACTTGCCAAGTCGCTAGCAGGTTGGTCGCAAGGTTCTGAAGTTAATTTCTAATATATTTTTATATGTACTGGCATTACCATCAGCAATTAATATACAGTATATTAAATAACAGAGGGCGTTCCCTTAAACTCGTTAATATATATCATTAATAGATTAAAATAAAAATATCAGCATAGAAAAATAAGCATAAAAAAGTCCGAATAAAAAAAAATTCTAATTGGAAATAAATTTGAAACCTCCTGTTTTAAATCAAAATAGTAGCGTAGTATCATAAACAAATTGCGACCTTGCCGTCTTTCATGTTCGCGTGTACAGTGTGTTTCTTTTACATGTCAATTTAAAATTTTTATTGAATATTTTCTTATTGGAAAAATTTTAAAAACATTTTGTTTTCGAATGAACATATTTTTTTTAGCATGTATGTATGCTATACTATTTAGGGTTAACGGGAACGCCCTCTGTTAGTTAACATACTGTATTATAAATTAATTTCCGAGTTACTACGGAGGACTTAAATCCCTCTACCAGTATTGTTGGTTCCATACTAGAAGATGAACCGAAGTGATTTTTAGAGCATTTTTGAACAGCAAGTTGTTGTTCTTTTTTATTTGTGCAGTCAGAAATTTCACAATATTAATTCCGGACTCCGATGTAAAAAACTTTCCCTGATGTCCTTTAATAGTTGCAACACCAGACAATGCATTATGTATATTGATTTTTATATGAGCGTTTGCCCTAGTAACACTCTACTTCCACTGGTATCATCGGGATATTATGGGTGTCACCTCGTAATCGAGCAGTAGCTGTTTCCTCCTGAGCTGTGACAATTATACTTTTTTTTGCGACATGTTTCCACATGTCAACTACATACTTTGTACATGACATCCTTACTAATATTATAAATCGGAAAGTGAGTTTGTTTTTGCGACATGTTTCCACATGTCAACTATATACTTTGTACATGACATCCTTACTAATATTATAAATCGGAAAGTGAGTTTGTTTTTGCGACATGTTTCCACATGTCAACTACATACTTTGTACATGACATCCTTACTAATATTATAAATCGGAAAGTGAGTTTGTTTTTGCGACATGTTTCCACATGTCAACTACATACTTTGTACATGAAATCCTTACTAATATTATAAATCGGAAAGTGAGTTTGTTTTTGCGACATGTTTCCACATGTCAACTACATACTTACTTTGTACATGACATCCTTACTAATATTATAAATCGGAAAGTGAGTTTGTTTTTGCGACATGTTTCCACAACTACATACTTTGTACATGACATCCTTACTAATATTATAAATCGGAAAGTGAGTTTGTTTTTGCGACATGTTTCCACATGTCAACTACATACTTTGTACATGAAATCCTTACTAATATTATAAATCGGAAAGTGAGTTTGTTTTTGCGACATGTTTCCACATGTCAACTACATACTTACTTTGTACATGACATCCTTACTAATATTATAAATCGGAAAGTGAGTTTGTTTTTGCGACATGTTTCCACATGTCAACTACATACTTTGTACATGACATCCTTACTAATATTATAAATCGGAAAGTGAGTTTGTTTTTGCGACATGTTTCCACATGTCAACTACATACTTTGTACATGACATCCTTACTAATATTATAAATCGGAAAGTGGTTGTTTTGCGACATGTTTCCACATGTCAACTACATACTTTATTGCATGACATCCTTACTAATATTATAAATCGGAAAGTGAGTTTGTTTTTGCGACATGTTTCCACATGTCAACTACATACTTTGTACATGACATCCTTACTAATATTATAAATCGGAAAGTGAGTTTGTTTTTGCGACATGTTTCCACATGTCAACTACATACTTTGTACATGAAATCCTTACTAATATTATAAATCGGAAAGTGAGTTTGTTTTTGCGACATGTTTCCACATGTCAACTACATACTTACTTTGTACATGACATCCTTACTAATATTATAAATCGGAAAGTGAGTTTGTTTTTGCGACATGTTTCCACATGTCAACTACATACTTTGTACATGACATCCTTACTAATATTATAAATCGGAAAGTGAGTTTGTTTTTGCGACATGTTTCCACATGTCAACTACATACTTTGTACATGACATCCCTACTAATATTATAAATCGGAAAGTGAGTTTGTTTTTGCGACATGTTTCCACATGTCAACTATATACTTTGTACATGACATCCTTACTAATATTATAAATCGGAAAGTGAGTTTGTTTTTGCGACATGTTTCCACATGTCAACTACATACTTTGTACATGACATCCTTACTAATATTATAAATCGGAAAGTGTGTTTGTTTTTGCGACATGTTTCCACATGTCAACTACATACTTTGTACATGACATCCTTACTAATATTATAAATCGGAAAGTGAGTTTGTTTTCGCGACATGTTTCCACATGTCAACTACATACTTTGTACATGACATCCTTACTAATATTATAAATCGGAAAGTGAGTTTGTTTTTGCGACATGTTTCCACATGTCAACTACATACTTTGTACATAACATCCTTACTAATATTATAAATCGGAAAGTGAGTTTGTTTTTGCGACATGTTTCCACATGTCAACTACATACTTTGTACATGACATCCTTACTAATATTATAAATCGGAAAGTGAGTTTGTTTTTGCGACATGTTTCCACATGTCAACTACATACTTTGTACATGAAATCCTTACTAATATTATAAATCGGAAAGTGAGTTTGTTTTTGCGACATGTTTCCACATGTCAACTACATACTTACTTTGTACATGACATCCTTACTAATATTATAAATCGGAAAGTGAGTTTGTTTTTGCGACATGTTTCCACATGTCAACTACATACTTTGTACATGACATCCTTACTAATATTATAAATCGGAAAGTGAGTTTGTTTTTGCGACATGTTTCCACATGTCAACTACATACTTTGTACATGACATCCCTACTAATATTATAAATCGGAAAGTGAAGTGAGTTTGTTTGTTCCGCTTTCACTCCGTAACTACTGAACCGATTGCTTTAAAATTTTTCAAACGTAAAGTTGGAAGTCCGGATTAAATAATAGGGTACTTTTTATCCCGGAAAAAATATATTCCCGAGGGAATTGAATTACCAAGAAACAAGCCGATTTTGTATTCAGCTAAAATGGCGTAAGTTATTGAGTCGTGTCAGTTAAATTTTCGTTTTTTTTTTTTTATAAATTATAAACTAGCGCTTGACCGCAATCCAGCCTGATGGTAGGCAGTGACGCAATCGTTGATGGTAAAGCGCACTATTTACTAAGAGCCTCTTCACTCTAGCCTTGAAGACGCTCAAATTGTAGTCCGACGGAAACACCGCCGCTAGCAAATTGTTCCAGTCCCGCAATGTACGGGGTATAAACGAGGAGGCGATACGCATCATCCGTATCGTAGTGGTGTTAACAACGTAAGGGTGGGAGATGGGGGAATTAAATCATGCAATTTCCCTCGCACACTTCCCAAAATGTATCCTATAGAACACCGAAAGGCACCGAAACGCCTATGCTCTAGGCTTTGGAGACCATCTCGAGTTAAATCAGCGAGAGTTTAATCAGGGTTTATCTTCCAGATAAACTTCGTAATTTTTTTGTACAGTCATCCCCGCTTTTAGATACTGACAGTCACTATTGCTCTCTTCTTTATAGGGGCTTGTACTTGTACGGGTTCATTTATTGGAACAGTCAAAGAAGCAGTAAGAAAAATTATTGTCATGGGCGTACCGAGGGGGGGGGGGGGAAGGAGAAGGCAGCTGCCCCCCTCCCCTGGAAATCTTGCAGAACACGTATGATCTCCCGTAATTATTAAACAGTATAAACGAGGACTTATCTCTAACTTTTAAATAAACCATGCAATAGACACTATCAAAATGTACGGTGTTATTGCCAGAAATCGCGTGCAACTATAGCACACAGATTATCCACTCTAAAAATATGATTTGCAATTATTTGTTACTTGGATCTGTTTTGAGAAATTAAAAGAAACACTTCATAATATTAAAACCAATTTAGCAGAAACGACTCAAAGCAACATTTTTCCCAATAACTCGAAAATAAGTTGGTCTATGTTACTACAACTTTATTCATATTTTTTTGGTATATTTTGCCCTTACGTGGTTATATTTCAAAATATTCCAAATACAATATTATTACAGCAATACACACCTAAACTTTTTATTTTTTAATGGCACTAGAGTATCTTTGTGCCAATGTCAATGTGGATAAAAAGGTAAGGAAACCAATGAAGGAAACAGACAGGAGGAATATCAAAACATCAAGGAATGATTTATATGATCAGGAAAGGTAAGGCTAATAAACTAATTTAAAATACATAAAATATTTTATAATAAAAGTAAGGACATATTATGATATAGGTAGGTAGGTAAGTATTTAGGTACAATCTAAACTTTAAATCAAATCAAATCAAGTTTTCAAGTTTTATGGTGTTTTAGTTAATTTTAGCACTGAATAACAATAACACAGTAGTCAGATCACTTCATCTACACATTGTTTGTATTTTTAGCACTAAAATCACTGTTTTAAATGTATATAAGGAAAAAGTTTGAAGAGAACTAAGTACTTCTAACAATAGTTTATATATATAATATAATAATAGAAGTGCAATGTATGTCTATTTTCACCTTAGAAAACCAGGGCTTCAAAGGAATAGAAGGCTGGACATTAAAATAATGTCTACCCTTCACTTGAGCTCTCTCTATCCATAGGCTGTTCCATGATTCCTGAAGATGAACTTTAGGCAGAGCCAACAGATCATAACAGTAATTTGTGTAGGGAAATAAATCACCACAAGTAGAAGCATTCTTAGCTATCTGATCAGCCCTTTCATTACCCACAATGCCGCTATGACCACGGATCCAAGAAAAAACAACAGAATATCCTCTAGCTTTGCATAATAAAAGCTTCTTTTTAATTTAAAAAATTATGGGATAGTAAAGTTTGTGAATTAACTTATTTATAAAGTAAATTAAATCACTCTTTTTAGGAACTATACTCCGACAATTCCACTGAATTATTTTGCAAACCATTATAGTTCTTTTTTTTTAATTCATTTAATTACTATGAAACAATGCACCAAGAAGGCTCAATATTACATCTAATATCTGCGAATGTTTTAAGTTTCCATCATCATCTGATTTTGCTTTTAAACCACAACCATTAGCCGGGGTAGGAATTTGACCTTCTTTAATAAATGCATTATGAGCAGCACAGTCAAAACCCCTGGAAAATTTAGGAAGTGACCGAGGTTTCAGAAAAACTGTTTTGTCATATGAAACAGGATTAGCATTGCTAGAACTTGGACTTGCATTCTTATTATGTGAAGCTGGTTTAACTGGGCCAGGGTACTTAACGCATCATCTTCAACAGAACATGAATCACCAGTATGATTCCGACTGCATTTAAAACATCTTGGTACAGAACGACACAATGCTTTGCTATGTCCATAGCGGCAGCACTTATAGCACTGAATGGTGGGTAATGTGAAAATATCAGCAGGAACAGAGTTAAAACAAACAAAAACTCTCTTTGGAAGGACTTTTCCATCAACGGTAAGTACTACTGATTGAGAGGGCTTCCATGTAGTAGACTCAGTGGTGGTAACTTTGTAATTGAGACGCCTGACTTTTAACACACAGCCAACAAGTACTGACACATTTTCTATAATTTCTTCCACAAACCAGTCATTAGGGATACCTCTAATCAGTCCCATCCTTGTCACACTAAAGGTTGGAATGAACACCTTAAAATTGTATGTAGACAGATTTTTATTTCCAATACAATCATTAGCAGCATTGTGAGTAGTGAAAGTCACAGCACATCTGTTCCTACCTATTCTTTTCACACTACCTGGTATTATATTCTGATATTTATTTTTCTTTAAAAAATTGCCAAAAGCCATGGGATATAAGGTAGTACTAGCATTTGAGGATGCTTCTATTTTTTGCACATGGACTACATACGGTTGCAAATCTGAAGCAAGGTACTCTTTCCAACCAAGAGATGGTTGAGGGATTTTTGCAGTAACATTATCCACACCACTTTAATGTCTTGTTTCAATTAAAGGTTGAGAGCCTGAGCCTGATATATGGATGTGAGGTTTCTCAACAACATCATTTGAGGTAATAATGCATTGGCATTGTGTTGTATCACTGCTATTAGTAGATATCCTTTTCTTTTTCCTACGCTTATTACAATTCTTGCAAACAGACATAGGTATGGCGAACCCTTTTACATGTTCCTTCGCTTTTTGAAGTAGACACTTGAGAAACATCCGTATCCATTCCACTCAAATCATCGGAAATAGTCACATAACTTGCGACGGGGGGATCCAGGCATAAGCCTGAACCCCCCGGCTCGACGTCAGGAGGGTCGTTCATACACCCATAGTAAAATATATGTATACACTTACCAAAAACTCAGCAAAATATACAAAATACCACAAAATATACAAATATCAAACTACAATAAAAATGTACAAACTAAACTACAACCTCAATTGATCAAAGTAAATAATTTGCAGTAAAAATTTTGCAAAGAAAAAACACTCCCGCCTTCTACGAAGTTTCCCGCGCTTTTTTTTCCACCTTTTTTTTTTTATACGAGTGTAAATGCGTTACGCACCGTACCCGCCGCTAGCTAGGCGACAGGCGTGTGTGGGACTCGCCCGGCCGGAGCCGGGAATACCCACTAAAAACACTCGGTTCCCTCGAGCCCTGCGTTGAGAGTGACCCGGGCTCGGCCCGAAGATCTGACTCCGGGCCACTCTCAGGGCATACCGGCCTAATGTAGGCCGGTTTCCGCGCCTAGGGAGGATTACCCGGGAATAGATAATCCCCAGACGTGGTGACCAGTGCAATGCGCGTGCGGGAGCTACCTACACACGCTGGTCACACTCGGGGGCTAAAGGAGACGGGGGTTCGTCCCCCGCCTTCTTCGCCCCGCCCGTCTACGCCGGATGGGAGCGGCAAGAGCATTCTCTTCCCGCTCCCTCTCCGCTGCCTCCTTCTGCAAGAGGACGGTCTCGCAAAACTTTAAACCTCTCTATGTCAAAAATTATATATTTATTGTGGGTTGAGTCCTTACTGCTAAACTAACTACGTGAGTCCAATATTATTCCTCGAATAAAGTTATTTGAGAAAGTATAGTTTGCGTTGGAAACATCAGCCCTAAAGCGAATAAACCTTTCAGTCAAAACAATGTCACTCTATGTAAGTCAGGGCTCTGCTCTGACAGCTGGCTGTCACTGTCCTACAAGTACAAAGAGTATGAATGACAATATTTTTCTTAAAGATAAATAACCTTAGCAAAATATAAACAAACCTTTTTCAGCCTTTTCTTCCTCATTATATTTCGGTCATAACTCTGAAAAAACTGTTTTTGTAACGTCTTCCCATACAACTTTTTTGTAATTCATATCACTAAATTCATTCATATCTCTTTCATACAAACATGGACGCTCTTTCACTGCTTGAATTAATGTAATTGCATCGATAAGAGCATCCGGATGATCTGACGCCATTGCTTATTACCTTACACTACGTATTACTCTATTAAATAATTATTATAAGCCCCGCACGATGATATTGCGATTGGCGGCCATCTTGGTGACGTAGTCGAACTCGCACCGTCGGTACCGTTCGCAAGTTCAGTCCGCGCTTACCCACTTACGCACATCGAATATTTTTATTAGCTTTTTGTTTTTGTTATCCTGTTTTATTGTTGTTCTTGAGTTTTGTTGTTTAGTTTTGTTAACTGTTACTCGTTAAAATGAGTAAGAAATTAATTAATAGTCGTGCTCGTGAAATTATAATTAAAGTGGACAATTATTTTGTTAAAGAGAAAGAGGATTGTAAGTTAGTTCTTGAAAGTATAAACCGTGCTTTAAAAAGTGCTTCGGACATTTTAATACCGAAGCAACTGCTTACTTATTAAAAATATTTTGCAAAATTCTATCAAAGTCACGGAGTGTGTGGCATGTGCCACAGGCGTTGCAAAAAATACTGTGATGAAATTGAGACGAGAGCATGAGTCAGCAACAGCCAGTGGCAGCAAAATGAGAACTCCTACTAAAGGAAAAAGACAAAAGAAGAAATATTTCGACGGGTTTTCCTTAACAGCTTTAAGAAATATTATAGATTCAATGTGTAGGTACGGTGAGGAGAGAAATACCGACAATGCGCAAAATTTTGGCGGCTTCAAAAGTAGACCTTAATTATACTGGTAGTGAAACTACATTAAGAAAAATAATTAAATGTGATTTAGGCTACCAATTTAAACGATGCTACCAAAAAAGACTGGCCCTAATTCAAAGACCCCAAATTCAAGCGTGGCCCTCCACGCTTGAATTTGAGGTCTTTGAATTAGGTCTTGGTCTAAATATTTACGACATATGAAAGAAAATGACTCGCTTGGTAATAACAAAAGATCCGTTATTTATCTCGACGAAACGTGGATACATGCACACTACACGGTAGAAAAATGTTGGCAAACAGCAACCGACGGAGTGAGACGGAACGACAGCCCCGGCCGCCGATGGATAATAGTTCACGCGGGAAGTTAAAGCGGTTTTATTGACAATGCCCTTTTAATGTTTAAAGCAGACACCAAAACGGGGGATTACTATGATCAAATGAATGCTGAGAATTTCACCAAGTGGCTTACAGAAAAAATAGTACCCAACATACCACGCAACTCCAAAATTGTGATGGACAACGCCCCTTATCATAGTTATAGGGATGAGAATAGGCCACCAAGTATGAACAATAAAAAACAGTTGATTGTTGAGACTTTCCCAACGACAGTACAAAACCTGAACTGTATTTATTAATTAAACGGCACAGACCGCCGAAAAATTATAAAATTGACAATTTATTAGCTGGCAAGGGCCATGAAGTCGTTAGATTACCACCTTACAACTGCGACCTCAACCCCATTGAGTACATCTGGAACCTGGTAAAAATGAGGGTGTCAGAAAAGAATGTGGAGCAGTTGGAAAGTCGCATTGAAGCTCTGACGTTGGAGTCGTTGGCGTCAATAACTCCAGATGACTGGCGAAAGGAAGTCAATCATGTTAAACGGCTTGAAGAGGAATACCTATTGGAATAAAGATCGAATAATTGACGAGTTATTTGTCATAAATACGGCGACGACAGTGAATCGGAAACGACAGACACAGAAAACAGTTATGATTCGGAAGACTATATACATTTTTTTACATATTATCCTGGTTTTATTTATAAGCTGATAGATGTAGGTAGTAATTAAAACATGACTACTACACAGTGGACTCTGGTTCAATTCCCGCTCGCAAATTAACAGAAATGTAGTTAGAAAAACATAGTATACATGTAAGAAAGATATACGACTAAGTATATTTTTCTTACGTCTACAAAAATTATTTCCTTGAAATTTTTAATAATGAAAGTTTATTTGTCAGAATATGGGTGAGTAGGTATACCTAAGAAAGAATGTTAATTATTTAATTAATATTAATTTTATTATACAGACACTCTTTATAAAGGGTGTAATAAAATTATAAAATACAAATAAACCCATAACCCTAATATTAATTTTGCATTTAACATTCTTTTGCTAGCTGTCCTTTTGTGTGACAGATGACGTCACAACGCTGTTATTGTGACAAGGTTCCATCGCAATATCATCGTGCGGGGCTAGTATCTAAAGAAATCATGAATTCATGACCCGTAAACCCGTATTTGACGTTATATAAACATCAATGTGCTGCTGAGTGCTGACCAGTGTTGCCAACTCTCAAAAATATTTATCCTTAAAGTTTGTGTAAAAACCCCTAAAATCGCCTTAATTCATCTGTTTCCCCCCTAAAAAATACATATACTTAAATTCATAATGATTTAGAAATAATATAGGTACTGTAATATGTTTCAATGTGCGGTTGTATAATATTTGTATGCATGATTGCATGAATATGAATGTTTTCAGTGGTCTGGTCGTGTCTCGTTTTTTTTCTTTTTTTCTGATGGGGCATCTCGTAGGTGGCCATTAGAGGCCGTAATTACTTAACCGGACTTTCCTGTGGATGCCTTAATTAAAAATTAAAGCCTCCAGCCAGGGGCACTTAAAACTAACTTAAAATTAGGCGACTACGCACTAAGGGCACCCCCTGTGGGGTACGAACCTCGGCTTAGGGCGTCGCTAAAGAGGACAGCAAGGTTCGGCTGGATCGAAAGTTCGGTCTGTGTTTGTGTAATGTGCTGGTGGCCCTATTGGCCTCTTGGAGGAGGGTAATGGGGTCATCGGGGTCTGTGAGAGCATGCCGAGGGCGGCGAAGTCGGGAGATGGTGGAAGGAGTGTAATTGGCGGCCGCTGTTATAAGAGGATTGCGGTGCTTGGTGGCAGTAACAAAGAAGCGTTTGGAGAGACGTTTCATGAACTGCTGGATGGTGAGGATTTTGAGATCAAGGTGGAGGATCTCATTACGGACGAACCAAGGGGCATTTGTGGCTTTACGGAGGAATCGGTTTTGGACTACTTGTATCCTATGGATATGACGTGGCTTGGCATGTGCGAAGACCGGACAAGCGTAGGTCATAATCGGGCGTATGCAAGCTGTGTACAAGCGCATTTTGCACCTGAGCGATAGCTTGCTACGCGGGTTGAGGAGGGGGTGGAGTCGACCTAGAGCGAAGGCGGCGCGAGCGCGGAACGTCTCAATGTGCTCTGAGAAGTTGAGGTTTTGATCGAGAATCACACCTAGATACTTGGCTTGCTTCTCCCAAGGGATCGGCTTGCCGTCCAAGGTAATGGGTCGTGGAAGGGTGACACTGACCCGCGGTTTCCTGTAGAGTACCGCTTGGCTTTTTAGCGGGTTGACTTCAATCCTCCATTTCATAAACCAGTCAGCGAGCTTGTTGACCGCGGATTGGAGATGGAGGCGAATCCAGTCTGGACTGCGTCCCGAGCAGTAGATGGCTGTGTCGTCTGCGAACAGAGCGAGTTGAGCCTTACTGCTTTTCGGGATATCGCTAGTGAAAAGCGTAAAAATAAGTGGGGCTAGTACAGAGCCCTGTGGAACACCTGCACGGATGGGGCGGGGGGAGGAGAGCGCTCCTTCGATTTCTTCTTCGATATAGCGAAAGGTGCGGTTTGACAGAAAGTCCTGTAAGATGAGGACGAGACGATCAGGCACACCGAGTTGGTACAGCTTTTAGATTAAGCCGTTATGCCAGACTTTGTCAAACGCCTTCGCTATATCGAAGTAAACTACGCCTGTGTACATACCACGCAGGAACCCTGCGTGAATATGTTCCGTGATGCGTAGGATCTGTTTGGGACAGGAGTGTTGGGAACCCGAATTGTTCGTTGGGGATGAGGCCCTTGATCTTGGCGTAAGCTCTGAGTCGCTTATAAATAAGCCTCTCGTAGATCTTACCGAGAACTTTGAGTAAGCTGATGGGACGGTAACTAGACGGTTCGGCTTTAGGCTTACCGGGCTTGGGAATGACTATAACAGTGGCTTCTTTCCACGTTTGTGGGAAAATGTTATTCCCCAGTGCACCATTGAGGATGGTGGTCAAGAGGAAGATTAGGTGGGCAGGGAAGAGGCGGATCACTCTGTTAGTGATGCCGTCAGAGCCGGGCGCTTTCCTGGGTTGAAGACCTTTGACGATGTCCTGCACTTCATCAGGGGTGATGGGAGGCAGGGGATCCTCAGGGTCGTCAACGGGTGGGAGGGAGGTTCTACGTTCGACTTCAGCGTCAACCTCAAGGAGATGAGATTGGTCTACTGGTAGGAGGCTGAGGGAGTCGTGTCTCGGAAAGCACGTTAAGCCGTTGCCATACGAACATCTAGTGGCAGTCGTTATGGGTTGTTGGAGCCCTCAAAAGTCTAACAATTGGTGTGTGTTAGACAGTGGTGTGGAGTGGTGTAGAGTGGAGGTCAGGCGGCAGTCGCTTCACTGAAAATATCGAAGTTAAGCCAAAAACAGAAGTAAGACTGGTAAAGCGGACCCCAGACTCCAAAGCTGAAAAAGCTTCGGATGCGACTGGGATTAACGCTGAGATGATGATGACTGTAATATGTTTCAAAATCTTTATTGCAGGTATTAATATAGTAAATTTCAAAAATAACAAAGAGTCAAAAAAATCCCTAAAAATACCCCTAAACATTTCAGACCCCTAAAAAAATCCCTTCTCACTTATTTACCCCCTAAATCTGGGGGGAAAACCCCTAAGTTGGGAACACTGGTGCTGACTAAAGGCAGGCCAAAAACCAGTGTTGCCAACTCGGATTTTGAAAAAGGCGTAGATCAGATGAGATAATTACGTAGATTTGGTAAAAATGAATTATTAAAAGTTCGTAGATCTACGTATTTTTTTTTTTTTTTTTCTAGGTTAAATGAAGAAATTAGGATAGGCGAAAATAAATAAAACGAGTATTTTGACATAGAAATTATTTAAAATTATGTAGGTATGGTACCTACTTAAACTTTATTGAGTACCACGCGCTGCGGCTTCGCCGGCTTCACCCGCGTAGGTTTTGATATGTTTTTTTTTTTATATGCTCCGCTCTTATTGGTTGCAGCGTGATTTTATATAGCCATATAACAATTTATCAAATCGGATTAGTTGTTCCTGAGATTAGCGCGTTCAAACAAACAAACAAACTCTTCAGCTTTATATATTAGTATAGAAGTATTTTTCGTTTTATTAATTTAATACATATTTTTCTTAATATTCGACAAAAATTCGTAAATTGAGTTTTAAACACCATTCGAACCGCCAGATTTTTCTGCGTCGTTTGGTGTTTAGAACTCAATTTACGATTTTTTACGATATGATTGCCTTTCAAGCGTCGATATGTTCTGTGAACACATACGAATATTTTTAGAAAAAAGGAAGTGTTTTTGGTTACAATTCTTCCTTTAAAGGAAAATCAAAGGTGTAAAGCCCATACACGCCATACAGTCAAGTACAAAGAAATTAGCGAGCCCCGTGACAGTGAGGAAGACAGTGCGACAATATAACTTTTGCATCAGCTAAGTTGCTTTGCATATTTTTATAAATTGACAGTAAATACGTAGATTCTGGGACTGAAAGTCGTAAGTTCCTAGGAAACACGTAAAATACGTAGATCTACGTAAAAAGACGTAGAGTTGGCAACGCTGCGCCAAACAGCAACTCCAAAGCGACCAAACAAACGCTCGAACGCTCATCGCTCACCGCGATGTTGCCGGTCCGCAAAATGGCGGAGTAAATCATGCCTTCTCTCTCGCACATTGAATACAGGGAAGAGAGTGAGTGAGAAAACATGTTTGACTCGCGATTTCCAATTTGTTTCTAATTTTCTATGCATTCAAGGCGACTAACAGTCACGACGGTGGACAACTGAATTATCAATTGTATTCTTATTGATTTATGTGCGTTTTTCCTTTGGCAGCGGTTGGTCAATTGATAAATTCCGTTATCGGAAGAAACAAAAATGTATTTCAATTGCTGTGCCGGCTATTACAATATATTTTTATATGCTCTTACTAATAGATAATTTAATCATTGTTTAAGGTCCGTATTACAGAACCTTACTCAAGATTTAAACATTACTTAAAACCAGTCTCAACCAATCAAATAGCTTCAAACAAGATTTAAGTAAAGTTTCAGTTTTGAGTGAGCTTCTGTAATACGGACCTTACTGTTAATTAGTATTTTTATTTAATAATAATTAGACGCCAAAACAACAACTGCGTACCTATAGGGTTCACGGATTTATAATATTTTCATAAAAATGGTTCCTTTTTTATTTTAAATTTTGCTAATCTCTCTAACCAAAATAGAAAGAGAACTATGCACTGAACTTGAACTTAAACCATATTAAGGTCCGTATTACAGAACGTTACTCAAGCATTGATCTCTGCTTATGCATTACTTAAAACTAGTTTCAACCAATCAAAAGGCTTGAATCGAGATTTAAGTAGAGCTTGAGTTTGAGTGACGTTCTGTAATATGGACCTTAGTTTGTGTGCAAGAGACTCTGAAGTCGGAGCCCATTCCATTACGAAAAAATATTTAAACGCCTATCAAAAACTTCCCGGCAATAAGTTGCACAACAATATAATATTGCCGTAGTTAGGAGATCGCGAATAAGGATCATGTATGTATAATAATTATTTACTTTTTATTCGATATTATGTAATCCATACTAATATTATAAATGCGAAAGTAACTCTGTCTGTCTGTCTGTCTGTCTGTCGGTCTGTCTGTCTGTCTGTCTGTCTGTCTGTCTGTCTGTCTGTCTACGCTTTTCCGCTTAAACCTCTCAACCGATTTTGATGAAATTTGGCACAGACAATCTTTAGACCCTGAGAAAGAACATAGGCTACTTTTTATCCCGGAAAAAATTGACGTTCCCGAGGGAAATCTAAAAAGCGCGATATAACCGAACTCCACGCGGGCGAAGCCGCGGGCGGAAAGCTAGTAAAATATAAATAAGTCGACAATTGATCTTATTTTAAATTAAGCAAACCCTACATAAAGAAAATAAAGATGATTTAAAAATGCAAAACATCATTGACAATCCATACTAATATTATAAATGCGAAAGTAACTCTGTCTGTCTGTCTGTCTGTCTGTCTCTCTGTCTGTCTGTTACGCTTTCCCGCTTGAACCTCTCAACCGATTTTGATGAAATTTGGCACAGACAATCTTTAGAGCCTGAGAAAGAACATAGGCTACCTTTTATCCCGGAAAAATTTGATGTTCCCGAGGGAAATCTAAAAAGCGCGATATAACCGAACTCCACGCGGGCGAAGCCGCGGGCGGAAAGCTAGTCCATACTAATATTATAAATGCGAAAGTAACTCTGTCTGTCTGTCTGTCTGTCTGTCTGTCTGTCTGTCTGTCTGTTACGCTTTCCCGCCTAAACCTCTCAACCGATTTTGATGAAATTTGGCACAGACAATCTTTTGACCCTGAGAAAAAACATAGGCTACCTGTTATCCCGGAAAAATTTGATATTCCCGAGGGAAATCTAAAATGCGCGATATAACCGAACACCACGCGGGCGAAGACGCGGGCGGAAAGCACACAATCTTTAGACCCTGAGGAAGGACATAGGCTACCTTTTATCCCGGAAAAATTTGATGTTCCCGAGGGAAATCTAAAAAGCGCGATATAACCGAAATTTACGCGGGCGAAGCCGCGGGCGGAAAGTTAGTAATATTATAAATGCGAAAGTAACTCTGTCTGTCTGTCTGTCTATCTGTCTGTCTGTCTGTCTGTTACGCTTTCCCGCTTAAACCTCTGAACCGATTTTGATGAAATTTGGCACAGACAATCTTTAGACCCTGAGAAAGAACATAGGCCACCTGTTATCCCGGAAAAATTTGATATTCCCGAGGGAAATCTAAAAAGCGCGATATAACCGAACTCCACGCGGGCAAAGCCGCGGGCGGAAAGCTAGTGTTAAAATAAAACAACGGCTAAGTGCGAGTCGGACTACCGCATAAAAGGTTCCGGACTCCGAACAATTATCTATATAAAATAATACAACAGTTTTAAAAATGGTATTCTCTTCTTTGTTATAGCTGCAAACAGAAATACATAATTTGAGAAAATTTATAAAATTTCGTCTATAAGTTTTGAGTGAAGATACACTGTAGGTACCTACCTACGTACAATGCATGCACTGACTGGACGGGTACTCTCACCTATATGGTTCTTTCCTCAAAAAACCATCTCCGACATCGATTCTACGTCTTCATATGATCTCATGATTGATGAAGATTATCTCTTAACTGTGAGTTTGTTTCGGTCTTTCTTCTTATAGGAAAGATCGAAATGATCGACTTAAAAAAAAGTTACTTATAAAAGTGTTTTCTAAGTAGTAGGCCATAACATCCCTGAGTTTGTTTCGGCTATTTCTTCTCAGAGGTAGTCAGTTAGGAAATGCCGGCTTCATCTAGTTAAAAAAATAAAATAAAAAATAAACATGACGTGTAAAAGTGATCAGTGATCCTACTTGCTTAATAAACGATTTCATTTCATTTCATTTCATTTCATTTCATAACAAGGCTGCCAGCAGAAGTTACCACCCACCAGAAAAGTCTTGCCGCCAAGCGATTCGTAGTGTTCTGGCTTGATGTCTGGTGAAGCCGTAGGGCGGGTCTAAGCAGTTGTGTTGCGATGTGTGCCGGGTACGATGCGCCTAATGTTGTGTCGGGAGTTTGGTCGCGGAGGGTCTCCAGATCTCCCTCTGGCGCAGCATCCTTGGTCGTGTTGTTGGGCTTAACATTGCATCACCTCGCTCAACTGCCGCCTTTTATGTTTTTTTTAAGTGAATAGGCTTAATTAACTAGCGCGCTTTACCATCAACGATTGCATCACTACTTACCATCCGGCGGGATTGCGGTCTAGCACTAGATTATAAAAAAAAAGTGTTTCTACAGAGACCTACTTACAAAAAATTAATCGTTTACTCATTTTTTCATACAATAACTACAAAAGCACAACACATATAAAACAATGGGTTATACATTCCCACTTACGAACTCTAAAATACAATAGTTTTCAGTGCTTTAGTGCTCAGTAGAAGCATTTAAAGAGCTAAATGGATCTCTTTGAGCTCAGATGTGGGAAGCAAACGACTTTTTTTAACCTAGCCGCGTTTGTGGTTAAAGAAGAAACTCCAACTTATTTATTGCGAAAATTAGTAATTGAGATAATTAACATCGATACATAAAATAGTTTGGCATCTCCTTAATCCGCCTGAAGGCATGCAATTTTGATTGGCGTTTGTCTACTGCTTATTGTACAGTTACTAGTAAATCATATAAATTTCATAAATCCATTAAAATAAATAAATAAATATATACAATATGTAAAGAAAACCCTGTCCGATCCGTGAAGGTATTGTTAGGAATCGATAACTAATTCTACTAATGCCGACAAAGCCGGACTAAAGTTTAAAAAAAAATCCCCCTAAAAAAATAAATATTATTTTGCAAAAAGAGGTAACTTAATACATGTGCGGTAGAACACCCTTCCGCGGGCGATGGGGGGCAAGGCACGCGACGCGTGGTCGAATCGCATAAGTGTACCGTCAAAATGATATTGTCACTTTTTAAAAATGACCAAATTTCGGGGAAGTCGCGGGAAAAAAAGATTATTTTAAAATTCATTAGTATTGTTATTATGATGATTACGTAAAATTTCATATTATATTTGGTCATGTGTTTACCTAACCTTTATTATCCTTATGGGTCGGAC
>JADWQK010000210.1:0-187950 GCA_017933935.1 Sesamia nonagrioides | reverse complement strand
TAAACGATTTAAGAACCATATAAAGGCTTTGCAAAAAGGGGTATTATAAAATCACAGATTATTTAGAAGACAAAAAAGCTTGGGATTGAGCTGCTCGCTCTGTTAAGCATTGTTAATTTTTATTAAGCAATATGCGTAATTATAAGGTAAATTATTGTAAACATTTTCATTTTTAATGTCTGGACTTGAAAAAAGACTATGATCCCTGAGTTTGTTTCGGCCATTTCTTCTCAGAGGTAGTCAGTTAGGAAATGCCGGCTTCATCTAGTTAAAAAAATAAAATAAAAAATAAACATGACGTGTAAAAGTGATCAGTGATCCTACTTGCTTAATAAACGATTTCATTTCATTTCATTTCATTTCATTTCATTTCTAAATTTCATTCAAAAAACCAGGGAAACACTTTTACATTTAAAGTTTTTTTTTCCGCGCTTGAAATACGTTATGACTTCTATGTAAGCGCCAACTGCTGACTTCATGACAACACGAACGAATACAATGCATTCAAACATTTCTGGAATCGTTTTAGAGATTGCGCCACTCGAATAAATTCAATCGATTTTTTGGCTAATGCATGTGTATTGTGTATCTATGTGCCTCTTGCATCATTGTGTCCCCCTTGCCGCCAGTAGGTACCACACAAATATGTACTTGTATTATATTATTGTTTGTTAGAAATATTTACGTATATGATTTATGTTGAAACGGTTTACCTACTTTTAATAAGCCAACTACTGTGATCCCTTCAGGGCTAAGAATAGAAGCTCGCGCGCCTCTGGAGTCTCGAGCGAGTTACCTGACATGCCATTTTATTTGATTGTTACAATTTGCTAGCGAAGCGTCTTGACTTTTTATTTGCCGCCCGATAGCTCACATCTACATACATAATTTAATATCCGACCCCGACTGATGTTATTGCAATGTATCAACGTATCCGCTCTGCAGCGACACGTGTCGCGGAGGGGACCATTCGTCTCTCATAATTTGACAAATCCCGACACATGTCGATGTCGAAACCGTGTTCTTTAGCTATTACTTCTGTAACATGTAGTATGATGTTATAATAACGCTTTGCTCCGGCCACGGCTAGTTTTATCGGGTCGTTTCGCAGTCAAAAGATTGCATTCAGGTCGCTGCAGACTGTAACAGTATACGTGGACAAGTATATTTGCCGAATTCATCTCTTTTTTTTTAATACTCGTCATTATTTCTCGCGCGATATAACCGAATTTCACGCGGGTGAAGCCGCGGGCGGAAAGCTAAAATTCAGTTGTCAGTGGAACATCACGGTTCGGAACAGTTCACGGCTTGAATTTTGCCCGTGACAGTTGTTTTTAATTCTCTTAAATTATCATCGTTTTTATTAGCTTAGATAAGTGTAGTCAATAAAAATATTTAACAAATTAGAACGGTAAGTGATGTCAATAAAGTATACCATATTTCATCTCACCAGTACAGTATGGGCAATTTGGTGTCAGATTCATGATATCATTATCACTGGCCTGTATGTACGAGTATACTGGTGTATATTGCATGCGTTGCTTATCATCTAGACAACAGGACATTAGTAGACGCTATTTATACTGATTTCAGTAAAGCGTTTGACAAAGTAAATCATTCAATTTTAGTCAACAAATTACTAGCATATGGTTTATCGGGAAACATGTTGAAATGGATAGAGTCCTACCTAAAACAAAGATGGTCAAGAGTCGTAGTAAGTGGCTACACATCTGATCGGTTTCCCACAACATCCGGGGTACCTCAGGGCTCTCATCTGGCTCTAATTTTATTCACCATATTCATTGATGACATCACACGATACCTCAAGTACACAGACTGTTTCTTGTTTGCAGACGACTTAAAAATTTCCAGACCCATTACCTCCATGCAAGACATACAATTGATTCAAGAAGATATAAATAATCTACATAGGTGGTGTGTTGACAACGACATGTTTTTAAATATCGATAAATGTAAATGTATAAGATTCACGAGGAGCACTTCAAAATCGCCTTTAAGTTACAAAATAAATGGTGAAATGTTGGAGGAAGTTGAGGTGATTCGGGACCTTGGCGTGTACTTAGACAATAAATTGAGATTTCACAAGCACATTGAAAAAATAACTACAAAAGGCTACAAAATGCTGGGTTTTGTAATCCGTAACAGCAAAGAGTTCAAAAAGCCTTCTACCAAAAAAACATTATTCAAAACATTGGTTCGATCTGGTCTTGAGTATTGTAGTCAGATATGGTCTCCTCATTATGAAATTCATATAAAGCGCTTAGAATCTGTACAAAAAAGGTTTATGTGGCACCTTGCTTTCCAATGCCATGAAGCTAAACGTCTACAGTCTTATACCTCGCGTCTGAAACATTTTAACTTGAACAGCCTTCAGGATCGCAGATTGCTATTGGATCACATGTTCTTATATAAATTAGTCAATGGATATATTGATTCTCCAGATCTTTTGCAGAAAGTGAAAATTAATGCTCCTAATAGACTGCCCAGATCTCACACTTATGTGCCCTTCTGTCAGACTCCGTCAAAAAGTAACCTAGGACATTTCTCCACCATCAACCGACTAGGTAAACAATACAATGCCTTAGTCAAGAAAAACACAAGCATTGATATTTTCTCGAATAAGTACTCCGTCTTCCGTCGTAATATTTTATCATCGTTCACCACCTAACAATGATTGAGCTTTGTCCTTTTATTCTATGTTATGTTGATAAATTGCATTCTTGTTGTTCTCTTTTAACAATATATAAATAAATAAAAAACCCATCACAAAATGATACATGCTGTGGCAACCTATAATTAAGTCTGCACTCAACATAGGATTTTATATTATTGTAACATATAAATGTAACTAGTGTAAGATTTGTTGGTTGTCCTAAATAAATAAATAAATAAATAAAATATTACGGAACATACCCTACATTTTTAATAATTGAAAGTAGAAAAAATACAAAACGTTGTCACAAAACTCAGTTAATCATTATTGAATAGAATATAATAAACCTTTATTGTACGCCAAAAAGTAACATGACATAAACCTAAATTACTTAAATCTATGGTTACAATATACCGTATGCACCATTATAAATAAACAAACAAAAAACTAAACACGCGTCAACCCTTGATAATATATACCGAGCTACGAACAAACTTTTGTTCGCAGCTCGTTGTTCGTCGTACGGCTGGATTCCACCCTTACGTTGTTAACACCACTACGATCCGGACGAAGCGCTTCGCCTCCTCCTTTATACCGCGTACATCGAGGGACTGGAACAATTTGCCCACGGCGGTGTTTCCGTCGGACTACAATTTGAGTGTCTTCAAGGCTAGAGTGAATAGGCTCTTAATAAACTAGTGCGCTTTACCATCAACGATTGCGTCACTGCTTACCATCAGGCAGGATTGCGTTCAAGCGCTGGTTTATAATATTAAAAAAAAAAAAAAAAACTAGTGCTTGACTCAATCCCGCTGATGGTAAGCAGTGATGCAATCGTTGATGGTAAAGCGCACTAGTTTATTAAGCCTATTCACTTAAAAACTTAAAGACTAGGAAGGAAGACGGCAGTTGAGCGAGGTGGTGCAATGTTGAACCCAACAACACGATAACGATGCTGCGCAGAAGGGAGATTGATCTGGAATACTCAAGACCAAACCCCAACACAACAACTTGGCACATCGTGCCACCACCATCACTTAACACAACTGCTCAGACCCGTACTCCGTACGGCTTTTAAATAAATTTAAATAAAAATTTAAATAAAAAAAATGGTTATTGTGCCTCACTCGACATAGATAGGTATAGTGTGTTGAGGACTTTTTTTGTAGATATTTATAAGATCTACGATTAATTAGCACATTTTATGGTTCTATCTTTTATAGTTTAGGCAGCGTACGCAAAATAAGTAACTTTTCTGGTTGATTTTTTACACATTGTGCTCAAAAAGTAAACTAGTGCGCTTTACCATGAACGATTGCATCACTGCTTACCATCAGGCGGGATTGCAGTCAAGCACTAGTTTATAATAATTTAAAAAAAAAAAAACTTTTTTTGGATAATGTTTAAACGTATTTATTTTACTCATGCTATCAATCCTTGGGATTGTCGACATCAGAGTCCTATTTATTAACAGTTTTAAAATTATTAAAAGTGCAAGAAATTACAAATAATAGTTATATTTCAAAAACCAGTGCAGAGACTTAGTTGTAAAATATACAGTACACCATTTTTTACTGATTGAAAACATTGAAAAGTGTAAAATAGTGACCCACAGTGGAACTAACAAAAAAAAAAAACTCAACAGTGAAAACAAATAGACAATAGATGCAAAAACGATTAATCACAGTGTTAGTGAACTTTACATTCCGATCAAAACAATTTTCAATTAAAAAAGTAGTGTCAAACAACTTTATAACCTATAATTAATACATCCAGTTAAAAAACAGTAAACTGCAGTAAACAGTGCAAAGAAATATATGAAGGTGTGTTAACCCAATAAGTACATAAAAAGTGCTAATTGAAATAGCTGTGAAAGTCTCTGAACTGTGCAGAAACACGTTGCACCAAAAACGACTTTGCAACCCACTAAACCCTATTAATAAAGTGCTCATTACAATTGTTACGTGTGAATTATATGGACAGATTCGGATCTAAATACAGAAAGTATATGAACTTGAAATAGTCATAATCTCAAACTGTAAGTTGAATCATTCACATTCAGTGTTATTACAAATTAAAGAAACAGATGACACACACCGCCATCTGTTATCGCCCATAGAAACCACAAAACTTTGATCCAAGATCTACATTGCTGGTGTGGACCAAATAATACAACACTCTTCCAATAGAGGGCGTTGAGCGTCGTACTCATATAAATCTACCAGGTATCTTATAGAATAAGCAACTAAAGCAACAAACTTTCCAATGTGTGATGACAAGTTAAAACAGCGTACACAATAATTGTAAACAACATTTAGTTGTGGAAAGTGCATCAACTAAATAATTCACGCGTGAACTACCTTCTGAACTATCTTCTGGATAACTAAAATATTGCTGTGAAAATATTCAAATATTACCTCAAATAATAGTGTATTGCCATATAAAAAGATTAACTTACCATATCCTATATTGCGCGCCAAATTTGAAATAACACAAACACGACATGGAAAACCAGATGCAAATTTTACTTGAAAAAATTCAAGAACAAATGAATAGACAAACAATATCAATTACGCAGGCTGTAACTCAAAATATTACACAGCAATTGGACGAAAAGTTCAAAATGTTAGAGGAACAAAATCAAAACCTTCAAGCAGAAGTTTCGGAACTAAAAGGAAAAATTAAAGAATTGGAGACCCAGAAGAAAAAGAACAATTTATTGTTTTTTGGAATAAAAGAGGGCAGTGCAGAAGAAGGAAAAAATATAGTGAAATTCATGAAAGAAAAAATCAACACCCATCTGTCACTGGATATCCAGGAATATGAAGTCGACAAAGCTCATAGGATTGGACAGAAAACAAACAGCGGACTTCGACCTATACTTATTTCCTTAACCTCCAACTGGAAACGAAACCTAATCCTTAAAAACAAAAAGAAACTTCCGGAAGGAATATACATAAAAGAGGACTTCACAAAGGAAACGTTAGAAATAAGAAAGTCTCTGCAGCCAAAGCTCGAAGAAGAAAGGAAAAAAGGCAATATTGCCTACCTGCGAGGAGAAAAACTTATAATCAAGAAACCATCGGCTACCCAAAAGAGCGAGAAGAGAAAGAGAGTAACATCTTCCTCACCTAAACAGGACCAACAACCCTCCTCGTCGGGCTCAAAGAAAGTCGCTGCAAAGAATGCTTTCGAGTTTATGACCCGTCCTCGAAGCAATTCACATAAAGAAAAGAATAATAATTAACAATTAAAACCTGCTCCCAAGCCGACTGGTCATCGTGGGAGTATAAGACCAGAACCCTCTAAATTCCAAAATAATAGTATACCAGAAATTAAACAAAAACCAGCGCCACAGCAACTGAAGATATGCACATACAATGTAAGGTCGTTGTCTACAAATGAACGATTATTAGAACTGACCTACGCTCTCAAGAACATAAATTTCGATATTATTGGCTTGGGAGAAGTCAGGAGAATGGGCTGCAATATAGAAGAACATCAAGAGTACATATTATGCTATATAGGCGAGACAACCGGGCTGTATGGAGTAGGTTTCTTAGTCAAGAAAATTCACAAAAAAAACATTGTAAGCTTCACCGGTATATCAGAAAGAGTGGCAGTCCTGAAACTGAAATATGAGCAAGAACTATTAACCCTTGTACAGGTGTATGCACCTACCGAGCAAGCTCCCGAAGAAGAAACAGATAAATTCTACAACGACTTAAGAAAGGCACAAGAGAATCAAGATCGAAATGTGATTTTAATGGGAGATTTCAATGCTAGAGTGGGACAACCTAAAAAATATGAAAAACTTACATTAGGAAAATATGGATATGGCAAGCGAAATGACAAAGGTAACAGACTTGTACAGTATGCCTGCGAACAAAAATTGAGCATAATGAACACCTATTACAAAAAGAAAGTAGACCGCAGATGGACTTGGATATCTCCAGACCACAAAACAAAACATGAAATTGATTACATTATGTGCAACAAA
Source organism: Sesamia nonagrioides (assembly GCA_017933935.1). Lineage (NCBI taxonomy): Eukaryota > Metazoa > Arthropoda > Insecta > Lepidoptera > Noctuidae > Sesamia > Sesamia nonagrioides. The sequence goes on along the minus strand of JADWQK010000210.1, from coordinate 181,276 downwards.
CCAAAACAAATAACTAATATAGAAGTACTAAACAATGTGCCATTTCCATCAGACCACAGACTAATAAGATCATCTTTTAGTTTGAAATCACCGAAGAAAAGCAGGAAAACCTACAGTTCATTACCTAAAATACCAAAAACTGACAGTGAAAAATTATTGTACATAGCAAGCCTTAGAGAATACCTAGAGACACAATTCTGTGTACTGCCTGAAGAAAATGATGTACAAAGTTACTACGATAAACTGGAATATGCAATCAAAAGCAGTCTAAATATTAAATACGATGATTATCATTCAAAAGATGTGACAAAAATCTTGAGCGTAACAACCAAAGATTTAATGGATAAGCGTACTAAACTAATCCAAACAAAACATAAAACCAAAGAAATGAAAGAAGAGCTAAAGAGTTTGTTCAAGATGTGTAGCAAGGCCATAAAAAGTGATTACAACAAGCATAATAGAGAAGTTGTAGAGAGAAACCTAAATAAATATAGAAGCGCGAAAAGAGCTGTTAAAGAACTAACGACACACAAAACTTGGATAGGAAAACTTAAAAAAGGATTAGGGGAAACGAAAACAAGACAAGATGTTATCAATCATGCCACCGAGTTTTATAAGGAGCTGTATAAAAAACAATCGGAAACAAATGGTACAGAAGACAGTCAAATAAACCTTGAAGGGGAAGAAGAAACAGTAGAACCTATTGATGAGCGTGAGGTACTTGAGCATCTCAAAAAACTTAAAACAGAAAAGAGTCCAGGGCCGGACAATATCACTAACGAAATTCTAAAAATTGGGACACCTCTCTTGCTGTCACATCTAGTCAAAGTGTTTAACTTATCCATGAAAACAGAAAAGGTCCCCAAACAGTGGTGTAATTCCGATATAGTTCTGCTATATAAAAAAGGAGACCCACTAGATATTGGGAACTATAGACCAATTAGTCTATTACCGAGCATTTATAAACTCTTCACAACAATACTGTTGAGCAGAATCACACCAATCATAGACACATCACAACCAATCGAACAAGCAGGCTTCCGCTCTGGATTCTCAACAATAGACCACATCCACACCTTGGAACAAATACTAGAAAAATATAAAGAATTCAATCTGCCTCTTTATGTAGCTTTTATAGACTACACAAAGGCATTCGATACCATTACTCACAACTCTATCTGGAAAGCCCTCAATATCTGTGGTGTAAGTAAGAAATATATAAACATTATAAAAAACATCTACTCTCAAAGTATAAGCAGAATCAAGATGGAAAATAAAGGAGAACAGATTTCAATAGGAAAAGGTGTCAAACAAGGTGATCCTCTATCACCGAAACTATTTATAGCAGTACTGGAATGCATCTTCAGAAACCTTGATTGGAGCCGGAATGGACTATGCATACTAGGGCACTACTTAAGTCACCTGAGATTTGCAGATGACATCATTTTGTTTGCCAAATCTGCCAGAGAGTTGGAACAGATGATGCGATCTCTTGCATATGAAAGTAAAAAATGTGGGCTGCGGATGAACGTAGACAAGACTAAAGTGATGACAAATAGTATAGAAAGACCTGTGCATGTGTTCGAACAACAGATTGATTATGTACAAGAATATATGTACCTCGGAAAACAAGTCTCATTCAACAAAAACAGTAACGAGGAGGAAGTGGACAGAAAGATCAACAGCACATGGAAGAAGTTTTGGCTACACAAGGACATTGTGAAGGGAGACTATCATCTAAAATTAAAGAAAATCGTCATGGATACATGTATAGTTCCAACCCTAACTTATGGCAGCCAAACATGGACATTCACAAATAAAACTAAAAGTAAAATCAAAACATGCCAGCGATCAATGGAAAGGAGTATGCTTAAAATAAGAAAAATACAAAAAATTCGCAGTGAAGACATTAGGAGGAAAACTAGGCTCACAGATGCCCTTGAACAAGCTTTGCGACTAAAGTGGAAATGGGCTGGTCATTTGTCAAGGTACACAGACAAGAGATGGTCTTTACAATCTACTAAATGGACAGGGCCTGCTGGTAAAAGAAGCAAAGGCAGACCACTAAAACGTTGGGCTGACGATATAAAAGAAATAGCAGGTAGAAACTGGCTAACAGTTTCACAAAACAGAGACAAATGGAAGGAATTAGAGGAGGCTTTTACCCAAAAGGGGTTCGTGTAAAAGGAATAATAATCTAAATAACAAAAAATTTAAATATATACTAACTTAAATTAAGAAAATCTACTAATACTTTGAATTGTAAACATACTTTTATACAGAAATAAAAAGCTTTATTATTATTATTATTATTATCAATCCTTATCAAAATAAATTATTTCATGACTAAGTACAGTTAATGTAGATTATATTATTTGATATGGAATGATTAAAATTGGACTTTCGGTTTTGAAGTTTGTAACGCTTTAAAAAAAAAGAAATAACTCTAGGGTGTCTTACTCCACCCTTACCCGGCAGTTACAGTAAATTTAATCATGTAAATAAATACTTGGTAGCTAGGAGCATTAAATAAAACAATAAATGGATACAATTACAAATTTATTTTATAATTACCCTGTGTCATAAATATATGACAAAACAAACTCCTAACTTACCTAGGCGATTTCCTGACTCACTCCGTCTCGGGTCGGAGTGGGACAGGGAATCCACATGAGACAATTCAGCAAGCTCAGGGTCGCTTGATGAGGATTCGTGAGGTGAACCGTTGTGATCACGGCTCAGTCGTTACCAAAGTATCTCAGGTTATGCACACAATATCAAGCCAATAGCCTACTTAAATGCAACCTGTCGGAAACCCACTCTCAATCACTAGATACATCAAAACAAAGAAACAAGGACAGGGAGTCTACGTTTCAGATTAGCTCTCCTGACTAACACTTCTGAATTACGCTTCTAACTAACACTTCTGAATTACGCTTCGGGATTACGTTAGCTCTCCTGCCTAACGCCTCTGGATTACGCTTCTAGATTACGTTAGCTCTCCTGCCTAACGCCTCTGGATTACTCTTCTAGATTACGTTAGCTCTCCTGCCTAACGCCTCTGGATTACGGTACAAAGACCCTTGGCTTCACTAACTGACGGGTGTCAGATTAATGCACGGTTGAACGCGGCCTGCGGGATTAGGTATCTCGGGAACACCAGGAGCAAAATAATCATGACAGCTTATACCTGTCTAGTCGTCGTCGAAAGAGAACTTGATGTGCCGTACCATCAGGGTTCAGCCACATCCACTCCAACAAGCCTGATCCAATGGGAATCAAGGCCACCAAAGATAAATTATGACGCGACACCTCCAAAACGGGTTCCCACCCTAGGCCCGCCAATAGAGCCAAATAGAGAGATGAGCCAGACTTCAGATGCACCGCCCCATGGGGCTTATTGCACCACACGCCAGCCTTGGGTACCGGCTATTTCCACAAAAAAACTCGCGACACCACGCAAGCTTCGGTCGTTCTTTTCTTCTCGAAGCTTCTCTCTATTCCGACCGACCGCTCCCAATTGTCTTTTCCTGAACCATAGACTCGTGCGTTCCGCGACTTGTATTTTATTTCAGACTCATGAGTTGGTTCTTATTTTTTTTAATATCTTTATTCTAAGTCCCTTTTATTTTTTATATTATTTAACCCGGTCGTTCTTTATTTAAATTTATTTATTATATTAACGACCGTCCTTTTGCGCAACGCCATCTCTCGGCTCGATGTAAAATATGTGACCCGAGTTCAGCCCTAGTCCACGAGATGTCGCCTGCTGCTATATTTTGCTACGTGACAAGTTATGGCGAAATTAAAATATTACGATTTCTGCTGCACGGCCCGTTGCGAAGTGAGCGTTACCAAAGGACGCAGTGCACTACCCCCAGGAATTTTTAAATTCTCTGAACGCTGCTAGGCTCCCACCTCATGAACTGTTGTTAAGAGTTGGCAAGCCGATAATGCTTCTCAGAAGTTTTAGCCCTCCCAACATATGTAATGGCACGAGACTTCTTCTAAAGGAGCTAAAAGGTAATTTAATGGTAGAGAAGATTATCACCGGTCCTGCAGCTGGTGAATTAGCTCATATACCACGAATACCTATGATTCCTACTGATTTCCCTATACCCCTCAAAAGGCTACAATTTCCAGTAACATTTTCTTTCGACAAATCCCAGGGCCTAACATTCAAATTAGTAGGAATTGATTTACGAAAAGAATGTTTTGCGCATGGGCAACTTTACGTTGCCCTATCACTTGTCGGTGCTCCCGATCATCAGTATATTTTGTTACCTGAAAATAATTTTAAGTCAAATGTTGTTTATAGAGAAGCTCTACAATATTCTACAATATCAATATCATGTTATCACCGTGAATAGCTGCCCAAACATTTACTGAAAATCTATACTGATGGGCTGTCTCCCGCCAAACGCATGGGTTTTGGCTTTTGGGCGCCCAATGGTGCAGATTGTGCTGGTTCCACATGCCGTTTCTCGTAAACATTCTTTCGTCAGTCCAACAAATTTGGGAAAGAAAGTCAACGCAGTAACCACTGACAATATTCCACTCTAATTAATTTATCACGCGATAACAGAGAATGTACTTTTCGAAACTTAAACGGGTGCCACTTTTCCCGCTTTAAACCCCGGTGTATGGTTCTGTGATGAACCTGACAATGCCTAGCGCTCTAGCGGAGGCTAGATTTCGGTTGGTTTTTAAAATGTTGTAGCACATTTTCAGTTAGTCGAATCGGGGTTTGACGTGTAGGCGGCCGATCAGGACGTTGAGACCTAGGATCCACTGGCCGGTTTTCACGGATGCGCTGAAGAGCTCCTACAATAGTGCGAGGATTAGTAGGGCATTGTCTGGAACTGCCATATCTCTCGCGATATGTCCTTATTGCAAGGGCGGCCATTTTGATGACTGTAAAACCTTTACTTTGTTAAATATCACAGGCTCGCACACGCACTTAACGGACAGACTTCCGACACGTCTATTCTCGCTCGTGGCTCTCGTAAGAATGATCGACGTGGTGCGGTCGACACAGTGCTATCTGTCTGACATTGACAGTGTTGTCTGTGGTTAATGATAAAACATATACACTACAATGACATTCTCCGAAAATTAGAATCATGTCCGCATATTCAGCTGCTGTGTAGTTGGGATGTGTACTCGCCATCATAGACACAAGTTTACATAAGCACTAATAAATAAGATAACACAAATAACGTTCGTAACACAAGAGAAGTAAAACGACCAAACTAAAATAAAACAAAACGTCTTTATCGCGACACCATAATCTAATTACTATCCTAATTACACAAAAAATAATAAAAACAATAGGTAAGCGTCTTTTCCACAAAAACATTCACAGAAATTGTATTCGGCGAAGTTATGCACAGCCGGTATTAAGCGTGTCAAGGACACGGGTTCGTCTGGCATTAAGGAACAAAAAATAAATATTTAATAATTTGCGGAGGCGCGGGAGGGGCCCGAGGGGAGGTGGTTTCGCATGTCGCTTGCGCCGATCGCCGCCGACAAAGAGAATATCTACCATCTCTTTTCTGCATGAATGTAATAATTTCATTGATGAAATGTTATGATCCATGACCCCGGCAAATGACCGCTGCGCGACAGTTCTCTAAATACAGGTTGCTCTAAATGGTAGTTAAATGGTAGTTTCTAAAAATTTCAGTAACTTCGTTAATAATAACATTTTATGAAAATAAAATCTCTTCATGAAGTATCTGAGGGCACTGCAGTGCCCTCGCCAAGTCGAGCGCGAAGCAAACACTGCCGTACCATCTTTACCCGAACCATTTCGCTGCATTTTCAGGCCCCTAAATAAGAACCTCTGGATAGTACCAGAACGCTGAAATTTTAGTCATCCAGTAAGCTGTATTTACACACTTCAAATCTAAAATTTCAAGTCTGTAGCTCATCCAGTTCTGAAGTTAAGTGAACGTAAATTTCCGTGTTTTCGACACTCACTCACTCATGATCATCAAAATAGAAGTAGTACTTCCCATAAACTCAGAGAGCTGAAATTTGGTACAGAGCCAGGGTTTAATGGTCACATAAAGGGAAAAATATAAAAACTAGAATAATCGAAGATCTGAAGTACCTGGTGACCTTGATTAGAAAGCAGAAGAGCCCAACCAAACTAGTAGAGATTGACGTACCACCGTCAATAAAATATTCAACTTGGTGGGCCGCTTCATCAACTGACTTCAAAAAAAGGAGCGGGTTCTCAATTCGTCGTAATCTTTTTTTTTTATGTAGGTGTGTTCACCGATTACCCTAAGACGCCTGGATCGATTTTCAAATTTCTTTTTGTTTGAAAGGGTATACTTTCTAGGTGGTTCAATAGTTACCAGGTCAGGATCTGATGATGGAAGACCAGAGAAATCAAGGGTAACTTTCAAAAATCGTAGGGGTGACTAGTGCATTTCTAAGTATTTTCAATAAGTATTAGAAAACACTACAATTTAATAAAGGTACAGAGTAGACCTGATGATGAAGCTGGGAGACAGTCGTGAGAACTCCTCAACGATTCACAGCAGCTACCTTGTGTTTATGTTTGATTAATTTGTATTGATGAGAACTTTACACCTCGATGGGTTGTGACTGTCATAAAGGCTCTAATGATGAAGACAAAGGTCAGTCCCGCGTACTCCTCAACGGTTTACTGTAGTTACTTTGTGTTTGGACTTATATCATTTATATTCATGAGGACTTTGCACCCTTAAGGATTATAATGAAGATCTGAAGTAGATTTGATGATGGAGTCGAGAGACAAACGAAGGAACTCCTCAGCGATTCACAGCAACTACCTTGTGTTTGTGCCTGATTAATTTGTATTGATAAGAGCTTTATACCTAGATAAATTGGGATTGTCATTAGAGATCTTATGACGAAGACGAAGGGCAGTTAGGGGATTCCCAATGCTATTATCTATATATATATGCATTAGCTACTTTGTGTTTGGAATTAATTCATTTATATTGATGAGAACTTTGCACCTATATGGGCTAAAATTATGGTCTGCAGTAACCTTAGAATTAGATCAGAAGGAAGAAATGTTCTTCGTTCAATAATCTATAATCAAATCTACTATTGCTATATAAAAAAAAAAAACCGGCCAAATGCGAGTCGGACTCGCACACCGAGGGTTCCGCCGTACAAACGTAGCGGTTTACAATTTATGACGTACTAGCTTTCCGCCAGCGGCTTCGCCCGCGTGGAGTTCGGTTATATCGCGCTGTTTAAATTCCCCTCGGGAACATCAAATTTTTCCGGGATAAAAGGTAGCCTATGTTCTTTCTCAGGGTCTAAAGATTGTCTGTGCCAAACTTCATCAAAATCGGTTGAGAGGTTTAGGCGGGAAAGCGTAACAGACAGACAGAGTTACTTTCGCATTTATAATACTACCATTGATTTAGAATTTTTCACAGTTTAGAGGCAATTAGATTTAAGAAGTGTTTGATATGAATTTCAACTTTAATATCTCTACGCGTTCATGTGAAAAAGGGTAGGTAGTAAGTTTATAATTATTAAAAAAATATTTTATGTCATGTAAGCAAAAATAATATTTTAATATTTTATGTAACTTCAAATTTATCATTTTCACAATTTTTCCTTTATCTGTCTGTACTATAATATAACGTTGCTTCGTGCCGAATTTCAAGATTCTGAGTTCACGGGAAGTACCTTGTAGGCAAAGAGATTTAAGATATATAGAGAGGGCACGTGTCAAAATGGCATAGAAAAACTGTGATCCCATGGCTCAGTTCCGCCATCTAGTACAATATAGCAAAATTAGATCGACAATTGGAGACATCAAATAGTAAAAATGAAATAAGTTTATATAAAATATATTCAGCTATTGCCCGGTAGGTGGCCAGTGTGGTCTATGTTGCCAGATCCGATTTAATACCCTAGTATAGTTCAAATCGGGTAAATAAATATTGAAAAGTAAATAAATTAAGTGAAACTTGTCTTGTACAAACAAAAACTGTTTTAGAATTTTATTCGCTACTATTCATTTACCGTGACACCGTCTATTGGCATTTTAGATGGTTTTATGCTTACGAATTATTTTAACGCTCAGTTTATTGCGATTTTTGAGTGTAATAGACCTTTTAGGCCATAAAGCGCATTTTGTTTTGCAATTTTCGTTTGCATTTCGTTTTTAGCAAAATTATTCTTTTTACACGTTTGTTTGCAAATATTTTTAAATGGCAATGCAAAAACTGTGGTAGGGTTTGTATCATTTCGATATAAAGTTATCGATAATATTCAAAGAAGTTACTACGACGATGTTTTTCGCATTATGATAGCTTGAAACAAAAAATTAGGAAGCAGAATAATTATGGGTAATTTCAAGTTTACAAGTTTCTTATTTATATAATTCTTTTAATAATAGGCGTTAAAGTTTAAAATTGCCGATTAGTACTGAAAATCTAAATAATTGCTTATTTTTCAATTTTTAAATAATTCATTTATAATCAATATATAGGAAGGTCGTTTATGCCTTTGTGATAGAACTCTGAGGATCTAGACTGCACAAACTGTGTGAAAGCAGAACTGCCTCCTGGGAAGAAAACTTCTTGTCACGTAGATAATTGTCCAAATCACGACAAAAATGGTAGTCTGCTGGAGCAAGACCTTTACAAGATTCGTATGCCATTATCTTTAAAAACGGCAAAAAAATCACGGTTATTGTATGGGAGCCCGCCTTCAGGATTTATTTTATTTTAATTATTTTTTTGTAATTTGAATATATAACCAAATATTCTGTAAACATTTTAAGCGTCTATCTGTTTCCGTTATTAATATGGAGCAAAAAACGGCAAAAATTCACTATTGATTTCACTTTTATTTCACTTTTGATTGGCATATTTCCTTAGAAAATGTTGTATGGGAGCCCCCTTAAATATTTTATTATTTTTATTCTTAGTACTTGTTGTTATAGCGGCAACAGAAATACTAACACAATCTCTGGAAATTACAACTATCTCGCTATTACGGTTTATGAGATACAGCCTGGTGACAGACGGACAGACGAACAGAGAAGTCTCATGAATAGGGTTCGTTTTACCTTTTAGGTACGGAATCCTCAAAATCACAAAGTAGCTCGCAATCATTGTACTACATATACGTACCTACATATTTTATGAATATATTTCATTATAAATAAGTTATGTAATCTATGTACTTATCCACTTAACCGTAAATTTTATTCCAATTTTTACGGTTAAGTAGAAAAGTACTGAAATTAATAACTTACTATTTCATTTCTAATACAAGGTACCGATTCTTTATTTTTTTTTAATTTGATCGACAAGTCTTTCCAAAGTAGATAACTTCTCTTTTAAAATGCATTGAGCATAATTTCGACGAATGAGACGGAAGCCAATTTTCTTCTCTACGGTCTATCTGGACAAATCGTATCCACTTTTTCCCTACGACATTATTTTTATTCGGAAACCAAAAATAACAAAAACCTAGATAAATGAATAGTAATTGTTCATTCAATTTTGTTTATTAATATGATATGATTGTGTTTAAATAGAGTTAATAATAAATAAACTTGAAATATAGTAATATTTTAAGTTTATTTAGCTATATTTTAAATGTCAATAAAATACAACAAAATGTATTCATCTTATTAGGTATTATCGATAACTAAATCGATAAACAACATTACTACATCTCTACAAGAAAATAGTAAAACTACTCAACAATAGAGGGCGCTTATTACAATAATGGAAAATTTTCTGGAACTAAGATTTTTTTTAAATTTGAATTGCAGACGAAATATAAATAATTCATAGAAAAACATTCCGAAGTTAGGTCCAGTCGTTTTACTATAACGAGATGTACAGTAACACAAAGCGCAACATGGCATATTTCCTTAGAAAATGTTTATTCTTGGTGGACACAAATTACGTCCTGACGCGCAGACTAGACTGAGCGACTTCTAACCAAGTCGATAAAAGTATTGGCTTACGATTTTGTTCGTGATGTCCTGTCTATTGTAAATATAATTTTAATGTCTTTGCTTGTAGGTTTTGATTCCCTAGCGTGTGACGGAAATTCGTCTAAGGTGTCGGTATAAACTACTGTATCTTTTGATCGCTTTAACTTAGAAGTTTGATTTTTTCACTGCTTAAAGGGACAATAGACCTAGGTATTTGGTATAAATTTCAATTTGATACCTTTATTAGTTCGTGAGAAATAAGGTAGTAAGTTTCATTTTATTAAAATATGTTTATTATATTATATAACTAAAAAATGTGATTTTCGCAATTTTTCCTATATTTGCATTATATGACAATCCTTCATGCCAAATTTCAAGACTCTGAGTTTACGGGAAGTATCCTGTAGGTTTTGATTCCTTTGCGAGTGTCGAAAATTTGTTGAAAATATCGACATATCGGCTGTATCTTTTGATTGGCTTGGCTTAGAAGTTTGATATTTTCACAGCTTAAAGGGACAATAGACCTAGGTATTTGGTATAAATTTCAATTTGATAACTTTATTCGTTCGTGAGAAATAAGGTAGTAAGTTCCATTTTATTAAAATATGTTTATTATATTATATAACTGAAAAAATGTGATTTTCGCAATTTTTCCTATATTTGCATTATATGACAATCCTTCATGCCAAATTTCAAGATTCTGAGTTTACGGGAAGTATCCTGTAGGTTTTGATTCCTTTGCGAGTGTCGAAAATTTGTTGAAAATATCGACATAATCGGCTGTATCTTTTGATTGGCTTGGCTTAGAAGTTTGATATTTTCACAGCTTAAAGGGACAATAAACCCGAGTATTTCATGTAAATTTCAGCTTGATACGTCCACGCGTTCTTGAGATAAAGGGTGGTGACAGACAGACAGACAGACAGACAGACAGACAGACAGTGATCCTATAAGGGTTCCGTTTTTTCCTTTTGAGGTACGGAACCCTAAAAACAATGATTGTCATTGCAAGAATCCAGCGTAGTGGGACACATATATCTTCTAATTTAATCTAGCTTAGAGCGCCCCACTGCTGGAAATGCCTCCCCTTCTGCTTTGATAATAACTGTGGATAACACTAGACTGGCTTTTATATTTTTTAGTTTACATGAAGAAATAGTCGAACGATTACTAACTACTACTAACTTTTGAACTCGAACATAAATATTACACAAATGAAATGAACAAATTACCCTAAAATAAATTTCACTCAAAATTTGGTCAAAATATAATCCACTAGCTTTCCGCCCGCGGCTTCGCCCGCGTGGAATGAGGTTATATCGCTTTTTAGATTTTCCTTGGGAATATCGATTCTTCCGGGATAAAAACTACCCTATTATTTAATCCGGACCTCTGTCTTTGTGTCTACAAAATTTCAAAGCAATCGGTTGAGTAGTTACAGCGTGAAAGCGGAACTACTGATTTTTTTGAAACAATGATCTTACGCTGTATATTAGACTGCTGGATAATTCTACGTTTGTTGAGATGTCAAAAAGAACCAAAGCAGGATTGACAACTCAATCAGACAGAGATATACTGCCTAACGATTGATACCTCTGCTCTCGCATTCTAATGAAGGAATGTTTAATGGAAATATGTAACACAATGTTTGAGGGACGTACCAGAAGGTACTGTATGTTTACTACCGTCGAGAAATATGTGTATGCATAATACTATATTCAAAGCAGTTCCGCAATCCGAGATAAAGTTAATTGCTAAAAATTCTTTGGATTGTTCAAAATGTATGATAACAAAAGCCCGGGCTTGTTAACAAAAATATGAGGATGATGCGACGATGACTGCTGGACTGGAAGAAACTATAATCATTGACAGGGAGCTAAAGTAATGCTTAAGAGAAACATTTATGTTTGGTTTAGTTAATGGTTCGATAGGCTAGTACAAAAAGTGAGGTGGGACCCGGAAGACCAAATAAAGCCTAAACAATTGTTAGTAAAATTTGCTTATAATTTGATTCACGAATTATTACTTATTATGTAAGTTATAATTTGAGATCATACCCCGGGCATGCTTGTACAGACAACAATTCCCAATCTGTGTGGCGTATGACCTAACATTTCACAAGAGCCAAGTTCTAACTCAAAAAAATGGACATTGGCACCTCCATATTCTCTCGTGGCCAAGCTTATATGGCGCTTTCACCAGTAAACAATTTTCATTGGGCGCACCTCATATTGATTGAAGAAGTAAACATAAATGTTGACTTCAAGAGTATAAAAACTCAAGCTTCAGCGATCACTGAATACAACCACGCGCGCCACGCGAATGGGCAATATATAAAACTATTGCTGCTGTACAAGAATCAGAACCGGAAAAAAGAAAAGGAAGATTTGTAATAACTACTTCTAAAAAGAAAAAAGAACTGTGTTAAATAATAAAATCAATATAATACGCTTCTACAAAAAGAAGTGAAATCCAACCCAAAACATTCTGTAAAAAAATGCCAAGCCTCGCTAGAGCTGCTGGTTTATCTATAAAAAGTATTGAAATCTAGACAAAGCCGTGCCAAGTTGAAGGTTCCTTATTGCGATTTCTTCAATATTATTATAGTTAATATTGTGTGACTTGGCCGTTGAACATTATACGTTAGTGCGATTTTGCTAGACTTAGGACGGCCTATCGAATGGTACAGGTCTCAACAGTTTTGTCAACAAAGTGTCGACATCGAAATTTCTGGAAACCTGTTTCCGGGAATTACCATAGGTACTTACATGGCCGGTGACCTCGAAGTTATGCAGTATGATTATTACGTCTAGAGGATTCCGGAATGTTCGATCAGCTGGCCTATATATAGGCGGCGCGACGCCGGCGCACAGTCAGTCTACACTCGACTAGCGATACGAAAACAGCGACAGTTAAGAAGCGATCTTAAAGAAGACCTACTGCGACAACTGTAACGAGAACTGTAAGTACTACGTGAAGTAACATCTGTACTGTTATTGTGTGTTTACGACACGGACTCCGTGGACTTAAGTGAAGACTTCGGTGCGACGTCAGCTACATTCTACTTGTCATTGCCTACAATCGACTGTACCTTCGTTGCTAATAAACTTCGTAACCCTTAACCGGCATTTTAGTACCCCTAGCCCGTAACAATTGGTGTCAGAAGCGGCATGCCGGTCACGCCAAGGGAAGACGAAAGGGTTCGCACGCGACGACAAGCAGCGATGGATTTGGCGCGTCAAGAGGAAGAATCGGTCGGTGTCCCTGCACCCAGAGTAGATGCGGCCGTCGTAACACCGACGAATGTGAGTGCGCCTACTACCACCACTATTCCCGGAAGCAGTGGATGCGATTTATCGGCGTTGCTGGCTCACTTGACGCTGCAAATAAAAGGTATGGCAGAATCCCAGGCAGCAACCCAGGCACAGATTAAAAGTGTAGCAGAATCCCAGGCAGAAACCCAGGCACAAATAAAACAATCCCAGGCAGAAACCCAGGCACAAATAAAACAATCCCAAGCAGCAACTCAAGCAAAAATAGAAAAATCCCAGCAACTGGTATTAGAATTAAATGAAAAATGGAAAAAAACCAAAGAAGAGGTCAACGAACTTAAAATAAAAACAGCACAACAAGATACCCGTCTGGACCAGCAAGATACGCGCATAGTCCAGCAAGACGCTCGTATAGACAAACATGATGCGCGTTTCGATAAACTAGACAATACCATCATGGAGTTTGGAAAGGAAGTAGAATTTTTGCATGAGAAGGTACAAAAAGGAGTTATTAAAGCGATGATACCTAGTGCTTTGCCGACGTTCCAAGTACCTCATTTTGATGGAACAACGTCATGGGTGGCCTTCCGTCTACAGTTTGAAAAAGTCGCAAAAGGCAACAATTGGGATGACGATCAAGCGGTAACAGCTCTTACGCTTGCTCTGCGTGGTGATGCGGTACAAATTCTCGAAAATATTTCCGGCGATTGCAATACCCTAGCCTGTCTGCTAGAAGCGTTGGAGTCTAGATACGGGGAGAAACACCTAGAACATGTTTACAGGGCTCAACTCCGCGACCGCACACAGAAAAGCAGTGAGGGTTTGCAACAATGGGCATCGGAAATAGAACGTATTGTTCGGAGGGCGTATGCTTCAACGCCGGGAGCAATTGATGCTACTACGGTGCAAGCTTTTACTGATGGAATCCGAGATGCAGAAGTCAGGGCTGCAGTTCGTCTGGGTCACCATCAGACTCTGAAGGCAGCCTTGACACACGCTCTGGAGGTGGAAGCAGTACGCCAAGACGGCTGACAACAGCACCGCATTCGCGAGGTAACCCCAATAATAAAAACTCGGCAAGGACCAACCTGCTATGAGTGCAGCGAAAAGGGTCATATTCGGATCAATTGTCCCAGGAAGTCTAAGGGAAGAAGTACTTCTGGGACACAGGTGGAAGCCGAGGATTTAAACTAAGAACAGCCAGGGCTATGGGGCGAGTACTGGCTGGTCGACCTGAAGCCCCCATTATAACGGTATCACAAGTGGGCGATGGAAACAGTCTTATTATAGAAGGAGAACTGAATGGGAAGTCATGCAGTTTCACGTTGGATACTGGTGCATCAAGAACTATTGCACGACCGGAGCTATTTCCTCGGACCATAGCATGGAAAAGAGGGTTTTCACAATGCCGATTACAAACCGCCACTGGCCAACCAGTACTCGTCCTTGGTGAAACGAATGTGACTTTGAAAATGGGTGATAAGACATTCACGCACCCTGTTTTAGTAGCGAATATAACAGATGATTGCATAATAGGACTGGACTTTTTGAAGAAACAGCAGTGCGTCCTTAATGTAGCAAAAGGAGTATTGAGTTTTCCAGAACAAGAAGTATTTCTTCAAGGTGGAAAACAGGGGTCAGTGTACTGTGTAAGGAGAACGGTATTACCACCAAGATCAGAAACCTTAGTAGATATTAGATTTTCACCAATAGGATGCCGTAAACGTTGCATTATAATAGAAGATTCTGGAGATCACCCAGACTGGATAACAGCAAGGACACTGATGATGATTTCCGATAAACCAAAAGTACGCATTATCAACGTTAGTAACAAGGAAATAATTCTTGAAAAGAATTGCATCGTGGGTGTGTGCGACCATGTAGCATCATTGCGAAAAACAGAGGCACACGAAAAGGAACGTGATAAGAAGTGGCAGCAACATGTATCGACACTACTCGAAAATTGTAAGGGCAATTTAAACAAGTTCGAAAGTCACAAAGTTAAGCAACTGTTGCATAACTTCCATGACATCTTCTCTAAGACCGACAGTGACGTGGGAAGGACCGGGCTCGTCAAACACCATATAGATACGGGCGATACACAGCCGATAAGACAGAGACCACGTCGTATCCCCTTTGCAAAAGAACAGGAAGTGTCGGAAATGTTAAGAGATATGGAGAAAAATCGGATTATCGAAGCGTCTACCAGCCCTTGGTCATCTCCAGTTGTCCTAGTCAAGAAAAAGGATGGCAGTACAAGGTTTTGCGTTGACTACAGGATGTTGAACGATGCCACGAAAAAGGATAGTTATCCTCTGCCACGTATAGATGACACTTTGGACTTGCTAGTGGCATGAAATGGTTCTCCACAGTTGACCTCAAAAGTGGATACTGGCAGGTGGAAATCTGTCAGCAGGATAAAGAAAAGACCGCTTTCACCACTGGTCCTGGAAACGGTCTCTGGCAATTCAATGTCATGCCTTTTGGACTGTGCAATGCTCCTGCTACATTCGAGCGCTTAATTGAGCGCATTTTGGTGAGGTTGCTTGGTGATGCATGCCTAGTCTATTTGGATGACATCATCATTATGGGACGAAGCTTCGAAGAGCACCTACGCAATTTGGAGAAAGTTTTCCAGAAACTGCATGAAGCAAATTTAAAACTCAGTCCTAGTAAGTGTACACTATTCCAGAAAGAAGTTGGATACTTGGAACACATTATTTCGGCGCAAGGAATTCGAACAGACCCTGAAAAAATAAAAGCCGTGTCAAAGTGGCTTACCCCTAGTAATAAAACCGAGGTACGCTCTTTCTTGGGTCTGTGTGCATATTACCGTCGGTTTGTGAAGAACTTCTCCGAGTTAGCGAAACCGTTGCATCGTTTAACAGAGGAAAAGTGTCAATTTGAATGGAACTCTGACTGCGAACAGGCATTTGCTCTACTGAAAACTCACTTGTGTGAGGCCCCTGTACTAGGTTACCCTAGTAGGGAAGGTCGATTTTTGGTAGACACAGATGCCAGCAATGTGGGTATTGGAGGAGTTCTCTCTCAAACACAAGGAGATAGGCAGGTCGTTATCGCATATTTCAGCAAATGCCTTTCCAAGCCAGAAAGAAATTATTGTGTTACCCACCGAGAACTTCTAGCCGTTGTTAAGACCTTACAACACTTCAAGAAATATTTGATTGGGAGGCAGTTTACACTTCGTACCGATCACGCTGCCTTACAGTAGCTCCTCCAGTTCAAAGACCCAGAAGGACAAGTAGCAAGGTGGATAGAGCAGCTGCAAGAATTTGACTTTGTCACTGAACATCGGAAAGGCAAGTCACACAATAATGCTGATACTTTGTCTAGACGACCTTGCGAAGAATCTTGCCGACATTGTGCCAAACAGGAAAAGAAAGAGAACGTAAGGATTATCCAGGTGAACGCTTTGGATGAAGACTGGGATAATCAATCATTGGAAGACGCACAAAATGAAGATAGCGACTTGAAGACAGTAATCGAATGGAAGAAACGTGGCCAAAGGCCCAATTGGAGTGAAATATCAGCGCTTAGCCCAACAGTAAAAAGTTAATGGGCTCAATGGGACAGCCTGATAGTTGATAATGGAGTTCTCAAGAGGAAATGGGAATCACCCAGTGGTCAGGAGGTCACCTTACAGATAGTTGTCCCCTGCGATAAAGTCGCGTCAGTGCTAAGACAGGTGCACGACGGAGTATCCGGAGGACATCTAGGAGTAAAGAAAACCCTGGAGAAGGTGAGAAAACGATTCTGCACCAATGCACCCAGCATTGCCGTGAAGACGTTGAGGACTGGTGTAGAAAATGCGTAGCTTGCTCCTCAGTAAAGGGACCGCAAACGAGAGCCAGAGGTCGGCTGAAAGTGTACAATGTTGGTGCACCATGGGAAGAGTTGCTGTCGATATAGCTGGACCATTCCCTGTTACTGAAGAAGGGAATAGGTATATCATCGTCATGCAAGACTATTTCAGCAAATGGCCAGAAGCTTTTGCAGTACCTAACCAAGAAGCTCATACGGTCGCCAAAAAGCTAGTTCACGAGGTGTTCTGTCGATTTGGCGTTCCTTTGGAGTTACACTCTGATCAGGGTAGAAATTTCGAGTCTTCACTGTTCCAAGAGGTTTGCCAACTACTCGGGATCCATAAGACCCGTACAACACCATATCACCCTCAGTCAGATGGAATGGTCGAAAGATTCAACCAGACGCTAGAGAATCATTTGGCCAAAGTAGTGGAAGAACACCAGAGGGATTGGAACCAATACATTCCACTCTTCTTAATGTCATACCGCTCTGCAACACATGATAGCACAAATTGCACACCGGCGAAAGTCAACTTCGGCCGAGAAATTAGACTACCCATAGATGCACTAACCGGAACCCCTCCCGATACTCCTATCCTAGCCGTCGACTATGTGGCCGACCTGCGGCGTAAATTAGATGGAATACATGAGCTAGTGAGAGAGAATGGTCTGAAAACCAGTGAGAGAATGAAGATCCGATACGACCGCAAAGCTCATGTGCCCGGATTGGAAGAAGGAACTTTGGTATGGTTACATAATCCCATAAGGAGAAAAGGAAAGAGTCCGAAATTTCAAGCCAAATGGGAGGGTCCGTACACGATAGTAACCAGGATAAACGATGTCACCTACCGGATAAAGAAAGGACCTAGAGGGAAGCTGAAGATCGTACACGTAGACCGCCTAGCTCGCTATTATGGATCAAATCATGCTCGGGACGAGCATGACTAAGAAGGAGGCAATGTTACGAATGGACCTTATGTCGATGGCATAAGGTTCAATATCGCGTGACAAGCAGTGTGTCACTTTTAAGTCCTATTTCGCCAGATCTAGACATTTTCTAGGTACAATAATAAAACGCATTGCTAGACTTAGGACGGCCTATCGAATGGTACAGGTCTCAACAGTTTTGTCAGCAAAGTGTCGACATCGAAATTTCTGGAAACCCGTTTCCGGGAATTACCATAGGTACTTACATGGCCGGTGACCTCGAAGTTATGCAGTATTATTATTACGTCTAGAGGATTCCGGAATGTTCGATCAGCTGGCCTATATATAGGCGGCGCGACGCCGGCGCACAGTCAGTCTACACTCGACTAGCGATACGAAAACAGCGACAGTTAAGAAGCGATCTTAAAGAAGACCTACTGCGACAATTACAACGAGAACTGTGAGTACTACGTAAAGTAACATCTGTACTGTTATTGTGTGATTACGACACGGACTTCGTGGACGTAAGAGAAGACTTCGGTGCAACGTCAGCGACATTCTACTTGTCATTGCCTACAATCGACTGTACCTTCGTTGCTAATAAACTTCGTAACCCTTAACCGGCATTTTAGTACCCCTAGCCCGTAACAATACGTTAATGCGATTTTGTTAACACGTAATGTTATATCTGTTATAACTACCTATGTTTGTTATGTGAGAATAATAGCCCATAATGGTATTTGTAATTGGACTTAATCTGAGGGCACGGCAGTGCCCTCGCCAAGTCGAGCGCGAAGCAAACACTGCCGTACCATCTTTACCCGAACCATTTCGCTGCATTTTCAGGCCCCTAATTAAGAGCCTCTGGATAGTACCAGAACGCTGAAATTTTGGTCATCCAGTAAGCTGTATTTACACACCTCAAATCTAGAATTTCAAGTCTGTAGCTCATCCAGTTCTGAAGTTAAGCGAAAGTAAATTTCCGTATTTTCGACACTCACTCACTCATGATCATCAAAATAGAAGTAGTACTTCCCATAAACTCAGAGAGCTGAAATTTGGTACAGAGCCAGGGTTTAATGGTCACATAAAGGGAAAAATATAAAAACTAGAATAATCGAAGATCTGAAGTACCTGGTGACCTTGATTAGAAAGCAGAAGAGCCCAACCAAACTAGTAGAGATTGACGTACCACCGTCAATAAAATATTCAACTTGGTGGGCCGCTTCATCATGTGACTTCAAGAAAAAGGAGGGGGTTCTCAATTCGTCGTAATCTCTTTTTTTTATTTAGGCGTGTTCACCGATTACCCTAAGACGCCTGGATCGATTTTCAAATTTCTCTTTGTTTGAAAGGGTATACTTTTTAGGTGGTTCAATAGTTACCAGGTCAGGATCTGATGATGGAAGACCAGAGAAATCAAGGGTAACTTTCAAAAATCGTAGGGGTGACTAGTGCATTTCTAAGTATTTTCAATAAGTATTAGAAAACACTACAATTTAATAAAAGTACGGAGTAGAACTGATGATGAAGCTGGGAGACAGTCGTGAGAACTCCTCAACGATTCACAGCAGCTACCTTGTGTTTATGTTTGATTAATTTGCATTGATGAGAACTTTACACCTCGATGGGTTGTGACTGTCATAAAGGCTCTGATGATGAAGACAAAGGTCAGTCCCGCGTACTCCTCAACGGTTTACAGTAGTTACTTTGTGTTTGGACTTATATCATTTATATTGATGAGGACTTTGCACCCATATGGATTATAATGAAGGTCTGAAGTAGATTTGATGATGGAGTCGAGAGACAAACGAAGGAACTCCTCAGCGATTCACAGCAGCTACCTTGTGTTTGATTAATTGGTATTGATAAGAGCTTTATACCTAGATAAATTGGGATTGTCATTAGAGATCTTATGACGAAGACGAAGGGCAGTTAGGAGATTCCCAATGCTATTATCTATATATATATATGCATTAGCTACTTTGTGTTTGGAATTAATTCATTTATATTGATGAGAACTCGGAAAATATTGATGAGAATTTTCTCGGTGGTAGGTCACAACATCAACCGCCGGCATAAGTTACCACCCACCAGACAAAGACATGCCGCCAAGCGATTTGTCGTGTTCCGGCATGATGTCTGGTGAAGCCGTTCGGAGGACGGGTCTGAGCAGTTGTGTTGCGATGTGTGCCGGGTGCGATACGCCAGATGGTGTTGTGTCGGGAGTTTGTTCGTGGAGGGTAGCGGGATCCGAAGCACGGTTCTCCGCTGGCCGACCGCAGGTAGTTGGGGGCCCAAGTAGTGTGCCAGCCACATACGAAAGGCTGCCCCGCCAACTGCGAAAAATCCCAGGGTGGCCCCATCGTGCCGGTTGGCGACCGGACGAGAGGACCCGATGGCGATCCCTGGGGGGGTTCGGGCGTCCCCGCAGTCTCCAGAACAATCTCCCTCTGGCCCAGCATCGTTGGTCGTATTGTTGGGTTTATCATTGCATCACCTCACTCAACTGCCGTCTTCCTTCCTATTCACTCAGTATATAAACTTATATGAAAAGTTACAAAAGGAAAAGTAGGTGTGCACAGCGGGCGCACGTCCTCTCGTTCATAGTGCACCTCTCAAACATCCGAGGTTTGCACTCCAATATCGATGCAGTCCATTACCACCTTGAGACTGAAAAGCCCCACCTACTTTTCTTGACGGAGACCCAGATCAGATGTCCGACTGACGCGGCGTACCTCGGCTACCCGGGATACTCTTTGGAGCATCATTTCCTGCAGCGTGCCGGGGTCTGTGTGTATGTCCGCAATGACATCTGTTGCCGGCGCCTCCGTCACCTCGAAGACCCTCACTTCTCGTCCC
Source organism: Sesamia nonagrioides (assembly GCA_017933935.1). Lineage (NCBI taxonomy): Eukaryota > Metazoa > Arthropoda > Insecta > Lepidoptera > Noctuidae > Sesamia > Sesamia nonagrioides. The sequence goes on along the minus strand of JADWQK010000210.1, from coordinate 160,418 downwards.
TATGGCTGTTGGTTGACACTGGTGTGGACAAAATTGTTTACACCTGTGTCTACCGATCGCACAGCGGTGATCAGGAGACAACTCGTTTATTTGACCACCTCAGTGAGGCTGCTGACAATGCGCTGCATCGGCACCCTGACGCTTAGTTCGTCGCTCTGGGGGACTTCAACGCCTGCCACCAGGACTGGCTCTTCCCATACCAGAGGACCGACCACGCTGGGAGAGAAGCGCGAAACTTCGCGCTTACTATGGGCCTTTCCCAGCTGGTAGAGCAAGCGACTAGGGTGCCTGATGTAGTTGGCCATACTGCCAACTGTTTGGACCTTCTGCTGACCACTGATCCGGACAGATGTGTTGTAACAGTTTCCTCACCGTTGGGAACTTCAGACCACTGTCTGGTGAAGTCTGTAACGTCCTTCTCCCCACCAGATCACGACTCTCGTGGTGAACGGCGAATGTGGCGATACAGGTCAGCGGATTGGGATGAGATGCGCCACTTCTTTGCGTCTTATCCTTGGCAGCAGGTCTGCTTCTCCTCTGACAATCCTTCGAGCTGTGCGGACGCTATAACCGATGTGGTGCGTCAAGCTATGGAGTATTTTATCCCATTCAATGACGTGCCCGTCGGTGGCTCGGCTCGCCCATGGTTCAATGCCGATTGTGTCCAAGCTGAACAGCGTAAGCACACGGCATTTCTCGCCTGGGTTGACGCTCGTGACCGCGGAGCTCCGGATCTAAGCTCAAAGAAGAGAGCCTTTAACCGTGCTGCCAAGTCCTACAAGAAGGCGCTCAAGAAGGCTCGCTTCGACCGCATTACCCATATTGGCAACAAGTTATCTGCGCAGCCATCCGGTAGCAGATCTTTTTGGTCCCTTGCCAAATCGGTTGAGGCGAACTTCTGTCGGCCCTCACTGCCTCCGCTGGTTAGGCCTGATGGAACACTGGCTCATACGGCGAGAGAGAAAGCAGGTCTCTTTGCATCTCTCTTTGCCCATAATTCGCGTCTTGATACTGGCAGTGCTACTCCACCTAATTTACCTCATTGCGGAGCTTCAATGCCTGAGGTTCGCATTAGAAACAAGGAGGTTCTGAGAGTACTGTGTCGTCTGGACGTGAATAAGGCTAGTGGTCCGGATGGTATACCAGCGATTGTTCTTAAAGCATGTGCGCCCGAGTTGTCTCCTGTATTGACGCGCTTGTATCGCCTCTCATTTAGGACTGGTATAGTGCCCAAGTCCTGGAAGCTTGCTAACGTGCAGCCTGTGCCCAAGAAGGGTAGTCGTGCCGATCCTGCCAACTATCGGCCGATTTCGATCACCTCCATACTTTGCAAAATTATGGGGCGTGTATTGAACTCGCGCCTCTTGGCATACCTGGAAGGTAACGATCTCCTCAGTGACCGACAGTACGGGTTTCGCCGCAATCGGTCAACTGGGGACCTACTAGTGTATGCCACTCACTTGTGGGGCGAGGCCCTCGATAAGAATGGGGAAGCGATTGCTGTCTCCCTTGATGTCTCGAAGGCCTTCGACCGGGTTTGGCACGCTGGCCTTTTGAGTAAGCTTCCAGTGTACGGCATTTCCCCTAGCCTGACTGGCTGGGTAAAAGACTTCCTGACTGAACGGTCCCTCCGAGTTGTTGTCGACGGATGCTCTTCTGAGCCCATGTCAACTAATGCCGGTGTTCCTCAGGGGTCTGTTCTCTCTGCAACTCTGTTTCTGCTGCATATTAACGATCTGCTGATGCCTGGTATCTATGGGTATGCAGATGACAGCACAGTTGTAGAGAGATACCTGCCGGATGCTCGGGCTAGTAGGGAATCAATCCGGTCCGAAAGAGAGGCCATGGTTGAGCGAACGAGTGTTGCACTGCAGGCAGTCTCCGAATGGGGCAATGCCAATCTTGTAGCATTCAATGCCGCCAAAACACAGGCGTGTCTTTTCACCGCCAAAAGGAGCCCGTTCACCTTGGCCCCTACTTTTCGGAATGTGTCCTTGGAGTGTTCCAACCGCCTTCAGCTTTTGGGAGTTGAGATTTCCTCGAACCTTAACTTTGGGCGGTTCATTGAGTCCAAGGCCAAGGTGGCTGCCAGGAAACTTGGCGTTATCGCAAAGGTCCGGCAGTACTTCACACCTGGGCAGCTTCTAATGTTATACAAAGCACAGGTCCGTTCGTGTGTGGAGTACTGCAGCCACATTTGGGCTGGTGCTGCCAAGTGTCACCTGGCCACTTTGGATTCAGTGGAGAGACGTGCAAAGAGGCTGATTGGTGACCCTGATCTAACTCGAGTTGGTCTCCAAAGCCTAGAGCACAGGCGTAGAGTAGCCAGCCTTTCGGTGTTCTATAGGATGCATTTCGGGGAGTGTGCGAGGGAATTGCATGATTTAATTCCCCATCTCCGTTCCACCAGCGGACGACCCGTCGTACGGCTGGTTTCCACCCTTACGTTGTTAACACCACTACGATCCGGACGAAGCGCTTCGCCTCCTCCTTTATACCGCGTACATCGAGGGACTGGAACAATTTGCCCGCGGCGGTGTTTCCGTCGGACTACAATTTGAGTGTCTTCAAGGCTAGAGTGAATAGGCTCTTAATAAACTAGTGCGCTTTACCATCAACGATTGCGTCACTGCTTACCATCAGGCAGGATTGCGGTCAAGCGCTGGTTTATAATTTGTAAAAAAAAAAAAAAAAAAACTTTGCACCTATATGGGCTAAAATTATGGTCTGCAGTAACCTTAGAATTAGGTCAGAAGGAAGAAATGTTCGTCGTTCAATAATCTATAATCAAATCTACTATTGCTACATAAAAAAAAATGATTGTCATTGCAAGAATCCAGCGTAGTGGGACATATATATCTTCTAATTTAATCTAGCTTAGAGCGCCCCACTGCTGGAAATGCCTCCCCTTCTGCTTTGATAAAAAGTGTGGATAAGACTAGACTGGCTTTTATACTTTTTAGTTTACACAAAGAAATAGTCGAACGATTACTAACTACTACTAACTTTTGAACACGAACATCTGAGGGCACGGCAGTGCCCTCGCCAAGTCGAGCGCGAAGCAAACACTGCCGTACCATCTTTACCCGAACCATTTCGCTGCATTTTCAGGCCCCTAATTAAGAACCTCTGGATAGTACCAGAACCCTGAAATTTTGGTCATCCAGTAAGCTGTATTTACACACTTCAAATCTAAAATTTCAAATCTGTAGCTCATCCAGTTCTGAAGTTAAGCGAAAGTAAATTTCCGTGTTTTCGACACTCACTCACTCATGATCATCAAAATAGAAGTAGTACTTCCCATAAACTCAAAGAGCTGAAATTTGGTACAGAGCCAGGGTTTAATGGTCACATAAAGGGAAAAATATAAAAACTAGAATAATCGAAGATCTGAAGTACCTGGTGACCTTGATTAGAGAGCAGAAGAGCCCAACCAAACTAGTAGCGATTGACGTACCACCGTCAATAAAATATTCAACTTGGTGGGCCGCTTCATCAAGTGACTTCAAAAAAAGGAGCGCGTTCTCAATTCGTCGTTATCATTTTTTTTATGTAGGTGTGTTCACCGATTACCCTAAGACGCCTGGATCGATTTTCAAATTTCTTTTTGTTTCAGAAATTCAAAAATCGTAGGGGTGACTAGTGCATGTCTAAGTATTTTCAATGAGTATTAGAAAACACTACAATTTAATAAAGGTACAGAGTAGATCTGATGATGAAGCTGGGAGACAGTCGTGAGAACTCCTCAACGATTCACAGCAGCTACCTTGTGTTCATGTTTGATTAATTTGTATTTATGAGAACTTTACACCTCGATGGGTAGTGACTGTCATAAAGGCTCTGATGATGAAGACAAAGGTCAGTCCCGCGTACTCCTCAACGGTTTACAGTAGTTACTTTGTGTTTGGACTTATATCATTTATATTCATGAGGACTTTGCACCCATATGGGTTATAATGAAGGTCTGAAGTAGACTTGATGATGGAGTCGAGAGACAAACGAAGGAAGTCCTTAGCGATTCATAGCAGCTACCTTGTGTTTGTGCCTGATTAATTTGTATTGATAAGAGCTTTATACCTAGATAAATTGGGATTGTCATTAGAGATCTTATGACGAAGACGAAGGGCAGTTAGGGGATTCCCAACGGTTTACAGTAGCTACTTTGTGTTTGGAATTAATTCATTTATATTGATGAGAACTTTGCACCTATATGGGCTAAAATTATGGTCTGCAGTAACCTTAGAATTAGATCAGAAGGAAGAAATGTTCGTCGTTCAATAATCTATAATCAAATCTACTATTGCTACATAAAAAAAAATGATTGTCATTGCAAAAATCCGGCGTAGTGGGACACATATATCTTCTAATTTAATCTAGCTTAGAGCGCCCCACTGCTGGAAATGCCTCCCCTTCTGCTTTGATAAAAACTGTGGATAAGACTAGACTGGCTTTTATACTTTTTAGTTTACACGAAGAAATAGTCGAACGATTACTGACTACTACTAACTTTTGAACTCGAACATAAACATTACACAAATGAAATGAACAAATTACCCTAAAATAAATTTCACTCAAAATTTGGTCAAAATATAATCCACTAGCTTTCCGCCCGCGGCTTCGCCCGCGTGGAATGAGGTTATATCGCTTTTTAGATTTTCCTTGGGAATATCGATTCTTCCGGGATAAAAACTACCCTATTATTTAATCCGGACTTCTATCTTTGTGTCTACAAAATTTCAAAGCAATCGGTTCAGTAGTTACGGCGTGAAAGCGGAACTACTGATTTTTTTAAACAATGATCTTACATTGTTTATTAGACCGCTGGATGATTCTACGTTTGTTGAGATGTCAAAAAGAACCAAAGTAGGATTGACAACTCAATCAGACAGAGATATACTGCCTAAATATTGATACCTCTGCTCTCGCATTCTAATGAAGGAATGTTTAATGGAAATATGTAACACATGCAATGTTTGAGGGACGTACCAGAAGGTACTGTTTGTTTACTACCGTCGAGAAATATGTGTATGCATAATACTATATTCAAAGCAGTTCCGCAATCCGAGATAAAGTTAATTGCTAAAAATTCTTTGCATTGTTCAAAATATATGATAACAAAAGCCCGGGCTTGTTAACAAAAATATGAGGATGATGCGACGATGACTGCTGGACTGGAAGGAACTATAATCATTGAACAGGGAGCTAAAGTAATGCTTAAGAGAAACATTGATGTTTGGTTTAGTTAATGGTTCGATAGGCTAGTAAGCTTTTAATATATACTGTAAGCTATTTGATTCCACCTTTGTTCCCAAGACTATCTCTGTTAATAGTAGCGCATCTTTCTCTGATTGGGCTACCATCGGTATTCATAAAGGTAGAACTCGGATTTATGTACTGTATAATGAAAGAATTTATATTAACACTGTTGAATTCAATTTGTACGTTAGAAAATATTCAAAATTATTTAAACAAGTTTGTTATATGGCCAAGTCATGTTACTTGAGTTCAAAGATAAGAAACAGTTGCAATGTAATTAAAAGGACTTGGAAAATTATTAATAGTGAAACGGGAAGGTCCAGTGATAGAAATACTGACTATAGCCTGTCTATTAATGACAACATAATTAAATCAGACTCGCAAGTCTCTGAGGCATTTGAAAATTTCTTTTCGGATATTCCTGTTTCAACTACTAAATCCCTAAACTCATCACCTTCTGTTGCCGAGTCTTTGTTTAAAGAAAATGTTAATGTTTGTGATTCGGAGTTTCATTTTGAATATGTTATCAGTAGAAATATAATGAAAATCTTTCACACTCTAAATGTAAAAAAGACTGCTGACCTATGGGGTCATTCGGTAGAAGTTGCTAAGTCTATTGTGGCACCCACTCTAGCTGATATCTTTAATGCTTGTATTGACTGTGGAGAGTTTCCTAATCTCATGAAAAATAGTAAAATAATACTTTTGTTTAAATCAGGTAGTACATCAGACCCCACAAATTATAGACCTATTTCTGTACTACCTACCTTTAGTAAAATTTTTGAGAAATTAATTTTAATTTTTTTTTAATAAACATAAATTATTACATAGCAAACAGTTCGGTTTTACAAGGGGTCGTTCAACCACTGATGTTGAACTTCTAGGACATATCTATAATGCATGGGAGGATAAATGCGATGCCTTGGGCATCTTTTGTGATTTGTCTTAGGCATTCGATTGCGTTCTTCACGATACGTTAATCAGGAAACTCCGCCACTACGGGATCCTGAATTCTGCACTGGATCTTATTACATCTTACTTGAGTGGTAGGATTCAAAGCGTTGACGTTAATGGAACAAGATCCTCCGGGTCTTTGGTAACAATGGGAGTCCCACAGGGGTCAATTCTTGGTCCTTTTTTGTTTCTTATTTACATCAATGACCTGCCGTACCTAATAAAGGATAACCACGATATAGTGTTGTTTGCAGATGACACTTCACTTTTATTTAAACTGAAACGTCAGCAGCAGGTTACTGATGATGTAAATAGCGTGATCTCCAAAGTAGTCCATTGGTTTAATGTTAATAATTTACTCTTAAACGAGAAAAAACCAAATGCATTAAGTTTACTCTACCTCACGTTAGGCAGGTGGAAACTAAAGTGTTGATAAAGGGCGAAGAATTGAAATCTGAAGACAGCACAGTATTCTTGGGTATAACTCTGGATGCTAAGCTTCAATGGGGTCCACATATAGAAAAATTGTCAAAAAAACTAAGTTCTGCTGCATACGCAGTTAGAACAATTCGTAATTTGACTGATGGTGAGACGGCCCGTTTAGTGTAATTTGGCTATTTCCATAGCGTAATGTCGTACGGCATTCTGTTGTGGGGAAATGCCGCCGATATTCAAACAATATTTGTTTTGCAGAAACGAGCTGTTCGTGCAATTTATAAATTAAGTCCGAGACACTCTCTCAGAGAAAAATTTAAAGAGATTAATATACTGACCGTGCCGTCTCAATATATTTATGAAAATCTTTTGTATGCTCATAAAAATATAAAATTGTTTAAAAAATACAGTGATGTCCATAATATAAATACTAGGAACAGGCACAAATTTATTGTACCTACAAAAAGGCTCAAGAAAATAGGTGGCTCTTTCAGATGCCAATGTATACATTTTTACAATGGACTTCCAGAGGTGGTTCAAGATCTGAGCCTGAATAAATTCAAATCCTTCATTAAACGTAAGTTGTGTCAGAAAGCATTTTATAGTGTGAAGGATTATATTGAGGACAAAATGGCTTGGGCTTGAGCTGCGTCCGAATTCTATACACTAATTGTTCTCTGATTTTTCCTTTTGTAGTTTTAACATTTAATTGTTTATCCAACCCAAAACATTCTGTAAAAAAATGCCAAGCCTCGCTAGAGCTGCTGGTTTATCTATAAAAAGTATTGAAATCTAGACAAAGCCGTGCCAAGTTGAAGGTTCCTTATTGCGATTTCTTCAATATTATTATAGTTAATATTGTGTGACTTGGCCGTTGAAGGGTATACAAGGCTACAAATTGAGGTGCTCCATGACACCATTGCACCAATCTGTCGCCAGAACCGCTACCCATTGACCATGGAAAATTGCCACTTGGAAAACGTTGATTCAATAACCAGGGCTTGATAAAGTTGCGCATTTCAAAAATACTTATGTATAGACGAGCCGGAAACAAACAGCAAAAAAGTCATTATCAGTACAGATGGACTAATCATTCATAGAAATCCGTCTGTACGTCTATTTTATATTAGATAGGTGGTCGATTTGACGCTCCAAAAAGAACAGAAGTCATCATTGTCAATGATTAATACATGTGTTACCCAATGTATTAAGTCCAATTACAAATACCACTAAGGGCTATTATTCTCACATAACAAACATAGGTAGTTATAACAGATATAACATTACGTGTTAACAAAATCGCACTAACGTATAATGTTCAACGGCCAAGTCACACAATATTAACTATAATAATATTGAAGAAATCGCAATAAGGAACCTTCAACTTGGCACGGCTTTGTCTAGATTTCAATACTTTTTATAGATAAACCAGCAGCTCTAGCGAGGCTTGGCATTTTTTTACAGAATGTTTTGGGTTGGATAAACATTACACAAATGAAATGAACAAATTACCCTAAAATAAATTTCACTCAAAATTTGGTCAAAACATAATCCACTAGCTTACCGCCCGCGGCTTCGCCCGCGTGGAATGAGGTTATATCGCTTTTTAGATTTTCCTTGGGAATATCGATTCTTCCGGAATAAAAACTATCCTATTATTTAAGCCGGACTTCTATCTTTGTGTCTACAAAATTTCAAAGCAATCGGTTCAGTAGTTACGGCGTGAAAACGGAACTACTGATTTTTTTTTAAACAATGATCTTACGTTGTATATTAGACCGCTGGATGATTCGACGTTTGTTGAGATGTCAAAAAGAACCAAAGTAGGATTGACAACTCAATCAGACAGAGATATACTGCCTAACGATTGATACCTCTGCTCTCGCATTCTAATGAAGGAATGTTTAATGGAAATATGTAACACAATGTTTGAGGGACGTACCAGAAGGTACTGTTTGTTTACTACTGTCGAGAAATATGTGTGCTTAATACTATATTCAAAGCAGTTCCGCAATCCGAGATAAAGTTAATTGCTAAAAATTCTTTGGATTGTTCAAAATGTATGATAACAAAAGCCCGGGCTTGTTAACAAAAATATGAGGATGATGCGACGATGACTGCTGGACTGGAAGAAACTATAATCATTGAACAGGGAGCTCAAGTAATGCTTAAGAGAAACATTGATGTTTGGTTTTGTTAATGGTTCGATAGGCTAGTACAAAAAGTGTGGTGGGACCCGGAAGACCAAATAAAGCCTAAACAATTGTTAGTAAAATTTGCTTATAATTTGATTCACGAATTATTACTTATTATGTAAGTTATAATTTGAGATCATACCCCAGGCATGCTTGTACAGACAACAATTCCCAATCTGTGTGGCGTATGACCTAACATTTCACAAGAGCCAAGTTCTAACTCAAAAAAATGGACTTTGGCACCTCCATATTCTCTCGTGGCCAAGCTTATATGGCGCTTTCACCAGTAAACAATTTCCATTGGGCGCACCTCATATTGATTGAAGAAGTAAATATAAATGTTGACTTCAAGAGTATAAAAACTCAAGCTTCAGCGATCACTGAATACAACCACGCGCGCCACGCGAATGGGCAATATATAAAACTATTGCTACTGTACAAGAATCAGAACCGGAAAAAAGAAAAGGAAGATTTGTAATAACTACTTCTAAAAAGAAAAAAAAAACTGTGTTAAATAATAAAATCAATATAATACGCTTCTACAAAAAGAAGTGAAATCCAACCCAAAACATTCTGTAAAAAAATGCCAAGCCTCGCTGGAGCTGCTGGTTTATCTCTAAAAAGTAATGAAATCTAGACAAAGCCGTGCCAAGTTTAAGGTTCCTTATTGCGATTTCTTCAATATTATTATAGATAATATTGTGTGACTTGGCCGTTGAACATTATACGTTAGTGCGATTTTGTTAACACGTAATGTTATATCTGTTATAACTACCTATGTTTGTTATGTGAGAATAATAGCCCATACTGGTATTTGTAAACGGACTTAATACATTGTGCAACACATGTATTAATCATTGACACTGATGACTTCTGTTCTTTTTGGAGCGTCAAATCGACCACCTATCTAATATAAAATAGACATACAGACGGATTTCTATGAATGATTAGTCCACCTGTACTGGAAATGACTTTTTTGCTGTTCGTTTCCGGCTCGTCTATAAGTATTTTTGAAATGCGCAACTTTATCAAGCCCTGGTTATTAAATCAACGTTCTCCAAGTGGCAATTTTCCATCGTCAATGGGTAGCGGTTCTGGCGACAGATTGGTGCAATGGTGTCATGGAGCACCTGAATTTGTAGCCTTGTATACCCTTCAACGGCCAAGTCACACAATATTAACTATAATGATATTGAAGAAATCGCAATAAGGAACCTTCAACTTGGCACGGCTTTGTCTAGATTTCAATACTTTTTATAGATAAACCAGCAGCTCTAGCGAGGCTTGGCATTTTTTTACAGAATGTTTTGGGTTGGATGCATTTTTTTCCAATAACTTGTTTGTAGCATTTGCCTTGGTAGTACTTAAAAAAAAATCGGTTGGTGTTTACATTTTCAGGACGAGTATTTCTGTATTTTTGTACAAATTCAGAGAATTCTTAAGGAACTACAAATGTTTGGTCAATTTTAGTTTTTATGTTTGGTACTTTAATTACTAACAACTGACTGTTGTTCGATGTTCTCTATTATTAAATTTGCCAATTCAATACCTCGGCATGCGCCAGTTATACCGAAGATAAGAATCACCTAAAACAAGCCAAATATGAAAATAAGTACATAAGTATGTTTTATAGGATTGTAAGAATTTCAAAGACAAACGATAAAGTATTCCACTATGTGATTTGTTATTTTACGTACCTTAACAGCTAAATATATGTCATCAGGGGCTTCATTTATGAATGTTTTCACGTCTTCTGCTTTAAAAATCTTTGACTTTTTGTTTTTTGCTCAGCTGAATATCTTTTTAGAAAAGCTGATAATTTTGAAAAGTTCTTGATATTAATGTCGTGTACATTGAATAAATGCACCACAAACTAGATGGCCGCAGCTTTTTTGATCGCTCACCAAAGTATAGGAGAAACTCGAATTCGTCGAGAACACGGTTTTCCTGGGGATCACGCTTGACTCGAGGCTACAATGGGGTCCTCATTTAACATCTCTGGCAGGACGGCTTAGTTCAGCAGTATATGCTGTCAGAAAAATCCGTCAATTTACTGATGTAGATACTGCGAGACTAGTCTATTTTAGCTACTTTCATAGTATCATGTCATACGGTATTTTGCTTTGGGGACGGGCTGCAGACATAGAGTCCATTTTTATTCTGCAGAAAAGAGCTATCAGAGCCATATACAATCTCCGCAGACGCGATTCTCTTAGGGAACTGTTTAAAGAAATAAACATCCTTACGGTCCCTTGTCAATACATTTATGAAAACATTATGTATGTTCGGATATTGATCTTTTTAAGAAGATAAGTGACAGGCACAATTTTAATACTAGGAATAGAAACAATTTAGATCAACCTCGGTTCAGACTAGCTAAAGTAAATAGTTCGTTTATGGGGTACTGTGTAAAATTTTATAATAAAGTACCGCTAGAGATTCAACAGCTCAATGAATCCAAATTTAAAACATGCATTAAACGCACGCTGTGTAAGCAAACATATTATAAACTGGAAGATTATATCCTTGATAAAAATGCTTGGATAAATGCCAGTCCTGCTCCACAGCCACAGACAATTTTGTAGGTTTGGAAGAGATGCCATTCCCCCTTTTGTTGTTTTCTAAATATTCCTTTTTTATTTTATTTGTTTATTTCAACGTTGTGCACAATATTTTGCAATAGTATTGTATAATGTAAAAGCACTTTTCAAGTTTGTGAATGTGAGGCACCATGGACTATAGTTTGTTTTTTTTATATATATATATATATATAACTTGTTTGACATTGCGAAATTGGCAGTTGAGAATTGTCATGCTCACTCAAATGTCTTGCTGATGGTGGCGCGTGTTGTTGGGTCATTTGGTTCCCTTCAATATGGTTGAGCTAAGTGGGGCTGATGCGCGCGTCATGCTCGTGAACGGGGGCCGTCAGTGGAGACTGGTCATCTCTTAGCTGCCAGTGGGCTTAATTCATTTTTATATTTTAATTAATTTTACATTGTGCTCACATGGTAGAAGCAACATAAATATGTAACGAAGGAATGTAACCCATATATTATGGTTTTAAAAGAGTGTCCATGGAGTTTCTTGCACGTTCTTCTCCATAGAGATCTACGCTTTGGAACATGCGATTTAGCTTCACTTTTCTTGAACTGACCGACATTGACTATTCAAAAGTACCAAGTGTTGGTTAATTTGAAATAAACGATTTTGATTTTGATTTTTGAAGAGCCCAACCAAACTAGTAGAGATTGACGTGCCACCGTCAATAAAATATTCAACTTGGTGGGCCGCTTCATCAAGTGACTTCAAAAAAAGGAGCGGGTTCTCAATTCGTCGTAATCTTTTTTTTTATGTAGGTGTGTTCACCGATTACCCTAAGACGTCTGGATCGATTTTCAAATTTCTTTTTGTTTCAGAAATTCAAAAATCGTAGGGGTGACTAGTGCATGTCTAAGTATTTTCAATGAGTATTAGAAAACACTACAATTTAATAAAGGTACAGAGTAGATCTGATGATGAAGCTGGGAGACAGTCGTGAGAACTCATCAACTATTCACAGCAGCTACCTTTGTTTATGTTTGATTAATTTGTATTGATGAGAACTTTACACTTCGATGGGTTGCGACTGTCATAAAGGCTCTGATGATGAAGACAAAGGTCAGTCCGCGTACTCCTCAACGGTTTACAGTAGTTACTTTGTGTTTGGACTTATATCATTTATATTCATGAGAACTTTGCACCCATATGGATTATAATGAAGGTCTGAAGTAGATTTGATGATGGAGTCGAGAAACAAACGAAGGAACTCCTCAGCGATTCACAGCAGCTACTTTGTGTTTGTGCCTGATTAATTTGTATTGATAAGAGCTTCATACCTAGATAAATTGGGATTGTCATTAGAGATCTTATGACGAAGACGAAGGGCAGTTAGGATTCCCAACGGTTTACAGTAGCTACTTTGTGTTTGGAATTAATTCATTTATGTTGATGAGAACTTTGCACCTATATGGGCTAAAATTATGGTCTGCAGTAACCTTAGAATTAGATCAGAAGGAAGAAATGTTCGTCGTTCAATAATCTATAATCAAATCTACTATTGCTACATAAAAAAAAATGATTGTCATTGCAAGAATCCAGCGTAGTGGGACATATATCTTCTAATTTAATCTAGCTTAGAGCGCCCCACTGCTAGAAATGCTTCCCTTCTGCTTTGATAAAAACTGTGGATAAGACTAGACTGGCTTTTATAATTTTTAGTTTATACGAAGAAATAGTCGAACGATTACTAACTACTACTAACTTTTCAACTCGAACATAAACATTACACAAATGAAATGAACTAATTACCCTAAAATAAATTTCACTCAAAATTTGGTCAAAATATAATCCACTAGCTTTTCCGCCCGCGGCCTCGCCCGCGTTGAATGAGTTATATCGCTTTTAGATTTTCCTTGGGAATATCGATTCTTCCGGGATAAAAACTACCCTATTATTTAATCCGGACTTCTGTCTTTGTGTGTACAAAATTTCAAAGCAATCGGTTCAGTAGTTACGGCGTGAAAGCGGAACTACTGATTTTTGAAACAATGATCTTACGCTGTGTATTAGACCGCTGGATGATTCTACGTTTGTTGAGATGTCAAAAAGAACCAAAAGCAGGATTGACAACTCAATCAGACAGAGATATACTGCCTAACGATTGATACCTCTGCTCTCGCATTCTAATGAAGGAATGTTTAATAGAAATATGTAACACTATGTTTGAGGGACGTACCAAAAGGTACTGTTTGTTTACTACCGTCGAGAAATATGTGTATGCATAATACTATATTCAAAGCAGTTCCGCAATCCGAGATAAAGTTAATTGCAAAAATTCTTTGGATTGTTCAAAATGTATGATAACAAAAGCCCGGGCTTGTTAACTAAAATATGAGGATTATGCGACGATGACTGCTGGACTGGAAGAAACTATAATCATTGAACAGGGAGCTAAAGTAATGCTTAAGAGAAACATTGATGTTTGGTTTAGTTAATGGTTCGATAGGCTAGTACAAAAAGTGAGGTGGGACCCGGAAGACCAAATAAAGCCTAAACAATTGTTAGTAAAATTTGCTTATAATTTGATTCACGAATTATTACTTATTATGTAAGTTATAATTTGAGATCATACCCAGGCATGCTTGTACAGACAACAATTCCCAATCTGTGTGGCGTATGACCTAACATTTCACAAGAGCCAAGTTCGAACTCAAAAATGGACATTGGCACCTCCATATTCTCTCGTGGCCAAGCTTATATGGCGCTTTCACCAGTAAACAATTTCTATTGGGCGCACCTCATATTGATTGAAGAAGTAAACATAAATGTTGACTTCAAGAGTATAAAAACTCAAGCTTCAGCGATCACTGAATACAACCACGCGCGCCACGCGAATGGGCAACAATATATAAACTATTGCTACTGTACAAGAATCAGAACCGGAAAAAAGAAAAGGAAGATTTGTAATAACTACTTCTAAAAAGAAAAAAAAACTGTGTTAAATAATAAAATCAATATAATACCCTTCTACAAAAAAGTGAAATCCAAGACAAAACATTCTGTAAAAAAATGCCAAGCCTCGCTAGAGCTGCTGGTTTATCTATAAAAAGTATTGAAATCTAGACAAAGCCGTGCCAAGTTGAAGGTTCCTTATTGAGATTTCTTCAATATTATTATAGTTAATATTGTGTGACTTGGCCGTTGAACATTATACGTTAGTGCGATTTTGTTAACACGTAATTTTATATCTGTTATAACTACCTATGTTTGTTATGTGAGAATAATAGCCCATACTGGTATTTGTAATTGGACTTAATACATTGTGCAACACATGTATTAATCATTGACAATGATGACTTCTGTTCTTTTGGAGCATCAAATCGACCACCTATCTAATATAAAATAGACGTACAGACGGATTTCTTTGAATGATTAGTCCATCTGTACTAGAAATGACTTTGCTGTTCGTTTCCGGCTCGTCTCATCATCATCATCATCTCAGCGTTTATCCCGGTTGCATCCGCGGCTTTCGCGTTGGAGCCAGGGTCCGCTTTCCTGCACATTCTCCTCCATTTCGCACGATCTTTAGCGTCCTGTGGTAAGAGCTTGTTGGCACGCATGTCATCTCTACAACGTCAAGCCAGCACTTCTTTGGTCTACCCCGCTTGTTCCGGCCCGGCGGAGGCGCCATGGCAAGACATTTGTTACCCACGTAACATGCCGGTTTGCGTAAGACGTGGCCGTACCAGCGTAGGCGACCCTCCTGCAGTTTGTCCGCAATGTCACGGACACGAAGGCTGCCCCGGATGCGGGAGTTCCTGATGCGGTCTTTCCGCGTAACTCACACATCCACCGCAGCATATTCATCTCCGTGACACGCAGCTCCCGCTTGTGTCGCTCAAGCACAGGCCACGCCTCACTGCCATACAGGAGAACAGGTCTAATGATGGTTTTATAGACCTGCCCCTTAAGCTTAACCGGCATTTTGGGGTCACAAATGACACCTGTCACCTCACGCCATTTCGCCCAAGCTGCGGAAATACGTGCCTTGACGTCGCAATCAATGTCGCCGGACGCGTGAAGCACAGACCCCAAGTATTTAAACTGGTCCGTGCGCTCGACCATGTCTCCGCCTATGCGCACAGACATGGGGTCTGTCGTGTTGTTGGCTATACGGTCTTCGCCACATTGAGTTTCAGACCTCCGTTCTCAAGCGAGTCCTTCCACGCATTCACACGCCGCACCAACCGTTCCCTGTCCGCGTCCGCCAGCGCGACATCGTCAGCATACATGAGTAGCCAGGGAGGTGCTCATGTGAATCCTTGATACTGGCCGACAAAACGTCTAATATCACGCTGAACAGAAACGGACTAAGGACGGATCCTGGTGGACTCCGACGGTGATGGGGAAGGGTTTAGTGTCGCCAACAGCGGTCCTGACAACGGAATCGGAATTGAGGTACATGTCTCGAATTATGTCGACATAGGCTTCAGGTACCTTTGGACCTCAGTGCCCACCAGATCACCCCCTCGAGGGACACAGTCGAAGGCCTTCTGCATATCTAGAAGAGCATATGCAGAGGCGTGCTCTTCGATCTGTATCTCTCCATGGCGATCCTTAGTGCGAAGATAGGGTCCATGGTTCCGTACCCTGGCCGAAACCCATATTGACACTCCGAGACAGCACACTCCTGCCGGATTCGGGAGTCTACGATCCTCTCAAAGATTTTCATGGTGTGGGACATGACCTTGATACCGCGATAGTTGCCACACTCCTGAACCGAGCCCTTGCCTTTAAAGACTGGAGTAATTATACTTAGCCTCCATTGGCTCGGGATTTTGCCGGTCAGGAGCACGCGATTGAAAAAGTTAGTTAGCATGCCCACACGCAAGGTCCCATCCGTTTCCGGCTCGTCTATACATAAGTATTTTGAAATGCGCAACTTTATCAAGCCCTGGTTATGGAATCAACGTTTTCCAAGTGGCAATTTTCCATCGTCAATGGGTAGCGGTTCTGGCGCCAGATTGGTGCATTGGTGTCATGGAGCACCTGAATTTATAGCCTGAATTTATACCCTTCAACGGCCAAGTCACACAATATTAACTATAATAATATTGAAGAAATCGCAATAAGGAACCTTCAACTTGGCACGGCTTTGTCTAGATTTCAATACTTTTTAACCGACTTCAAAGGAGGAGGTTACTCAATTCGACCGTATATATGCTTTTTTTTTATGTTTGTTCGCGCATAACTTCGTCGTTTATGAACCGATTTTGATAATTCTTTTTTGTTGGAAAAGACATTCCCAAGGTGGTCCCATGATAAGGACATCAGGATCTGATGATGGAAGACCAGAGAAATCATGGGAAACTTTCAAAAATCGCAGGGGCGATTAGTGCATTTCTTAGTATTTTCATTAAGTATTTAAAGCACTACAATTTGATAAAGGTCTGGAGTAGATCTGATGATGGACCGGAAGACAGTCGAAGGAACTCCTCAATAATTCACAGCAGCTACCTTGTGTTTGGGCTTGATTAATTTGTATTGATAAGAACTTTACACCTAGATGGGTTGTGACTGTCATAAGAGCTCTGATGATGAAGACAAAGGCCAGTTTCGGGAACTCCTGAACGGTTTGCAGTAGCTTTTTGTGTTTGGTTTTAATTGTTTATATTGATGAGAACTTTGCACCCATTGGGTTAAAATAATGTTCTGCAGTACCTAAATCTGATGATTAAGACCTTAGGCAGTCGAGAGGAATTCTTCAAAATTACTGGTAAAAATTAAAGTAAACAAAATTACGTCATTTCCCAACTATATTTGTGTCAGCTTCCAGTCTGACCGGATGTTACTGAATACATAGTACTTACTTTTCACAACTAAAAAGTGTAAAAATAAAAACTTTTTTACAAAAAAAACAACTGACTTCTAAAACCACTACAAAGTGAGAAATAACTAATTTCGGAAGTCGGTGTCAAAAACTAATACCTATACAAAACCAAAGACACCGACTTCCGAAATTAGTTATTAACCGACTTCAAAAGGAGGAGGTTACTCAATTCGACCGTATATATGCTTTTTTTTTTTTTTTTATGTTTGTTCGCGCATAACTTCGTCGTTTATGAACCGATTTTGATAATTCTTTTCTGTTGGAAAGAAGACGTTCCCAAGGTGGTCCCATGTTAAGGATATCAGGGTTTGATGGTGGAAGACCAGAGAAACAAGGGAAACTTTCAAAAAATTGCAGGGGCGACTAGTGCATTTCTTAGCATTTTCATTAAGTATTTTAAAGCACTACAATTTAATAAAGGTCTGGAGTAGATCTGATGATGGAGCTGGGAGACAGTCGAAGGAACTCTTCAACAATTCACAGCAGCTACATTGTGTTTGGGCTCGATTAATTTGTATTGATAAGAACTTTACACCTAGATGGGTTGTGACTGTCATAAGAGCTCTGATGATGAAGACAAAGGCCAGTTCCGGGAACTCCTCAACGGTTTACAGTAGCTACTTTGTGGTTGGACTTCATTCATTTATATTGATGAGACCTTTGCACCCATTGGGTTAAAATAATGGTCTGCAGTAAATTTGATGATGAAGACCATAGGCAGTTGAGGGAATACTTACGGGTAAAATTAAAGTAAATAAAATTACGTCGTTTCCCAACTATATTTGCGTCAGCTTCCAGTCTGACCGGATGCAACTGAAATACTTTTAACAACTAAAAAGTGTAAAATAAAAACTTTTTACAAAAAAACAACCGACTTCCAAAACCACTGCAAAGTGAAAAATAACTAATTTCGGAAGTCGGTGTCAAAAACGAATATACAAAACCAAAGACACCGATTTCGAAATTAGTTATTTTTCACTTTGCAGTGGTTTTTGAAGTCAGTTGTTTTTGTAAAAAGTTTTTTCTCTTTGTAGTGGTTTTAGAAGTCGGTTGTTTTTTGTAAAAAGTTTTTTATAGATAAACTGCAGCTCTAGCGAGGCTTGGCATTTTTTACAGAATGTTTTGGGTTGGATATATCAATACGCCTGGCAAATGCTGATCGAAGCCCTGGAGAGTAGCCACAATATCTTTGCGTCTTCTGGTCTGATTTTTGGGTCAAAAGGAAGACATTTTATGGAGAGTTAAGGTCACATTTAGTATACAGTTTTCTAACTCATAGAAAGTTGCTAAACTTACTACTTAAACCTTGTTTATAAGTTGCGCGGACATAACATGACGTAAAGTTTTGAAGATCCAAATGAACTTCCTGATCCGTTTCATGAGAACTTCAATCTGAGGGTGCCATGACAGTATTTGGTCAATAATTAAACCTAAATATTTTGTGATTTCAATTGCTGAATTTTTGGCAGTCCCGATTACAGGCGTTATGGTTTTGACAAACGTCTTCGGTAATAGAAAAGTGAGTTTCAGGCTGTGATCTTTGGCTCAGGAAATCAAATACAATTGTTTTTTTCGGTATTGAGAGTTAAAGGTTCATTCTAAGGCATCCAGTCAGCTATCAGACCCCGCTCAGCTGTAGTCTTAACATGTTCCCATCTGTTTCCCGAAAAACCACCGCAGTATCGTCCGCGTAGGAAAAAATTCTCCCTCCATTTATATATCCATACTAGCTGACCCGGCGAACTTTGTTCCGCCTTTAAGGCAATAACATAATTATGATCAATTTTTTACTTTTTAAATTAGGATAATCCATACTAATATTATAAATGCGAAAGTAACTCTGCCTGTCAAAATCGGTCGAGACGTTTAAGCGGGAAAGCGTAACAACGCTTTCCGCTTAAACCTCACCGATTTTGAATTTGCACAGACAATCTTTAGACTCTGAGAAAGGACATAGGCTACATTTTATTGAAAAAAAAATGATAATCGAAGGAAATCCAAAAGCGCGATATAACCGAATTCCACGCGGGCGTGGCCGCGGGCGGAAAGCTAGTTGTTGTTGTTGTTGTTGTGTGTTTATTTGCCACCTTGCGCCTGCTGAAAACTACAATTTTTGTAGGCGCAAAAACAAATGCCGTGGAAGGTCTTCCGACTCGTGAACATGCCACTTATAATTGGCCATGGGAAAAATATGGATGTTCGAGATTAAGACCACAAACTTTCAACGATTGCCCTTGTGACTTATTTACAGTCATGACGAATGCAAGACAGATCGGCCTGTTAGTTGGGATCATCGGATCATCGGAATGAGAACTTCCTTACCTTTGACTTTATCTTTAGAGTATTGTGGCGTAAATCAAATTATTCATCAATTTACTTACCACCGTGTTCCGCTGCACAGTTATGGTTGGTTTAAGTATCGAATCATGATTACTACGGAACCAATCTTTAGTCGTAAAGTGTGCGGTGGTAAGCCAGGTACATCAAAGGAGTTTAAAAATTCCATTGGATATTTGGATATCTTCATTTGTTACACAGTCAATAGAATTGAAAGAATGCAGTGTACCAATGATCTCATTCTGTATTGTGTTTTAGTGCCGATATTGCTCGCTTACTCAACCATTCATTATTTTTGAGGTTAGTAATGATGTTTGGGAATACTTTGTTGATGAGTTCGTGTTTCGATAATACAAAGTTACAGAAATTCGGACGAAATGAAATTAGTCCGCTCGATTCTGTCGTCAGGTACTCGACCATTGCCGATATTCAGCAATTTCTCAGAGAAATCTTCTGCAGATGTATCGTTCAGCAATGCAGCTCTCATGTTTGCTGTCAGCTGAAGTTTCTTTACATAGCGCCATAGATTCGATGATTTGAGGCAAACGTTTATTGCATTGGCAGCAGTCAATCTGGAAATTACTGGCAATGTTTGGCGGAAATCGCCAGAGTTCCACCAAACGCTAGTATGCAAGCAGTAATCATTGTTGCAATCGTATTGAAAAGCTGCCTGAATCAAATCAGTATTTGATGAATTTCTTCTTGTGTTTCATAAATTATCTATATTTATTCGATGATTTCGCATTGTCAACTGCCGTTTCACGGGCTGCTCCCTTTGCTCTTGTGAGTCAGAAGCACGCCGTCGAGCCATACTAAGGCGGCTCTCTTCACGTGCAATTTCTTGCTCTTCTTCAGTGCTAATCTAGTCAGGAGTGTTCTTCGGTATGACTGAGTAACTTTCGGGTGCGTTTATGTTCAAATATTGTTTTAAGATAATATACGGTTTTATTATTCATTAATTATGCTTTAAATCGCACAAATTTGGCGGTATTTCTGTGTGGTCTATGAAAATGGTAAGAAAGCTGAACGCAAATATTAGGTGTTATAATAGTTTTAATAGCATAACGTTATGCTATCTTCTTCTTCTTCTTCAGCCTATAGATCTCCACTGCTATACAAAGGCCTCCCCCAAGACGTACGTTATGCTATATATTATATAAATATAGCTCTCTCTTCAAGGTCACAATCTATGTCCAGGTCTCCAGAAGAAAGCGACTTGTCAGAAGATGACATTCCGCTTTAGACTTTGCAGTCCAGAGGTAGGCCAGAAAAAGAAAATACTTCGGCAGCAATCGTTTTCGCTGGTCATCTGTGCCTAACGTTACTCGTTCAAGGACACTTTAGCATAATATTGTACAGCAAACGCCAGGTGTAAAACCAGCATTCTGTAGTATTCTCAATAATTCTACTACACCACTTGACATTTGGAGTCTCTTATTTAAAGGAAGATTTACCAAGCACTTCTGTTGCCGAAAACTTGCAGTTCATAAACCATGCTTTACGTGATCCAAAAAGAAACGCAAAACGGCTTACTTATGTTTCGTGTATAAAGTACCTATTTGTTTGGAGTGTTCGCAAAAAATTACTGCCGCGAAAAAAATGTAAAAGTTGAGGGTTTGCAATTTTGTTAATTTTGTTTAGTTTTGTTATTGAATTTTATTTTTAGTTTATTCAAATTATAAGAAATAAGAAAAAAAATGAAAAATTTAAGTATTTTAGAATAATGATCTCATTTTCTTAGTATAGTTATTTTGCTGCCATATTACTTATTTCATAGATGTTATTCCATTTTTATAAAACTTTTTATATTATTTTTGCTAATTTATGACGCTTAAATAAAGTAATTAAGTATAGACATGCATTTTATTTAACCGGATTTTAATATCTTATCATAGATTCCAAAATAATCGCAATAATATTAGCGGTCTCTGCGACCGCACGTAGGTGGTTAAACGACAGAAATACATAGGTGCTAGGTGGTTAAGGGTTAAATATTTTGAGAGTTGGTAACACTGTAAGGTTGACACCCGTCAAACATGTCAACCTATCTGGAGGGCACGGCAGTGCCTCTCGGTCGAGCGCGAAGCAAACACTGCCGTACCATCTTTACCCGAACCATTTCGCTGCATTTTCAGGCCCTAATTAAGAACCTCTGGATAGTACCAGAACGCTGAAATTTTGGTCATCCAGTAAGCTGTATTTACACTTCAAATCTAAAATTTCAAGTCTGTAGCTCATCCAGTTCTGAAGTTAAGCGAAAGTAAATTTCCGTCTTTCGACACTCACTCACTCATGATCATCAAAATAGAAGTAGTACTTCCCATAAACTCAGAGAGCTGAAATTTGGTACACAGCTAGGGTTTAATGGTCACATAAAGGGAAAAATATAAAAACTAGAATAATCGAAGATCTGAAGTACCTGGTGACCTTGATTAGAAAAGCAGAAAGAGCCCAACCAAACTAGTAGCGATTGACGTACCACCGTTAATAAAATATTCAACTTGGTGGGCCGCTTCATCAAGTGACTTCAAAAAAAGGAGCGCGTTCTCAATTCGTCGTTATCATTTTTTTATGTAGGTGTGTTCACCGATTACCCTAAGACGCCTGGATCGATTTTCAAATTTCTTTTTGTTTCAGAAATTCAAAAATCGTAGGGGTGACTAGTGCATTTCTAAGTATTTTCAATGAGTATTAGAAA
This sequence comes from Sesamia nonagrioides, assembly GCA_017933935.1. Classification (NCBI taxonomy): domain Eukaryota; kingdom Metazoa; phylum Arthropoda; class Insecta; order Lepidoptera; family Noctuidae; genus Sesamia; species Sesamia nonagrioides. The sequence continues at coordinate 138,112 of JADWQK010000210.1, read as the reverse complement.
ACACTACAATTTAATAAAGGTACAGAGTAGATCTGATGATGAAGCTGGGAGACAGTCGTGAGAACTCATCAACTATTCACAGCAGCTACCTTTTGTTTATGTTTGATTAATTTGTATTGATGAGAACTTTACACTTCGATGGGTTGCGACTGTCATAAAGGCTCTGATGATGAAGACAAAGGTCAGTCCCGCGTACTCCTCAACGGTTTACAGTAGTTACTTTGTGTTTGGACTTATATCATTTATATTCATGAGGACTTTGCACCCATATGGATTATAATGAAGGTCTGAAGTAGATTTGATGATGGAGTCGAGAGACAAACGAAGGAACTCCTCAGCGATTCACAGCAGCTACCTTGTGTTTGTGCCTGATTAATTTGTATTGATAAGAGCTTCATACCTAGATAAATTGGGATTGTCATTAGAGATCTTATGACGAAGACGAAGGGCAGTTAGGGGATTCCCAACGGTTTACATTAGCTACTTTGTGTTTGGAATTAATTCATTTATATTGATGAGAACTTTGCACCTATATGGGCTAAAATTATGGTCTGCAGTAACCTTAGAATTAGATCAGAAGGAAGAAATGTTCGTCGTTCAATAATCTATAATCAAATCTACTATTGCTACATAAAAAAAAAAATGATTGTCATTGCAAGAATCCAGCGTAGTGGGACACATATATCTTCTAATTTAATCTAGCTTAGAGCGCCCCACTGCTAGAAATGCTTCCCCTTCTGCTTTGATAAAAACTGTGGATAAGACTAGACTGGCTTTTATAATTTTTAGTTTATACGAAGAAATAGTCGAACGATTACTAACTACTACTAACTTTTCAACTCGAACATAAACATTACACAAATGAAATGAACTAATTACCCTAAAATAAATTTCACTCAAAATTTGGTCAAAATATAATCCACTAGCTTTCCGCCCGCGGCCTCGCCCGCGTTGAATGAGGTTATATCGCTTTTTAGATTTTCCTTGGGAATATCGATTCTTCCGGGATAAAAACTACCCTATTATTTAATCCGGACTTCTGTCTTTGTGTGTACAAAATTTCAAAGCAATCGGTTCAGTAGTTACGGCGTGAAAGCGGAACTACTGATTTTTTGGAAACAATGATCTTACGCTGTGTATTAGACCGCTGGATGATTCTACGTTTGTTGAGATGTCAAAAAGAACCAAAGCAGGATTGACAACTCAATCAGACAGAGATATACTGCCTAACGATTGATACCTCTGCTCTCGCATTCTAATGAAGGAATGTTTAATAGAAATATGTAACACTATGTTTGAGGGACGTACCAAAAGGTACTGTTTGTTTACTACCGTCGAGAAATATGTGTATGCATAATACTATATTCAAAGCAGTTCCGCAATCCGAGATAAAGTTAATTGCAAAAATTCTTTGGATTGTTCAAAATGTATGATAACAAAAGCCCGGGCTTGTTAACTAAAATATGAGGATTATGCGACGATGACTGCTGGACTGGAAGAAACTATAATCATTGAACAGGGAGCTAAAGTAATGCTTAAGAGAAACATTGATGTTTGGTTTAGTTAATGGTTCGACAGGCTAGTACAAAAAGTGAGGTGGGACCCGGAAGACCAAATAAAGCCTAAACAATTGTTAGTAAAACTTGCTTATAATTTGATTCACGAATTATTACTTATTATGTAAGTTATAATTTGAGATCATACCCCGGGCATGCTTGTACAGACAACAATTCCCAATCTGTGTGGCGTATGACCTAACATTTCACAAGTGCCAAGTTCTAACTCTAAAAAATGGACATTGGCAACTCCATATTCTCTCGTGGCCAAGCTTATATGGCGCTTTCACGAGTAAACAATTTTAATTGGGCGCACCTCATATTGATTGAAGAAGTAAACATAAATGTTGACTTCAAGAGTATAAAAACTCAAGCTTCAGCGATCACTGAATACAACCACGCACGCCACGCGAATGGGCAATACATAAAATTATTGCTACTGTACAAGAATCAGAACCGGAAAAAAGAAAAGGAAGATTTGTAATAACTACTTCTAAAAAGAAAAAAAAACTGTGTTAAATAATAAAATCAATATAATACGCTTCTACAAAAAGAAGTGAAATCCAACCCAAAACATTCTGTAAAAAAATGCCAAGCCTCGCTAGAGCTGCTGGTTTATCTATAAAAAGTATTGAAATCTAGACAAAGCCGTGCCAAGTTGAAGGTTCCTTATTGCGATTTCTTCAATATTATTATAGTTAATATTGTGTGACTTGGCCGTTGAACATTATACGTTAATGCGATTTTGTTAACACGTAATGTTATATCTGTTATAACTACCTATGTTTGTTATGTGAGAATAATAGCCCATACTGGTATTTGTAATTGGACTTAATACATTTTGCAACACATGTATTAATCATTGACAATGATGACTTCTGTTCTTTTTGGAGCATCAAATCGACCACCTATCTAATATAAAATAGACGTACAGACGGATTTCTTTGAATGATTAGTCCATCTGTACTAGAAATGACTTTTTTGCTGTTCGTTTCCGGCTCGTCTCATCATCATCATCATCTCAGCGTTTATCCCGGTTGCATCCGCGGCTTTCGCGTTGGAGCCCGGGGTCCGCTTTCCTGCACATTCTCCTCCATTTCGCACGATCTTTAGCGTCCTGTGGTAAGAGCTTGTTGGCTCGCATGTCATCTCTTACAACGTCAAGCCAGCACTTCTTTGGTCTACCCCGCTTGTTCCGGCCCGGCGGAGGCGCCATGGCAAGACATTTGCTACCCACGTAACATGCCGGTTTGCGTAAGACGTGGCCGTACCAGCGTAGGCGACCCTCCTGCAGTTTGTCCGCAATGTCACGGACACGAAGGCTGCCCCGGATGCGGGAGTTCCTGATGCGGTCTTTCCGCGTAACTCCACACATCCACCGCAGCATATTCATCTCCGTGACACGCAGCTCCCGCTTGTGTCGCTCAAGCACAGGCCACGCCTCACTGCCATACAGGAGAACAGGTCTAATGATGGTTTTATAGACCTGCCCCTTAAGCTTAACTGGCATTTTGGGGTCACAAGTGACACCGGTCACCTCACGCCATTTCGCCCAAGCTGCGGAAATACGTGCCTTGACGTCGCAATCAATGTCGCCGGACGCGTGAAGCACAGACCCCAAGTATTTAAACTGGTCTGTGCGCTCGACCATGTCTCCGCCTATGCGCACAGACATGGGGTCTGCCGTGTTGCTGGCCAAGTATACGGTCTTCGACACGTTGAGTTTCAGACCTCCGTTCTCAAGCGAGTCCTTCCACGCATTCACACGCCGCACCAACCGTTCCCTGTCCGCGTCCGCCAGCGCGACATCGTCAGCATACATGAGTAGCCAGGGAGGCTGCTCATGTGAGTCCTTGATACTGGCCGACAAAACGTCTAATATCACGCTGAACAGAAACGGACTAAGGACGGATCCCTGGTGGACTCAGACGGTGATGGGGAAGGGTTTAGTGTCGCCAACAGCGGTCCTGACAACGGAATCGGAATTGAGGTACATGTCTCGAATTATGTCGACATAGGCTTCAGGTACCCCTTTGGACCTCAGTGCCCACCAGGTCACCCCTCGAGGGACACAGTCGAAGGCCTTCTGCATATCTAGAAAGAGCATATGCAGAGGCGTGCTCTTCGATCTGTATCTCTCCATGGCGATCCTTAGTGCGAAGATAGGGTCCATGGTTCCGTACCCTGGCCGAAACCCATATTGACACCCCGAGACAGCACACTCCTGCCGGATTCGGGAGTCTACGATCCTCTCAAAGATTTTCATGGTGTGGGACATGACCTTGATACCGCGATAGTTGCCACACTCCTGAACCGAGCCCTTGCCTTTAAAGACTGGAGTAATTATACTTAGCCTCCATTGGCTCGGGATTTTGCCGGTCAGGAGCACGCGATTGAAAAAGTTAGTTAGCATGCCCACACCGCAAGGTCCCATCCGTTTCCGGCTCGTCTATACATAAGTATTTTTGAAATGCGCAACTTTATCAAGCCCTGGTTATGGAATCAACGTTTTCCAAGTGGCAATTTTCCATCGTCAATGGGTAGCGGTTCTGGCGCCAGATTGGTGCATTGGTGTCATGGAGCACCTGAATTTATAGCCTGAATTTATACCCTTCAACGGCCAAGTCACACAATATTAACTATAATAATATTGAAGAAATCGCAATAAGGAACCTTCAACTTGGCACGGCTTTGTCTAGATTTCAATACTTTTTAACCGACTTCAAAGGAGGAGGTTACTCAATTCGACCGTATATATGCTTTTTTTTTATGTTTGTTCGCGCATAACTTCGTCGTTTATGAACCGATTTTGATAATTCTTTTTTGTTGGAAAAGACATTCCCAAGGTGGTCCCATGATAAGGACATCAGGATCTGATGATGGAAGACCAGAGAAATCATGGGAAACTTTCAAAAATCGCAGGGGCGATTAGTGCATTTCTTAGTATTTTCATTAAGTATTTAAAGCACTACAATTTGATAAAGGTCTGGAGTAGATCTGATGATGGACCGGAAGACAGTCGAAGGAACTCCTCAATAATTCACAGCAGCTACCTTGTGTTTGGGCTTGATTAATTTGTATTGATAAGAACTTTACACCTAGATGGGTTGTGACTGTCATAAGAGCTCTGATGATGAAGACAAAGGCCAGTTTCGGGAACTCCTGAACGGTTTGCAGTAGCTTTTTGTGTTTGGTTTTAATTGTTTATATTGATGAGAACTTTGCACCCATTGGGTTAAAATAATGTTCTGCAGTACCTAAATCTGATGATTAAGACCTTAGGCAGTCGAGAGGAATTCTTCAAAATTACTGGTAAAAATTAAAGTAAACAAAATTACGTCATTTCCCAACTATATTTGTGTCAGCTTCCAGTCTGACCGGATGTTACTGAATACATAGTACTTACTTTTCACAACTAAAAAGTGTAAAAATAAAAACTTTTTTACAAAAAAAACAACTGACTTCTAAAACCACTACAAAGTGAGAAATAACTAATTTCGGAAGTCGGTGTCAAAAACTAATACCTATACAAAACCAAAGACACCGACTTCCGAAATTAGTTATTAACCGACTTCAAAAGGAGGAGGTTACTCAATTCGACCGTATATATGCTTTTTTTTTTTTTTTTATGTTTGTTCGCGCATAACTTCGTCGTTTATGAACCGATTTTGATAATTCTTTTCTGTTGGAAAGAAGACGTTCCCAAGGTGGTCCCATGTTAAGGATATCAGGGTTTGATGGTGGAAGACCAGAGAAACAAGGGAAACTTTCAAAAAATTGCAGGGGCGACTAGTGCATTTCTTAGCATTTTCATTAAGTATTTTAAAGCACTACAATTTAATAAAGGTCTGGAGTAGATCTGATGATGGAGCTGGGAGACAGTCGAAGGAACTCTTCAACAATTCACAGCAGCTACATTGTGTTTGGGCTCGATTAATTTGTATTGATAAGAACTTTACACCTAGATGGGTTGTGACTGTCATAAGAGCTCTGATGATGAAGACAAAGGCCAGTTCCGGGAACTCCTCAACGGTTTACAGTAGCTACTTTGTGGTTGGACTTCATTCATTTATATTGATGAGACCTTTGCACCCATTGGGTTAAAATAATGGTCTGCAGTAAATTTGATGATGAAGACCATAGGCAGTTGAGGGAATACTTACGGGTAAAATTAAAGTAAATAAAATTACGTCGTTTCCCAACTATATTTGCGTCAGCTTCCAGTCTGACCGGATGCAACTGAAATACTTTTAACAACTAAAAAGTGTAAAATAAAAACTTTTTACAAAAAAACAACCGACTTCCAAAACCACTGCAAAGTGAAAAATAACTAATTTCGGAAGTCGGTGTCAAAAACGAATATACAAAACCAAAGACACCGATTTCGAAATTAGTTATTTTTCACTTTGCAGTGGTTTTTGAAGTCAGTTGTTTTTGTAAAAAGTTTTTTCTCTTTGTAGTGGTTTTAGAAGTCGGTTGTTTTTTGTAAAAAGTTTTTTATAGATAAACTGCAGCTCTAGCGAGGCTTGGCATTTTTTACAGAATGTTTTGGGTTGGAATATATCAATACGCCTGGCAAATGCTGATCGAACCCCTGGCCACAATATCTTTGCGTCTTCTGGTCTGATTTTTGGGTCAAAAGGAAGACATTTATGGAGAGTTAAGGTCACATTTAGTATATACAGTTTTCTAACTGATAGAAGGTTGCTAAACCTACTACTTAAACCTTGTTTATAAGTTGCGCGGACATAACATGACGTAAAGTTTTGAAGATCCAAATGAACTTCCTGATCCGTTTCATGAGAACTTCAATCTGAGTATGCCATGACAGTATTTGGTAAATAATTAAACCTAAATATTTTGTGGATTTCAATTGCTGAATTTTTTGGCAGTCCCGATTACAGGCGTTATGGTTTTGACAAACGTCTACGGTAATAGAAAAGTGAGTTTCAGGCTGTGATCTTTGGCTCAGGGAAATCAAATACAATTGTTTTTTTCGGTATTGAGAGTTAAAAGGTTCATTCTAAGGCACCCAGTCAGCCCTATCAGACCCCGCTCAGCTGTAGTCTTAATATGTTCCCATCTGTTTCCCGAAAAAACAACCGCAGTATTGTCCGCGTAGGAAAAAATTCTCCCTCCATTTATATATCCATACTAGCTGACCCGGCGAACTTTGTTCCGCCTTAAAGGCAATAACACATGATCACATTTTTTACTTTTTAAATTAGGATAATCCATACTAATATTATAAATGCGAAAGTAACTCTGCCTGTCAAAATCAATGTCAAAATCGGTCGAGAGGTTTAAGCGGGAAAGCGTTGTTACGCTTTCCCGCTTAAACCTCTCGACCGATTTTGATGAAATTGGGCACAGACAATCTTTAGACCCTTAGAAAGGACATAGGCTACCTTTTATTGAAAAAAAAAATGATAATCTCGAAGGAAATCTAAAAAGCGCGATATAACCGAATTCCACGCGGTCGTGGCCGCGGGCGGAAAGCTAGTTGTTGTTGTTGTTGTTTGTTTATTTGCCACCTTGCGCCTGCTGAAAACTACAATTTTTGTAGGCGCGAAAACAAATGCCGTGGAAGGTCTTCCGACTCGTGAATATGCCACTTATAATTGGCCATGGGAAAAATATGGATGTTCGAGATTAAGATCACAAACTTTCAACCATTGGCCTTGTGACTTATTTACAGTCATGACGAATGCAAGACGGATCGGCCTGTTAGTTGGGATCATCGGGATCCTCGGAATGAGAACTTCCTCACCTTTGAATTTATCTTTAGAGTATTGTCGCGTAAATCAAATTATTCATCAATTTACTTACCACCGTGTTCCGTTGCACAGTTATGGTTGGTTTAAGTATCGAATCATGATTACTACGGAACCAATCTTTAGTCGTAAAGTGTGCGGTGGTAAGCCAGGTACATCCAAGGAGTTTAAAAATTCCATTGGATATTTGGATATCTTCATTTGTTACACAGTCAATAGAATTGAAAGAATGCAGTGTACCAATGATCTCATTCTGTATTGTGTTTTAGTGCCGATATTGCTCGCTTACTCAACCATTCATTATTTTTGAGGTTAGTAATGATGTTTGGGAATACTTTGTTGATGAGTTCGTGTTTCGATAATACAAAGTTACAGAAATTCGGACGAAATGAAATTAGTCCGCTCGATTCGTCGTCAGGTACTCGACCATTGCCGATATTCAGCAATTTCTCAGAGAAATCTTCTGCAGATGTATCGTTCAGCAATGCAGCTCTCATGTTTGCTGTCAGCTGAAGTTTCTTTACATAGCGCCATAGATTCGATGATTTGAGGCAAACGTTTATTGCATTGGCAGCAGTCAATCTGGAAATTACTGGCAATGTTTGGCGGAAATCGCCAGAGTTCCACCAAACGCTAGTATGCAAGCAGTAATCATTGTTGCAATCGTATTGAAAAGCTGCCTGAATCAAATCAGTATTTGATGAATTTCTTCTTGTGTTTCATAAATTATCTATATTTATTCGATGATTTCGCATTGTCAACCAAGCCGTTTCACGTGCTGCTTCCCTTTGCTCTTGTGAGTCAGAACCACGCAGTCGAGCCATACTAAGGCGGCGCTCTTCACCTGCAATTTCTTGCTCTTCTTTAGTGCTAATCTAATCAGGAGTGTTCTTCGGTATGACTGAGTAACTTTCGGGTGCGTTTATGTTGAAATATTGTTTTAAGATAATATACGGTTTTATTATTCATTAATTATGCTTTAAATCGCACAAATTTGGCGGTATTTCTGTGTGGTCTATGAAAATGGTAAGAAAGCTGAACGCAAATATTAGGGTGTTATAATAGTTTTTAATAGCATAACGTTATGCTATCTTCTTCTTCTTCTTCAGCCTATAGATCTCCACTGCTATACAAAGGCCTCCCCCAAGACGTACGTTATGCTATATATTATATAAATATAGCTCTCTCTTCAAGGTCACAATCTATGTCCAGGTCTCCAGAAGAAAGCGACTTGTCAGAAGATGACATTCCGCTTTAGACTTTGCAGTCCAGAGGTAGGCCAAGAAAAAAGAAAATACTTCGGCAGCAATCGTTTTCGCTGGTCATCTGTGCCTAACGTTACTCGTTCAAGGACACTTTAGCATAATATTGTACAGCAAACGCCAGGTGTAAAACCAGCATTCTGTAGTATTCTCAATAATTCTACTACACCACTTGACATTTGGAGTCTCTTATTTAAAGGAAGATTTACCAAGCACTTCTGTTGCCGAAAAACTTGCAGTTTCATAAAACATGCTTTACGCGTGATCCAAAAAAGAAACGCAAAACGGCTTACTCATGTTTCGTGTATAAAGTACCTATTTATTTGGAGTGTTCGCAAAAAATGTGTTGTTACTGCCGCTAAAAAAATTAAAAGTTGAGGGATTGCAATTTTGTTTAATTTTTGTTTAGTTTTGTTATTGAATTTTATTTTTAGTTTATTCAAATTATAAGAAATAAGAAAAAAAAGTGAAAAATTTAAGTATTTTAGAATAATGATCTCATTTTCTTAGTATAGTTATTTTTGCTGCCATATTACTTATTTCATAGATGTTATTCCATTTTTATAAAACTTTTATATTATTTTTGCTAATTTATGACGCTTAAATAAAGTAATTAAGTATAGACATGCATTTTATTTAACCGGATTTTAATATCTTATCATAGATTCCAAAATAATCGCAATAATATATTAGCGGTCTCTGCGACCGCACGTAGGTGGTTAAACGACAGAAATACATAGGTGCTAGGTGGTTAAGGGTTAAATATTTTTGAGAGTTGGTAACACTGTAAGGTTGACACCCGTCAAACATGTCAACCTATCTGAGGGCACGGCAGTGCCCTCGCCAAGTCGAGCGCGAAGCAAACACTGCCGTACCATCTTTACCCGAACCATTTCGCTGCATTTTCAGGCCCCTAATTAAGAACCTCTGGATGGTACCAGAACGCTGAAATTTTGGTCATCCAGTAAGCTGTATTTACACACTTCAAATCTAAAATTTCAAGTCTGTAGCTCATCCAGTTCTGAAGTTAAGCGAAAGTAAATTTCCGTCTTTTCGACACTCACTCACTCATGATCATCAAAATAGAAGTAGTACTTCCCATAAACTCAGAGAGCTGAAATTTGGTACACAGCTAGGGTTTAATGGTCACATAAAGGGAAAAATATAAAAACTAGAATAATCGAAGATCTGAAGTACCTGGTGACCTTGATTAGAAAGCAGAAGAGCCCAACCAAACTAGTAGAGATTGACGTACCACCGTCAATAAAATATTCAACTTGGTGGGCCGCTTCATCAAGTGACTTCAAAAAAACGAGCGGGTTCTCAATTCGTCGTAATCTTTTTTTTTTATGTAGGTGTGTTCACCGATTACCCTAAGACGCCTGGATCGATTTGCAAATTTCTTTTTGTTTGAAAGGGTATACTTTCTAGGTGGTTCAATAGTTAGTTTTATGTGATGGAAGACCAGAGAAATCAAGGGTAACTTTCAAAAATCGTAGGGGTGACTCAAGGTTTCTAAGTATTTTCAATAAGTATTAGAAAAAACTACAATTTAATAAAGGTACAGAGTAGATCTGATGATGAAGCTGGGAGACAGTCGTGAGAACTCCTCAACGATTCACAGCAGCTACCTTGTGTTCATGTTTGATTAATTTGTATTGATGAGAACTTTACACCTCGATAGGTAGTGACTGTCATAAAGGCTCTGATGATGAAGACAAAGGTCAGTCCCGCGTACTCCTCAACGGTTTACAGTAGTTACTTTGTGTTTGGACTTATATCATATATATTCATGAGGACTTTGCGATGGAATCGAGAGACAAACGAAGGAACTCCTTAGCGATTCATAGTAGCTACCTTGTGTTTGTGCCTGATTAATTTGTATTGATAAGATACCTAGATAAATTGGGATTGTCATTAGAGATGTTATTACGAAGACGAAGGGCAGTTAGGGGATTCCCAACGGTTTACAGTAGCTACTTTGTGTTTGGAATTAATTCATTTATATTGATGAGAACTTTGCACCTATATGGGCTAAAATTATGGTCTGCAGTAACCTTAGAATTAGATCAGAAGGAAGAAATGTTCGTCGTTCAATAATCTATAATCAAATCTACTATTGCTACATAAAAAAAAAATGATTGTCATTGCAAAAATCCAGCGTGGTGGGACACATATATCTTCTAATTTAATCTAGCTTAGAGCGCCCCACTGCTGGAAATGCCTCCCCTTCTGCTTTGATAAAAACTGTGGATAAGACTAGACTGGCTTTTATACTTTTTAGTTTACACGAAGAAATAGTCGAACGATTACTGACTACTACTAACTTTTGAACTCGAACATAAACATTACACAAATGAAATGAACAAATTACCCTAAAATAAATTTCACTCAAAATTTGGTCAAAATATAATCCACTAGCTTTCCGCCCGCGGCTTCGCCCGCGTGGAATGAGGTTATATCGCTTTTTAGATTTTCCTTGGGAATATCGATTCTTCCGGGATAAAAAACTATCCTATTATTTAATCCGGACTTCTATCTTTGTGTCTACAAAATTTCAAAGCAATCGGTTCAGTAGTTACGGCGTGAAAGCGGAACTACTGATTTTTTTAAACAATGATCTTACATTGTTTATTAGACCGCTGGATGATTCTACGTTTGTTGAGATGTCAAAAAGAACCAAGGTAGGATTGACAACTCAATCAGACAGAGATATACTGCCTAAATATTGATACCTCTGCTCTCGCATTCTAATGAAGGAATGTTTAATGGAAATATGTAACACAATGTTTGAGGGACGTACCAGAAGGTACTGTTTGTTTACTACCGTCGAGAAATATGTGTATGCATAATACTATATTCAAAGCAGTTCCGCAATCCGAGATAAAGTTAATTGCTAAAAATTCTTTGCATTGTTCAAAATATATGATAACAAAAGCCCGGGCTTGTTAACAAAAATATGAGGATGATGCGACGATGACTGCTGGACTGAAAGAAACTATAATCATTGAACAGGGAGCTAAAGTAATGCTTAAGAGAAACATTGATGTTTGGTTTAGTTAATGGTTCGATAGGCTAGTACAAAAAGTGAGGTGGGACCCGGAAGACCAAATAAAGCCTAAACAATTGTTTAAGTAAAATTTGCTTATAATTTGATTCACGAATTATTACTTATTATGTAAGTTATAATTTGAGATCATACCCCAGGCATGCTTGTACAGACAACAATTCCCAATCTGTGTGGCGTATGACCTAACATTTCACACAAGAGCCAAGTACTAACTCAAAAAAATTGACATTGACACCTCCATATTCTTTCGTGGCCAAGCTTATATGACGCTTTCCCCAGTAAACAATTTTCATTGGGCGCACCTCATATTGATTGAAGAAGTAAACATAAATGTTGACTTCAAGAGTATAAAAACTCAAGCTTCAGCGATCACTGAATACAACGACGCGCGCCACGCGAATGGGCAATACATAAAACTGCTACTACTGTACAAGAATCAGAACCGGAAAAAAGAAAAGGAAGATTTGTAATAACTACTTCAAAAAGAAAAAAAAAAACTGTGTTAAATAATAAAATCAATATAATACGCTTCTACAAAAAGAAGTGAAATCCAACCCAAAACATTCTGTAAAAAAATGCCAAGCCTCGCTAGAGCTGCTGGTTTATCTATAAAAAGTATTGAAATCTAGACAAAGCCGTGCCAAGTTGAATGTCCCTTATTGCGATTTCTTCAATATTATTATAGTTAATATTGTGTGACTTGGCCGTTGAACATTATACGTTAGTGCGATTTTGTTAACACGTAATGTTATATCTGTTATAACTACCTATGTTTGTTATGTGAGAATAATAGCCCATACTGGTATTTGTAATTGGACTTAAGACATTGTGCAACACATATATTAATCATTGACAATGATGACTTCTGTACTTTTTGGAGCGTCAAATCGATCACCTATCTAATATAAAATAGACGTACAGACGAATTTCTATGAATGATTAGTCCATCTGTACTGGAAATGACTTTTTTGCTGTTCGTTTCCGGCTCGTCTATATATAAGTATTTTTGAAATGCGCAACTTTATCAAGCCCTGGTTATTGAATCAACGTTTTCCAAGTGGCAATTTTCCATGGTCAATGGGTAGCGGTTCTGGCGACAGATTGGTGCAATGGTGTCATGGAGCACCTGAATTTGTAGCCTTGTATACCCTTCAACGGCCAAGTCACACAATATTAACTATAATAATATTGAAGAAATCGCAATAAGGGACATTCAACTTGGCACGGCTTTGTCTAGATTTCAATACTTTTTATAGATAAACCAGCAGCTCTAGCGAGGCTTGGCATTTTTTTACAGAATGTTTTGGGTTGGATTAATTATTATTTTTATATTTTGAAATTTAAATACACGATGTTATGAGCAAACTTGATATTATGTTGTCGATTCAATTCTTGTTTTAATGCGTTCTTCAATTCGAGTGGGACTGAGAGTACAAATACTGTGAAGTGTTTGACAGAAAGTAAGTGGTCAACTTTTATAAGGGAAAATGGAATTGTCGTTTTACTCTATCTTACTCGCAATTTTTCCTTATTTGCTCACCGTTTAGACCTACCCTGGACTACGACAAACATTTTAAAACCAAAATCACCTCAATCGGCCCAGCCGTTCTCGAGTTATAATCATACTAACGAACAACAATTCATTTTTATTTATATAGATATCCTCAGCCTTCGTGGAGTGATGCAATCTGGACACGTATAACATCGTCGTCGGTACTGCTGGACGCAGCAGCATGTTAGGTCCTGCCAGCGCAGTACCGCACTGCTGGTGACAAGGAGGCTTCTTCTTCTTCTTCTGTATCTTGATAAAACCATCCTTATCGCACGTGTCCTTCACAGGACCTTGTTTATTCGAAACCAGGTTTGGTTTTGACCGGCTCTGTTTGCCCCCTATTGTTTTTTCCGCTCATTTTACCTGCGAGTTTTGTGCTCAACAGGCTTTTTAGCTGCAGTTATTGCAGCGTTTGTTTGGGGGTCGACGAAACTACACACGTCGTTGTCTCCACCGGTGTCGAGGCAGGGACGGCGGCGGCACGCGTTGCAACGCATGCATTCTCGGCAGCTGGTGACGCATTCAAGCCGGCCGACTCGAAATTGAAGATGGAGGCGTTTTGTGCACCACGACGCGTGTTAATATCCGCGGCGTCATCGGTCGGTGATCTACTTGCAGATATTGCATTGCGCAACAACACCCCCGTAGATCGCCGATAGTTTTGTTAGACACCTCCAGCTGATACTGCATCTCGGCCTGGATTTGCTTCAGGAGTGTAATATCCTTCAGCAGCCTAGTGACGTCCACGTGGTCGAACGTGACGGGAGGCACAGCTTGCGCAGATCCTTCGCCACGAAATCAGGCACGTCGTCCGGGTCTGTCTCCTTCAACAGCGTAACGATTTCCTGGAGACTCTTTTCTGTGACATCCCTTCGACGAGATGGAATCTGGCTGACTTTGCCGAGCGTTGTGAACAACAGCAACTTGGCATACAAACATAATATTCCAATTGGGGTGTTTGAGGGTGTACATTAATTTCATTACAAATGTTGTATATTCAATGCATTTGGGGACGGTTTCAAAAAAAAATTAACTCATATTTTGCATCAACTCTGAAGGCAAAGAGATATAGATTACAAGGTTGGTCAAACTGAGTTGAAATATATTACATTTATTTCCCACTCTATGTCGAGCATTGAATTTGCGTAGTTCTTCATTTTGTTCTTTGTAATCCCCTGATTTAATCTAAGAACAAAATTGATAATTTTGTCATTTTCACACCATTGCTATACCTTTCTACCTAAACTAATATTCGATTGAATACCACCCATTCCTAAAAATTTTAGTTAAATTTAAACAATATTTACATATATTGGTGCATGTACCGAATGAGTGGTATTCAATTGAATATAATAGTTTATGCAGAAGAGACCGAAAAATTATATCACACACATATGTGATATAATTTTTCGGTCTCTTTCCAGAACCCAGGAACCTTGTCACTTTGCCAACTTCCAAATTACATTACCAACGTCCCTACCAATTTTTGATGCATCTGTAAATATTTCCAAACTCACACTTTATTAAGATCTTGTCTCTTCACGTGAGGTTTCAGTTAACTTACAACTCTTTGTGAAACCTTGTAACATGTCTTTTTATCCGACTACGGCAAAGCAAAAGGAGGGTTATGATTTTGACAGGCTATGTATGTATGTATGTATGTATGTATGTATGTTCATCTATTCCCTCGTAACTTCTAAACTACTTATCAGAATTTGACAAATGACATATCATTAGAAGCGTCTTAATTGTCCGCTGGTTATAGGCTATATGGGGTTTCACAAAATCTAATGTGGCGCCCTCTAGCGGTCAAAACATACAGAGTAAAAAATACAGTTAAGATAAATATGGCGTGTTTGAAAGCTCTTTACTTGTACATTTTGAATATATATATATTGATAGCATTTGCTCGTGACTTTACCTGTATTCATGGGCTGGTTGCATATAATTCATATCTATTCGTTCATAGCTTCTTTACTACTTATCAGAATAAGACCACTGAAAAACCATTAGAAAGGTCTTGATATTCTGTTAGTTATGAGCTATAAAGCTTGTCACCAAATTTAGTATTGCGCCCTCTAGCGGACAAAAAGTTCTATGTGAATATAAAATTAAAATAAATATACCGTGTTTGGTATCACGTGAAAGAGCTTCACGAGTGCTTTATGCTTGTACATAATTACAAGAATGCTTTAATGATGTTAAATATGAGCGATAAGAGTAAAGCGCGGATCACGGGAACTGTGAATCGCTTTATGCAATGTAGAGCAGTGTGAACATTAATAGAATATGTAATGCACTAATGAAAACGACATAAGCTGGGAGTAACTCCACGCGGTGAAGGCGGAAACAGTTTGATAACTGGCTAAAACTCCCATAAAAATGTCCTCTGCACTATATGCCTTCGGGCTTATGTTGTTATATGTGCGTGTAGATGTAATATGTCAAGTATCTAGTTTTTAGTTCATCAAATTAACTTTTGTTAATATTATGCGCCACAAATACACTTTAACACCAAAATAGTACAAATAATAAAAAGTAAAAACTAAAACCCAACTACGACAAAAAACGACGCTAAAAAAGTATAAAACAAGATTTTCAGAATACTGAACCGAACAAAGTTGCTAATGTAGTTGCAAGTAAATGGACACAGTAGACTCTACCAAGATGCCTTCGTTGCAAATTGACAATAATGTCATACAATACTATTCTGAAGTATGCAATATTCACTATGTAGAAATAAATTTTCATGTTTGGAAAGGCGTAGTCACACGTTGTCAAGGTGCTACGGTAGGTAGGTATATGTAACGTAGGCATCTTGGTAGAGTCTACTGTGTCCATTTACTTGCAACTACATTAGCAACTTTGTTCGGTTCAGTATTCTGAAAATCTTGTTTTATACTTTTTCAGCGTCGTTTTTTGTCGTAGTTGGGTTTTAGTTTTTACTTTTTATTATTCATCTTTCGCCTTATTGACTGTAGGAAGCCGACGTGATCTGAACTTCAACGAGGGTGCAGTACTAGTCGTCTGCCTACTTACTATCTTGTTTTGTTTCGTGATGTAAATCTTGATGGACTTTCTCCATCGTGGGGGTGGCGCGTACTTATATATGTATGAAGCAGTCGTTTTCATCCTTCTGGTACAACTCAATACAGTCGAACAAACTTTTGCAATTACGCGATGAAAGCTTGTCAATTTGCCAAATCCGCAAACCTTTACCACACAGAAACTCCCGAAACGATTGCAAAGAGCGGTTTAATATCACAAGAAATGGGTCAATTGAAACTGTATTATATTATTAAATAAAGTCGGTCACGGTGTGACAGGGGGACCGGGGGAGGAGGCGAGGTTGTTCCAAGACGCGGGGCGAGAGGATTCACCTAATTAAAGACAGATTAAAAAGGGGACGACGAAAGAGCCTGCACCAACTCCCGATTGAAAAGTAAATTAATATAGTGTATTGTATTATGGAGCGCATATTTAGCTCTTGTAAGACCGCACAGGCTTCTATCCGATTATTTTTTGGCAAATCTTTGGAAGGCACCAGCGGCCGAACAAGCTAACTCACAGGGCACCAGTTGGCGATCATCCCAGTTACGTACACTATGTTAGTGCACCCAAGGACAACGATTGGTTTGTGCAGGACTATGTTAGTGCACCCAAGGACAACGATTGGTTTGTGCAGGACTGCCGCAGAACTACACATATTGGCTATGGTTTTTTTTTGTGGTTGGTTACCTTTACCAGTACTTTGAATCGGGGGTGAGGGAGGTACTTGTATATTTGTATATTCGCCGCAACTCCGACTGGTAATTATTTTTTGACGCATCATCACCGAATTACTTTTTCTGTTTCGTAAACAAATATCTTTTAATGATATAACGTCGGGTACTGAGGAGTTTTTGTCCGCTATTACTACTTTACCGTTGTCAAGATATAATAAAAGAAAGATTCTGATTGATGATCTTATCTTTAGGAGTTTATATTTTTATACACTTTGGAATTAAATGCCACCACAGAACTATAACAACATCCAATTACCAATCACAGATGAGCGGTCGTCACGAACTATGCGCCACTAGTCCGGTTAAGTAGTCACAACCTTTCAAGCTCAACTACGAGATGCTGCTACACACTCTGACTACCTATACTCAACTACGAGATGCTGCTACACACTCTGACTACCTATACTCAACTACGAGATGCTGCTACACACTCTGACTACCTATACTCAAATACGAGATGCTGCTACACACTCTGACTACCTATACTCAACTACGAGATGCTGCTACACACTCTGACTACCTATACTCAACTACGAGATGCAGCTACACACTCTGAATACCTATACTCAACTACGAGACGCTGCTACACACTCTGACTACCTATACTCAACTACGAGATGCTGCTACACACTCTGACTACCTATACTCAACTACGAGATGCTGCTACACACGCTGACTACCTATACTCAACTACGAGATACTGCTACATATTCTGACTACCTATACTCATATACTGCTACACACTCGTGACTACCTATACTCAACTACGAGATGCTGCTACACTCTCTGACTACCTATACTCAACTACGAGATGCTGCTACACACTCTGACTACCTATACTCAACTACGAGATGCTGCTACACACACTGACTACCTATACTCAACTACGAGATGCTGCTACACACTCTGACTACCTATACTCAACTACGAGATGCTGCTACACACTCTGACTACCTATACTCAACTACGAGATGCTGCTACACACTCTGACTACCTATACTCAACTACGAGATGCTGCTACACACTCTGACTACCTATACTCAACTACGAGATGCTGCTACACACTCTGACTACCTATACTCAACTACGAGATGCAGCTACACACTCTGACTACCTATACCCAACTACGAGACGCTGCTACACACTCTGACTACCTATACTCAACTACGAGATGCTGCTACACTCTCTGACTACCTATACTCAACTACGAGATGCTGTTACATATTCTGACTACCTATACTCATATACTGCTACACACTCTGACTACCTATACTCAACTACGAGATGCTGCTACACACTCTGACTACCTATGCTGCTACACACTCTGACTACCTATACTCGCCGAGCGCCGCGGTCGCGTACGACGCATACCGCACAACAGACGGTCTCCAAGTTGCAAAAAATGGGGTTGGAGGCTCTTCATCATCCGCCCTATTCACCAGACCTTTTGCCTACAGACTACTACTTTTTCCATAATTTGAATAGTTTTTTTTTTATTATTAAATTATAAACTTGCGCTTGACCGCAAGCCCGCCTGGTGGTAAGCAGTAACGCAGTCGTTGATGGTAAAGCCCACTAGTTTATTAAGAGCCTATTCACTCTAGCCTTGAAGACACTCAAATTGTAGTTCGACGGAAACACTACCACTGGCAAACTGTTCCAGTCCCTCGATGTACGCGATATAAAAGAGGAGGCGAAACGCTCCGTCCGCATCGTAGTGGTGTTAAAAACGTAAGGGTCGAAACTTGCCGTACGATGGGCCGTCCGTTGGTGGAACGGAGATGGGGGAATTAAATCATGCAATTCCTCGCACACTCCCCAAAATGCATCCTACAGAAGACCGAAAGGCTGGCTACTCAACGCCTGTGCTCTAGGCTTTGGAGAACGTCTCGAGTTAAGTCAGGGTCACCAATCAGCCTCTTCGCTCGCCTCTCCACTGAATCCAAAGTGGCCAGGTGACACTTAGCAGCACCAGCCCAAATGTGGCTGCAGTACTCCACACATGAACGGACCTGTGCTTTGAACAACATTAAAAGCTGCCCTGGTGTGAAATAACGCCGGACCTTTGCGAAAACGCCAAGTTTCTTGGCAGCCACCTTGGCCATGGACTCAATGAACCGCCCAAAGTTTAGGTTCGAGGAAATCTCAACTCCCAAAAGCTGAAGGCGGTCGGTACACTCCAAGGATACATTTCGAAAAGTAGGAGCCAAGCTGAACGGGCTCCTTTTGGCGGTGAAAAGACACGCCTGTGTTTTGGCGGCATTAAATGCTACAAGATTGGCATTGCCCTATTCGGAGACTGCCTGTAGTGCAACATTCGTTCGGTCTACCATAGCCTCTCTTTCGGACCGGATTGATTCCCTACCAGCCCGAGCAACCGGCAGGTATCTCTTCACAACTGTGCTGTCATTCTTGGCGGGAAAAAAATTCTACACCCAAGAGGCAGTATAAAATGCCTTTAAAAAATTTGTTGCCTCTCGTCCAGCTGATTTGTTTAAGAATCAATAATCTGCCAAAACTGTGTTGGCAAAAATACATTGATTGCATGGGTAATTACTTCAATTAATACAAATAAAAATACATGAAAAGAATTTTTTCATATTAAACGGCAATTTTTACCCGACTACGGCAAGACAAAAGGAGGGTTATGATTTTGACAGGCTATGTATGTATGTATGTATGTATGTACATACATACATACATACTATAGCCTGTCAAAATCCGATGATAAGTAGTTAGTTAATGATAAGTAGTTTAGAAGTTACGAGGGAACAGATGAACATTCATCTGTTCCCTCGTAACTTCTAAACTACTTAACAGAATTCGACAAATGACATATCATTAGAAGCGTTTTAATTGTCCGCTGGTTATAGGCTATATGGGGTTTCACAAAATCTAATGTGGCGCCCTCTAGTGGACAAAACATACAGAGTAAAAAAATAAAGTTAAGATAAATATGACGTGTTTGGTATCATTTGAAAGTGCTTTACTTGTATATTTTGAATATACAATATGTTAAGAAAAAGCTGTCCGACCCGTAAGGATAATAAAGGTTAGGTAAACACATGGCCAAATAAAATATGAAATTTTACATAATCATCATAGTAACAATACTAGTGAATTTTGAAATTATCTTCTTTTCCCGCGAACTTCTAAATTTTTAAAATGTGACTACACCATTCAAAATCAAATCAAAATCAAAGCATTTATTTCAAATAAACCAGTTACAGGAACTTTTGAATTGTGAGAAGGTCGGTAAGTCAATAAGATGAAGCTAGTCGCCCATTCCAAAGAGTAGGTACCTATGGAGAAGAACGGGCAAGAAACTCCATGGACACTCTTTTAAATTTTCAAGCTATTGTTACAAATTTAATATTTGATTACATCATTCATGTTGAAATCAACCGTGTGAGAACGATGCAGAAATAAATTGTACGCCGAGAGCGTCCATTATGAAAACACACAAAAATCAATTCAGAAATTAAAATACGCCGTGGCAGCTAAGAGATGACCAGTCCCCTCCGACGGCGTCCGTTCACGAACATGACGAATGGATCAGCATCATTCAGCTCAACCATATTCAGGGGAACCTAATGACCCAACACACACGCCACCATCAGCGAGACATTTGAGTGAGCATGACATACTCTCAATAGCCAGAGCACTATCAAGTCAATAAAAAAGACTAACCCAACAAAAAAATGCCTTACAGCACATTCGTACATTGTGCTCACACGTTTGCCATGCAATTATACAACACTAAGACATTGAATCTACACAATGCTAAGATAGTTTTGTCCAAGGTTCAGCAGCTCCAACAGTGTTCCCGAATACTAAGTTTAGCTCCTGTGTAGCTGTACAAGTGCCGAACACCTCTGTCAGCGATACATTTCCGTAACGTACAATATGCTTGGCTACATAGTGTGTAATACAGGCTTTGAATTAATAACATAAACAATTACATATTAAAACTACAAGAGGAAAAATCAGAGAACAATCAGTGTATAGAAATCGGACGCAGCTCAAGCCCAAGCCTTTTTGTCTTCAATATAATCCTTCACACTATAAAATGCTTTCTGACACAACTTACGTTTAATGAAGGATTTGAATTTATTCAGGCTCAGATCTTGAACCACCTCTGGAAGTCCATTGTAAAAATGTATACATTGGCATCTGAAAGAGCCACCTATTTTCTTGAGCCTTGTTGTAGGTACAATAAATTTGTGCCTGTTCCTAGTATTTATATTATGGACATCACTGTATTTTTTAAACAATTTTATATTTTTATGAGCATACAAAAGATTTTCATAAATATATTGAGACGGCACGGTCAGTACATTAATCTCTTTAAATTTTTCTCTGAGAGAGTGTCTCGGACTTAATTTATAAATTGCACGAACAGCTCGTTTCTGCAAAACAAATATTGTTTGAATATCGGCAGCATTTCCCCACAACAGAATGCCGTACGACATTACGCTATGGAAATAGCCAAAGTACACTAAACGGGCCGTCTCAACATCAGTCAAATTACGAATTGTTCTAACTGCGTATGCAGCAGAACTTAGTGTTTTTTGACAATTTTTTTTATATGTGGACCCCATTGAAGCTTAGCTTCCAGAGTTATACCCAAGAATACTGTGCTGTCTTCAGATTTCAATTCTTCGCCCTTTATCCTATCCTTTATCCTTTATTATATATACTTTAGTTTCCATCTGCCTAACGTGAGGTAGAGTAAACTTAATGCATTTGGTTTTTTTCTCGTTTAAGAGTAAATTATTAACATTAAACCAATGGACTACTTTGGAGATCGCGCTATTTACATCATCAGTAACCTGCTGCTGACGTTTCAGTTTAAATAAAAGTGAAGTGTCATCTGCAAACAACACTATATCGTGGTTATCCTTTATTAGGTACGGCAGGTCATTGATGTAAATAAGAAACAAAAAAGGACCAAGAATTGACCCCTGTGGGACTCCCATTGTTACCAAAGACCCGGAAGATCTTGTTCCATTAACGTCAACGCTTTGAATCCTACCACTCAAGTAAGATGTAATAAGATCCAGTGCAGAATTCCGGATCCCGTAGTGGCGGAGTTTCCTGATTAACGTATCGTGAAGAACGCAATCGAATGCCTTAGACAAATCACAAAAGATGCCCAAGGCATCGCATTTATCCTCCCATGCATTATAAATATGTCCTAGAAGTTCAACACCGGCATCAGTAGTTGAACGACCCCTTGTAAAACCGAACTGTTTGCTATGTAATAATTTATGTTTATTAAAAAAAAATTGCATTTGGTTTAAAATTAATTTCTCAAAAATTTTACTAAAGGTAGGTAGTACAGAAATAGGTCTATAATTTGTGGGGTCTGATGTACTACCTGATTTAAACAAAGGTATTATTTTACTATTTTTCATGAGATCAGGAAACTCTCCACAGTCAATACAAGTATTAAAGATATCAGCTAGAGTGGGTGCCACAATATCAATAATAGACTTAGCAACTTCCACCGAATGACCCCATAGGTCAGCAGTCTTTTTTACATTTAGAGTGTGAAAGATTTTAATTATATCTCTACTGATAACATATTCAAAATGAAACTCCGTGTCACAAACATTAACATTTTCTTTAAGCAAAGACTCGGCAACAGAAGGTGATGAGTTTAGGGATTTAGTAGTTGAAACAGGAATATCCGAAAAGAAATTTTCAAATGCCTCAGAGACTTGCGAGTCTGATTTAATTATGTTGTTATTAATAGACAGGCTATAGTCAGTATTTCTATCACTGGACCTTCCCGTTTCACTATTAATAATTTTCCAAGTCGTTTTAATTACATTGCCACTGTTTTTTATCTTTGAACTCAAGTAACGTGACTTGGCCATATAACAAACTTGTTTAAATAATTTTGAATATTTTCTAACGTACAAATTGAATTCAACAGTGTTAATATAAATTCTCTCATTATACAGTTCATAAAGCCGAGTTCTACTTTTATGAATACCGATGGTAGCCCAATCAGAGAAAGATGCGTTACTATTAACAGAGATAGTCTTGGGAACAAAGGTGGAATCAAATAGCTTACAGTATATATAAAATTGTCATAGAGATGATTAGAATCAGCATTAACAGCACTGGATAAGACTGGCAATTTATTAATGAGATTAAATCTAAAAACCTCCAAGCGGCTTTCAATTTGGGGTTAACAGTGATATCCTTTTTGGTCACTTTTTTACTATGGTTTGGAATAGTAATCCTTTGTCCGCAGTGATCAGAATCAAGTAAATTTACAACTTCTTTGTGGCTTGGTATTATGTTTGTAAAAATATTATCTAGGCATGTGGCACAAGTAGGTGTTATTCTCGTGGGCTCCAAAAATAGGTTTACAAGATTGTAGGACTGAAATAGACTTATAATTTTATTATAATAACCAGAGTTCTTTAATAAATTAACATTAAAATCACCGCAAACGATAATGGCTTTGCTTGAAACACAAATCTTGTGTAAAACTTCATCCATTACCTTTTCAAAGCAGTCATACAATCCTGAAGGGGGTCTGTACACACTTAACACAATGAAGCCCTCCAACTCTATACAAGCAATTTCAGCTGTTCGTTCAACAGACAGGCTCACAATGTCTTTACGATTTTTAAATTTGAGCATGTTACTAACTAAAATTAATGAGCCACCATGTATAGCATTTATTCTGCTAAACGAACTGCCAACCTGGTGATTCTTAAAATTGAACAAGAACTGGTGACTTTTTAGCCAATGTTCGGTTATACAAATAATATCAATACCATAATGGTTTATAAATAAATCTACCTCTAAATCTTTGTTCATAAATTCTTGAATATTTTGATGCACCAGATTGATATTATCTATTGACCTTTCATTTTCGGCGGTATCATCGTTTGATTTTTTGTTGGATATTAAATGTATAAATTTATTCTCAATATTTGGCGGCTCCGTTTGTGATGCCGGCGCGCGGCGAGCTTGTCGGTGTCCTCAAAGAAAAAAGTAAGTGAAACTAGGGATGTACTATTTTTTGCCTAATAACGTTTTTTTATCGCTATTAATCGAAACTTGTATCTGGTTGAATGATTTGTTGTAAAAACACAGATTACCCAATGATATAAGTACTTTTGTTTGCTTATCGAATAATTAGTAATAACATTAATATAACACAAGTATTAGTAAACAGAAACGAGAAAGACTTATGAAACACAATTTTAGTAAAGTTTTACAAATATTTTATCGGTCAATATCATCGATATTGAGACAGAAACTGAAATTAAAACTTTGGCATGATTTTCATTTACAGCAGTGTACCTCGCTAATTTGAGTTTTGTAAAAGTTCTAAACAATTCCATGCGATGTTGAATCGAGAATAAGAATGAGAAACTACAATACTAAATCGATACCAAAAATAGACGAGTATCAATCGATAAAAAAAACAATATTTTGATTACTTACACATCTCTACCAAAGGTGATCATGTATTGCATGCTGACTGGCTGTGTTGTGATCAGGTGTTAGACGCTTATCGGTCAATGCACGTGGTTCCAGCATGACGGTGCCTCAACCTGTACGTGAGTACCACAGTTCGGCGAATTGGTAACTGTGGCCAGCATTTTGATCATGTCCGTGCTAATCTCGTGCGAATGCCAGGCCTGTATCGTTCTAGTGAACGAAATATGGAACATACAGCCATTGTGCTGAAATGATACATTCGGATTGAAAAAAGTTCTTTTCGAGCTGCCTAAGTATCATAGGTCGATGGCAAGCTACCTAGCATGCCTGCGGTCATGACCGGTGCACGTTATTTATTTTAGAAGCCAGGTTTGCAGGCATTAGTAGAATCTATATCTGACTTTCAAGTCAAATAAAGGGAGAATTTAATTCACGTATACACACATCAAAAAGTGTCTAGAGAATCAGTTATCGATATCTGACTTTTTGGCGGGAAGTCAAATAAAGCGGGAGAATTTAATTCACCAATTTTCCAAAAACATATTTTTTATATATAAATTAATATAAGTCTACTGTAAATACACACATCAAAAGTGTCTAGGGATCAAGCATTTTTATGCGGATTTCTTGAGATTGAGATGTGGCTTTGTAATAAATTTATAATTTTATAAATTTATATGGATCCTTTTTGGTGCATTTCATAATTTGAATCAGGAACTGTGAATCAAATTCGAGTAAAAGATGAAAATCAGCTGTCAATATTTTCCTTATAAAAACATACAACGCATTGAAGACATTATTAGTGCTACTGTTTCCCTACTACTGATTAAAACCAACGTTATTATGGAGCGGCGACGTCATTTAAGCAGGGAAGAAATGCTCAGAGCCGTGGGAATGATAGAAGCTGGTTCCCGGCAACGTACTGTGGTTTTAGCTCTGAATACAAGTCAGAGTGTTATCAGTCGACTTTGGACACGTTACCGAAGCACTGGTACCGTGGCTGAGCGCCATGGAGGACGGTATCGCTGCACCACACGGAGACAAGACCGATACATTCAAATCTTAACTCGAAGAGCTCCAACAATAACCGCCATGATGTTAGCCGTGAGGCTTCATCACTCTTCAGGGAACTTAATTAGCGACCAAACAGTCAGAAACCGCTTGCATGAAGTGAACCTTCATTCCCGAAGACCGCTACGGGTACCACCTATAGCAATGCACAATCGTAGGATTCGATATCAATGGGCTCTTGAACACAGAAATTGGGCAGAAGAACAATGGCGTTTCGTGTGCTTTTCTGATGAGTCTCGTTTTGGTATGAGACCGGATACAAGACGTATACGACACTGGAGAACCCCTGGACGCCAACAGCGATTAAAATCCTGCCAGGAAGTCCATCCTTATAGTGGTGGAACCATCATGGTATGGGCGGGTATTTGGATCGGCGGAAGAACTGAGTTGATTTGGATCAGAGGCAACCTCAACGCTCAAATTTATGCTGAAACGATTGTATCAGACGTCATCGTTCCTCTACAAGTGCAAATCGGTCCCTTATTTCAGTTAATGCATGATAATGCACGACCGCACACCGCAAGAGTTGTAAGACAGACTCTCGCCGCAGCTAACATCAATGTCCTGCCCTGGCCTGCTCAGTCGCCAGACTTGAACCCGATTGAGCATGCATGGGATATGCTACAGAGAAGAGCTCTGCCGAATATGGAGGGTATCCAGTCGCAAGAAGACCTTTTTTTGTTGTTGCAACGAACATGGGCGGCCATTCCACAGCGTGATTTGGATGAACTCATTTTGAGTATGCCAAACCGATGTTCTTGTGTTGTTAGTGTTCGCGGTAGAAGCACGGATTATTAATTGTTTAAGTTACCCAATAAAATTTTAGAGAAAACTGTTATTTCAGTCTTTTTTTCGAACTTTTGTGTTAGTGGTTCAAATGTCAAATATCCCTTTATTTTTTTTTTTTTTGGGACAAAACCCGCCACACTGTTCCCAACCCACTGCAACTCCTGAAAGCCAGAATCAACAGTGGAGACCGCCAGAAAAACGCCGAGCAATGAAGCTCGACGAGTCCCGGAGAAATGTTTCAACTGTCTTGGGTCCCGCAACGAAATTAATCAGAAAAGAATAGCGGAGGAGTAAGAAAAAAGATATTTTTTCCACTTCCCTCCATAATAAGCAGGAGACAGAATAGAACTAGGCCAATCGGCACAAAGGGACATTATTGCAACTGGGAGAAGCCCAGATTGCCAAGCACCACGGAATAACATTTGATCAAGTTAATGGGTCCTAAGTAGGTATTTGCTGTTACAATTGATTCCAATAATAGGTATGGCAAAAGCGCCTGAACGCACGGAAATTAGTTCTAGTTTCAACAAGGTCCGTATAATAAACAACTCCGGATGTAACTTGTACACTATCCAACATAATATTGCGTTCATTCTGCCAAAGAATACACTCCCACAAGATGTGATGTGCGGACTGTTCAAATTCACAGTTCGATGTAGAACACTGACACAAAGGCGAAGGAACAAGTTTAAAAGAATACAGTTTACTTTTAAAGTTGCCATGACCTGTGAGAAATTGGGCAACGCAGTGGTCAACCTCCAGCCATGTCTTAGCCAGCCGATCGCCAACGGATGGAAAGAACAGATGGAGGTGCCGGCCCTTGATGGAATTATCCCACCTACTTTGCCATTCGGATAAGAGGTCCTCCCAGACGTCAGTCTGAGGTTTAAATAATCTAGAAATTCTATTGAGGTCGCGTTGTGTAACAAAGTTAGTGTCCATGGCCTCCCCCCTCGCGGAGTAGTACATTGAAGCACGTCGCTGTACTTCAAGATCGACTGGAAGTACACCCGCCAGAACGGGTAAGGCTTCAGTACTGACTGTTCTATACGCCTTGCATAAAAATATCAATGCCAAACGTTGGCTTTGAAGCAGTTTACGTCGCGCCGCCCCTATGCTGGCCCTATCGGCCCAAACAGGTGCACCGTAGCACATACATCCTAAGTAGGTAGCTCCATATATAGTTTTTAAAGTTAGGAATGATAGACCCCAAGTTGCTTTGGATATTCTAGTTAGGGCATAAAAGTTCCTTTTAGCTTTTTCGCCAACTATTTTTATATGTTCGATAAATGAAAAATTCCTTTCTAAGACCATACCAAGGTAGCATACGGATTGCTGTTTTTTAACGGGAACGTTATTAAATTTAATAGTAGGCAATGATTTAAGATTACCTTTTAGTAGAAGTTGATAGGTTTTATGCGGCGCAAACGCTAGGCGGTTACGATCACCCCACTGAGATATTAGATTTAGGCAAGTATGGGCCAAGTTCTCAAGTCCGGCTCGGGTACTTGATTGAATGAGCAGTAGGCCATCGTCCGCGTAACCAGTAAGTGAACAGCCGCAAGGAAGCGGGATCGCGAGAAAATCATCAAAACCCAAATTCCATAAATAAGGACCGACAACTGAACCCTGAGGACATCCCATGGTTAGTGCTTTAGTACTAGAAAAATGACCGAGCTTAAGTACCGCGGAACCGTTCCACCATCATGGTATGGGCGGGTATTTGGATCGGCGGAAGAACTGAGTTGATTTGGATCAGAGGCAACCTCAACGCTCAAATTTATGCTGAAACGATTGTATCAGACGTCATCGTTCCTCTACAAGTGCAAATCGGTCCCTTATTTCAGTTAATGCATGATAATGCACGACCGCACACCGCAAGAGTTGTAAGACAGACTCTCGCCGCAGCTAACATCAATGTCCTGCCCTGGCCTGCTCAGTCGCCAGACTTGAACCCGATTGAGCATGCATGGGATATGCTACAGAGAAGAGCTCTGCCGAATATGGAGGGTATCCAGTCGCAAGAAGACCTTTTTTGTTGTTGCAACGAACATGGGCGGCCATTCCACAGCGTAATTTGGATGAACTCATTTTGAGTATGCCAAACCGATGTTCTTGTGTTGTTAGTGTTCGGTAGAAACACGGATTATTAATTGTTTAAGTTACCCAAATAAAATTTTAGAGAAAACTGTTATTTCAGTCTTTTTTTCGAACTTTTGTGTTAGTGGTTCAAATGTCAAATATCCCTTTATTAGGAAAATGGCAAATTCCTTTATTAATGCAAAGGTGACTTGGTTTATCGTTACTGTGACAAACGAAAACACTTTATTTGATGAATCCTTAAAGAAAATTTTAATTAATATCAATCAGGAGAAAAGTTATTGCAAAAATATATGTTGATCCCTAGACACTTTTGATGTGTGTAGTATATTTAGATAGTAAATAGTGTACTATATTAATATGAGCGTAGATAGTGACGGGGCCCAGCCCCTTGGTGACAAAGAGCGTCAGAAACGAAAACTCGAGACAGACTCTGAGACTAAATATAAAATGTTTACCAAACAGAATTATAAGAGACAATTCCCAGAAAATCGCATCATTGATTGCATTGTTTACGTAGAGTCCCAAGAACAAGAAAAAATTGGCAATAAAAATCCTATAACATTAACAAAAATCTTCACTGAAAATGTTAAAGGCATTGCTGGTGTACACCGAGTGAACGCGTACAAAATTGGCATTACTTTTCACAAGCCTGCACCTGCTAATACTTTTATGAAAATGGACAGTTTCCTTAACAGGAACAAGTTAAAGGCTTTCGTGCCTGCTCACATGACTGAAACAACTGGAGTTATTAGACATGTACCACAAGATATGTCCAATGAAGAAGTTTACAATAACATTACTTGTGATGCTGAAGTGATCTCCATCAAACGTTTCATGAAGAAAGTTGAAGGAAAGCTCACTCCATTGACTACAATAGCAGTAACATTTGCTGCCACGACACTGCCACGATATGCATACATCCAAATGTTTAGATACCCAATACATATGTACATACCCCCTTTATTACAATGCTATAGATGTTTAAAATTTAATCACTCTGCAAAAGTTTGCAGAGGTGAACAATACTGCTCGC
This sequence comes from Sesamia nonagrioides, assembly GCA_017933935.1. Taxonomy (NCBI): domain Eukaryota; kingdom Metazoa; phylum Arthropoda; class Insecta; order Lepidoptera; family Noctuidae; genus Sesamia; species Sesamia nonagrioides. The sequence goes on along the minus strand of JADWQK010000210.1, from coordinate 108,647 downwards.
CATGTGCTGGCCGACATTCTTACAAGGAATGTGATGTTGCTGAAGTAGTATGTATAAATTGTGGTGGCAATCACTAGGCCATTTCAAAAGATTGTCCAGTAAAAAGCCAAAAAATACTAGAAAAGAAGAAAAAATATCTTAACCTCCACCAAACCGGCGGCGCCAGTTATGCCACGGTGGTAAGTTCTGCCCCACCCAAAATTAACGACAAAAATGTTTTACCCATTAAAACAAAGGACATTGACATGACTATAGGTGAAAATAATAAAACATTCAATGTTGAACAATTCTTGAATAATGATATTGTTCTAAATGCTTTAGTGAAGTCCTTAATTATATTGGGTAATGATAAAAGTAATACACCAATTACAAATAAAAGGATTAAAGATATATTGTTAGCTAATTTAATCACTTAATGGATACATAATTTACTTTACTCTGACATATGTCACTTGAAACAAAAAGACGTGTTTACTTTTGCTCCCGTGAAATCCTTTCTAAATTGCAGGTCAAATTATTGTTTGGTGCTTCATATTATAATTACATTGTTGGAAAAGTGCATATCCATCACCTGTGAAAATTTCAATAGGAAACATTCAGTGGTTCAAGAGACATAGCAATTATAAAATTAAATAATTTTTTGGTTGTGTTATCGTCACTCGTCATGCATTACTCACTATTACTAAATAACTAATTATAAATTACGTAGCATATATCAACATCACCCCGCCGCCTCTTGCGCTGAGGCGCCCAGCAGTATTAGAAGAGCGTAAGTTATATTCGGACTGTGAAAGGCGCTGGGTGAGATTGTTCTTTACTCTCATTGATTTGATTGCATCGCATCATTTTACTTTCCTGGTCACCGAAGCGTTATGGCGGAGCAATCTTCTATGTCATCAAGTACATCCTATTTGTGGGGTTGTTGCGATCAAGTGGTACCTAATGAGAAATATACTATTTGTGTCAAGTGTCACAAAAAGTATCATTATATTTGCTTGTCTTTAAAGGTAAAGTACAATGTACCGAAAGATTGGCAATGCCCGGCATGCATAAACTCTGCTCCGAAAATCAGTAAGTCGGATAGTACTCCTCTGCGTAATGTCTCAACTACCAGGGGGAACAAAAGACAAGTTCATAGTTCTCCGCCTCAGACGGACAACATCACATTGTCGTGCGATGATATTCGGCAACTCATTCAAGATGCTGTTAAGAAGGAACAGACAGAATTGTTGTCAAAATTTACTGACACCCTGAATAGAGAACTGCAACCTATTAAAGACCAGATGGATAAGATGGACAAATCTATGTCTTTTATGAACTCACAGTACGAGGATCTCTTGAAAGAATATGCTGCGTCCAAAGAGACCGTTAAGGAATTGCAGAAAGAAAACTTAGAGATGAAAATGTGTCTTAATGATCTCTCCTCACGTGTTCACCTACTCGAACAACAAACTCGTGCAAACAATATCGAAATCCAATGTCTGCCGGAAAAAAAAGAAGAGAATCTTTTGCAGATTGTATCACAATTATCTAAAGTGGTGGGGAGCGGCATTGTGGACAGCGACATTAAATACTGTACTAGAGTCGCCAAGCAGAGCACTACTAATTCTCGACCCCGTTCTATAGTGGTACAACTGGCTTCTCCTCGTACTCGTGACCAATTCCTCGCTGCCACGATTAAATATAATAAATCAAATTCTGATAATAAACTGAATACCTCGCATCTTGGATACGCCGGACCGAAGACCCCAATCTTCATTGCAGAACACCTCTCTACTACTAATAAGGCACTTCATGCTGCCGCTAGAACTAAGGCTAAGGAGCTTGGGTACCAGTTTGTCTGGGTGCGTGGTGGCCGCATATTTATGCGGAAAATTCAGGAGTCTGAACACATTCTCATTAGAAGTGTGGATACTCTAAACAAACTAACTTAATTTTTTCATATTTTTTAGGTCAAAGCTATTGTAGTGATATAAAAAAAAAAATCAATAACTTAAGGAGTTATTCGCAAAATACTAGAGGATTACGCACTAAATGTCAAAATTATAATCATCAAATGTCTTGCGTAACCTACGATGTATTTAGGTATATTATCAGAGACTTGGTTGAATGACACTCTGACGATTGATAACAAGATCATCCATTCATCCTTTCATCCACTCATCCTCACTAGTTTTCTCACCTACAGTATAAAAAGGAATGCTACACGGTACCATATGGGTTTGTTTACCTTTTGTTTGTTTGGACTCGTTATCGATATCGTAGACCTATTATTCACAGAATACCTTATGACGCCCCTGTCTCGTACACCCATAAAAAAACAATTTAACAGTGGATAGCGTTACAGAAATTATTAGCAATATAGACCAGCTCTCAGTCTCTACCACACTTACTTGTGACCCCGAACAATGCACTAGTTATGTCACTAACCCTTCCAAGCAATTAAAAATAATTACTCAGAACATTCGCTCTATTCATGCAAACTTTGACTCTTTTTTAACCCTCCTCTATAGAATAAACCTTGACTGCGAAATATTAGTACTGACTGAGTGCTGGCTGAAACGTTATAATGATTCAATCCCAATTATCGATAACTACTCTTATTATCAAACAAAAAAACACTTAAACCAAAATGATGGTGTAGTCCTTTATATTAAAAATGTAGAAAACTACACTGTCGAAGAACCTGACTTCTCAGATGCTAGTTGTCTAGTACTAAAAATCGGCACTGATAAAGCAATAATATGTATTTATAGATCTCCGTCTTTTAGAGACGTAAGTAACTTCCTACAATCCCTGAACGCCCTTTTAACAAGTCTGATGACGTACAAAAACATAGCTATAGTTGGTGACATTAACCTTGACATCGCATCTACTATATCCTCAAACCAAACCTCGGATTATCTCGCTTTAATAGCTTCCCATGGCCTGCTACCTGCTCACTCACTTCCCACTCGAGATAATGCCTGTCTTGACCACATCATGCTTAAATCTGAGGGCACGGCAGTGCCCTCGCCAAGTCGAGCGCGAAGCAAACACTGCCGTACCATCTTTACCCGAACCATTTCGCTGCATTTTCAGGCCCCTAATTAAGAACCTCTGGATAGTACCAGAACGCTGAAATTTTAATCATCCAGTAAGCTGTATTTACACACTTCAAATCTAAAATTTCAAGTCTGTAGCTCATCCAGTTCTGAAGTTACGCGAAACTAAATTTCCGTGTTTTCGACACTCACTCACTCATGATCATCAAAATAGAAGTAGTACTTCCCATAAACTCAGAGAGCTGAAATTTGGTACAGAGCCAGGGTTTAATGGTCACATAAAGGGTGTGAAGAAGTGAAATCGAACCCAAAACATTCTGTAAAAAAATGCCAAGCCTCGCTAGAGCTGCTGGTTTATCTATAAAAAGTATTGAAATCTAGACAAAGCCGTGCCAAGTTGAAGGTTCCTTATTGCGATTTCTTCACTAATATTATAGTTAATATTGTGTGACTTGGCCGTTGAACATTATACGTTAGTGCGATTTTGTTAACACGTAATGTTATATCTGTTATAACTACCTATGTTTGTTATGTGAGAATAATAGCCCATACTGGTATTTGTAATTGGACTTAATACATTGTGCAACACATGTATTAATAATTGACAATGATGACTTCTGTTCTTTTTGGAGCGTCAAATCGACCACCTATCTAATATAAAATAGACGTACAGACGGATTTCTATGAATGATTAGTCCATCTGTACTGGAAATGACTTTTTTGCTGTTCGTTTCCGGCTCGTCTATACATAAGTATTTTTGAAATGCGCAACTTTATCAAGCCCTGGTTATTGAATCAACGTTTTCCAAGTGGCAATTTTCCATCGTCAATGGGTAGCGGTTCTGGCGCCAGATGCACCAAGCATTGGTGTCATGGAGCACCTGAATTTATAGCCTGAATTTATACCCTTAACGGCCAAGTCACACAATATTAACTATAATAATATTGAAGAAATCGCAATAAGGAACCTTCAACTTGGCACGGCTTTGTCTAGATTTCAATACTTTTTATAGATAAACCAGCAGCTCTAGCGAGGCTTGGCATTTTTTTACAGAATGTTTTGGGTTGGATCTAATCTGTCTGCACTCACCATAGTATTACACGCCTACATCACCGACCATAACCCTGTAATGCTGTGCCTTAATCTGAAACGATCTGTCAATTCACGCTCTTACAACATTCTGAAAACTAATTATGAAGCTCTTGATAGTGAAATAAAGACTACAAATTTTCAAGCAGTTTATGAACTTACCGATGCCAATAAAGCGACAATAAGTTTAGTTACCATTCTAGCTAGACTCATAAATACTCATACTTCTCTAATCAGCATTCCAAATAAAAAGCGCTTACTCAAACCATGGATGACTATTGGTATGCTCCGCTGTATGCGTAATAGAGATGCAATGCACAAAAAACTCAAACTATCTCCAAACAATGTTATATTAAGTATTACTTATAAAAGATATAGAAACTTCTGCTCAAACATTATAAAGAAACTAAAAAGAGATTTTGACAAGAGAGAACTGACTGAAGCTTCAAAAGACAATAAAAAGATCTGGAAAGTGATAAAGAGAGTAACTAATACAGATAAGCCAAACATACCAAACACTGATCTATTGGCCTCTTCTACTACACCACAGCTCTCGGTGGACAAAGTAAACAAGTTCTTTTCCAATATCGGGAAGGAACTTGCTGATAATTTTTCTTGTCCACCTGGTAGACATAAAATTTCACCAGATATTTCTTCCATATCCTCACCCTTACAGTCATTCGTCATTTTAGACACCGACGAGGTGGAAGTCGGGCAAGTACTAATGTCACTTAAGTCAGATTCTGCTATAGGCTGGGACAATATTTCAACAAAGTTTTTAAAGCGCTATTCATTGATACTAGTCCATTTACTTACACATATTTTTAATATCTGTTTTCATACCGGCACTTTCCCCTTATACTTTAAGAAGGCCATCATACACCCAATTCACAAAAGTGGGAGTAAAAAACTTGTTAATAATTATCGACCTATTGCAGTATTACCTTCTATTTCTAAAATTCTAGAACGCCTAATCAACAAAAGACTTGTGACTTACATGGAAGATAAAAAGCTTTTTTCTCCCAACCAATTCGGCTTTAGGCGCAATAAATCTACTAACAGTGCTGTAATTGAGCTAATTGATCATGTTACGAAAAATCTTGGCAAGGAAAAGAAAGTATTATCAATTTTTTTGGACCTAAAAAAGGCATTCGATACGGTTTCGATTTCTGACTTAATAATAAAGTTAGAGGAACTCGGTATTCGTGGCCATTCACTTAACATTTTTAGGGACTACCTTCAAAACAGAACCCAGTGTGTAAAAATACAAAATTACCCCAGTAAAGAGGAACCAGTGATATTCGGCGTTCCCCCGGGCAGTGTGGTACTTTTCAGTTGAAAACGTCGTCATATAACATTGAATTGTTGCGTTTCTGACGATATTATCAATTATGTCTGTTCGCCACGTCCGGTACGTACCTGTCGAATCGAAGCCATAACTGCTGATATTGATCGCGTCACGACTGTTGTCGGCTACCGTTAATCTTCGGTTTGTTGGTGCCGGCACGCGCCCTCATTAGTGATTCAAGCCGCTCAAAGCTGCCAGCTTGGCGCTTACCGCTAACCGCTGTCCGCTTTCCGTTGGGCGTACTCTCGGGGTCGGCACTGTTAGTGGCTGAGCCAATGGTGCTCTTGTTGTTCCTATGTTGTAATCTGTTCAGAGTTTACACCTGTGTCAATTCATGAGGGTCTAAAATTATACACTGACAGAACATAAGGTGACGACTATCACCGCCATTTGGTCTCCTTGTTGACTTACGAAGATTTTAGGGACCTGCTCACTATTTACTCTCACTGAACTTTATGTGGTTTCTGGCAATGATTAGCTTTCTATCAGCAGGCGGCTGTTCGTCACATGCTTCAGTCGAGACATACTCGATGGTGGAGCCATTGGCACGGCGCGTGGCGCACGTGGTGTAGTCTGCGATACAGCACTATAACTATCCAGTAGGTATAAATGATAAGTTCAGACAATTTTTCTGATATCTATGAATAAGATAAACCACTTTTAGCAGTTTAGCAGTTAGTTACACTTTCATGATAGATTAAGCACTTGTTCTAATTTGTTATCATAATATTATTAATATATTATTATTTTTTTACATGTCTCCTGTATTGTGAGTGCGTTTACAAACATATGTACCTATAACTCACATTCACTCTACATAATAGCATATATACAGAGTGGTGCTGACAATACGACAATAAATGAAAACAAGAACAATGCTAGTTCATAGGAAAAATCGTAAAACACAGAAAAAAAACTAGCATAAAAAAAATCAAACAACCTGAATTGCATAAAATTGCAAACGGAATAGAACATTCTTTATAAATAATAGTTCACTGACCTACGATTTCCGATCTGTTTTGACTTGCTCTTTTCGCGCCATTATTATTAAAGTTCGGTACCGCAGAGTGTGGCGGTCATTAACCTGTAAGCGCTTCCTTATCAACATGTACATCATGTAGAAAATGTGAAAAATTAAAAATAATTTCCTGTGACTAAACTAATGGCAGACTATAAGGCCTATGTCCAGCAGTGGACGTCTGTCGGCTGAAATGATGATGATGATGAAACTAACGGACATATTTATATGATTTTTTATGGGTAGACTGAGAATGTGTTGAGGTAGACGATGTTTAATTTATTGTCGTATTGTCAGCACCACTCTGTATAATAGTGTTGTGCACACCTGTAACTGATAAGCTCACTATAGTACTATATACAATATGTAAAGAAAACCCCGTCCGACCCATAAGGATAATAAAGGTTAGATAATCACTTGACCAAATAAAATTTGAAATTCTGCATAATCATCATAGTAGCAATACTAATGAATTTTGAAATAATCTTTTTTTCCCGCGAATAAATTAAAAAGTAAAAAAATAAGTGTGCAGTATAGTCATTGCTTGTAAGCAAGGGCGAGCAAACATTTTTCAGACCTTATTTGCGTCGGTTTCTTATTGGGATTATTGGGATCCTTTCTTATGAAAATTTTCCCGTATGAGTTCCAGCAAGAGAACTTGTTGGCTTTTGCCAATGCCCTTGAATCATAGAACAGCTTTTTCTTTGATGGCAAAAGATGTTCATCTATGTAGATTGGCTTCCTCTCACCTACCAACCCAATAGTGTGCGTGTGTAGCTTGTCAACTACAGGCCGGTCTTTACTGAAGCTACGGACATTGACAGGAACATATTCCTTTTCATAACCGAATTAAACTCTACGACAATAGGTGTAGGTGTTCCCGAGGTCCCCGGCAGGCGGTACAGGTCACGTAAGCTACCCTTCTGGATTTCCACGCCAATAGCTTTACTCAAAGTTGATACAAGAGACATAGGATCCTCTGGATTTTCATAATATACGTACTCAATATTTTTCTATATTCTGAATGACGGACTAAATAGAATCAATTTGTTTAACCCAGGAAACATCCCTATTTAAGCACTTTAATTATTACAGTACAGACTGTAATAATTTCAAAGTGCTTTCTATGTTTTCAAAAAAGATCAGAAACCTGGATGTACTTTTCTATACCACCTTCATTTTTTTTTTTTTAACGATTTCAAAAACTTTGTTATAACAAATTGTATTGGTAACGTTTGTCTTATTGTCCCACATATACAAGTGGTGCTCTTCAGAATAGTTTCCAGTACTTTCTTCCGTTGAATTATCAGTTAAAGAATCTTTCCTATTTGTTGGCTTAGGTCTTCGAATTACTGCCACAAATCCATCTTTTTCTACTATTTCTTCCTCTTCTTTGGAAGTCGTTTCTCTTCGTTCATCTCCATCTCTTTGGTCAAAACTGGGTTAAGTTGTTGTTCTCTTTGAGGTACCAACTCCTACACTATCGAAGCGCGTTATGTTTATATCAACTTTTTAATTGTAACATAAATGATAATTTGATAACTATGCATAGAATCGACTGAGCATTGTGTTTGAGCGACTAACAAATAAACTTCGTCCCACTGAGCTCATATTTTACATATCTACGTGCGCGTGCTTGGGCCGTACGCTGTGTTCAAAGAGTGGCGTGCCATGTTACCGCCATAGACAATTGAACCTATATAAAGTTCCACCCACTCGCCGGATAATCGCTGGTGAAACAACCTATTGTTTATTTGACTGGAGAGCATATCTATTGAATATTGGAAGGACCGAAACAAATCGCGCAGGTTATCTTCACAGAAGCTACGTAAGCAGCTTTATTTGTGCAGTCTTCTTCTTCTTCAGTCTATAGAGGTCAACTGCTAGACAAAGTCCTCCCCCAAGGCTTTTATTGCATTGAGGGGGTTTGCCATGATCCCCAAGCTTGGCAGGCGGGTTGGAGAAGCGCTGCTGCCCGTTTCGCCGATAAGACTTCCCATAGTCGCCTTGGCTACGATACCCTCGGGAGGATATGGGTTGGTACTATTCTAAGCTCGGTACCACACGGAGGCAGTGTGTGAGGCGGGTGCAGTTGTACTCTGATAATGCTTAGTCAGAGTCCTATTGCACGAATTTAGTATGCATACTATAATGATAGTAATAAATTATGAGATACCCACAAACGGGTTGTATTAATGCAAGCGCGGCTATAGCTTATTTAAATTATGCACCATGTTAACCCAGAGCACTGGGCTCGGGACATAAATTTATAAAATACGAGCTAATAAAATGAGTCGAGTCGTGACACAATGCCGGATAAACACAGAGCGCGGATGAAATATATCTGTGGGGTAATAACGCGCACCCATTAGTAATTGCTGTTTGCGTTACAGACATTGTCAGCAGAGCATTGCTTGCCGAGCGGCCGCGCGGCCGGGCGACGCACACACTATCTACACTCGTTACAGACATTGTCAGCAGAGCATTGCTTGCCGAGCGGCCGCGCGGCCGGGCGACGCACACACTATCTACACTCGTTACAGACATTGTCAGCAGAGCATTGCTTGCCGAGCGGCCGCGCGGCCGGGCGACGCACACACTATCTACACTCGTTACAGACATTGTCAGCAGAGCATTGCTTGCCGAGCGGCCGCGCGGCGACGCACACACTATCTACACTCGTTACAGACATTGTCAGCAGGCATTGCTTGCCGAGCAGCCTGCAGCCAGGCGTACACACACTATCTACACTCGTTACAGACATTGTCAGCAGAGCATTGCTTGCCAGAGCGGCCGCGCGCGGCCGGGCGACACACACACTATCTACACTCGTTACAGACATTGTCAGCAGGCATTGCTTGCCGAGCGGCGCGCGAGCGCTGCCTATCTACACTCGTTACAGACATTGTCAGCAGGCATTGCTTGCCGAGCGGCCGCGCGGCCAGGCGACACACACACCTTATCTACACTCGTTACAGACATTGTCAGCAGGCATTGCTTGCCGAGCGGCCGCGCGGCCCGGAAACGGCTACACACACTATCTACACTCGTTACAGACATTGTCAGCAGAGCATTGCTTGCCGAGCGGCCGCGCGACGACGCACACTATCTACACTCGTTACAGACTTGTTGTATCAGCAGAGGCATTGTTGCTTGCCGAGCAGCCGCGCGACCGGGCGACGCACACACTATCACACTCGTTACAGACATTGTCAGCCAGGCATTGCTTGCCGAGCGGCCGCGCGACGGGCGACACACTGCTTGCCGAGCGGCCGCGCGGCCGGGCGACACACTATCTACACTCGTTACAGACATTGTCAACCAGGCATTGCTTGCCGAGCGCCGCGCGGCGCTGCACCGCCTCCTACCTCGTTACAGACATTGTCAGCGAGCATTGCTTCGAGCAGCCGCGCGGCCGGGCGACACACTGCTCTACACTCGTTACAGACATTGTCAGCAGGCATTGCTTGCCGAGCGGCCGCGCGAGCCGGGCGGCCACACACACTATCTACACTCGTTACAGACATTGTCAGCAGAGCATTGCTTGCCGGTGGCCGCGCGACGGGCGGCACACCACTGCTTGCCGAGCGGCCGCGGCGACGCACACTCTATCTACACTCGCCACAACAGGCAACACGAGGCGCAATCTACTCGTATGACAGGTATCTTTCCTCCGTTTCATTTGGTCAATGGATCGATATAGATCAGTGAAAGCTGTCACGCTTACAACGTATTATAATGAAATGCTAAGGAGCGTCATGTAATCAAATCATTCATATTTGAGTTATAACAGACACATAGGCGGAAAAGAAATACAGTTCTGAGAATTAGGACTTAGAAATGCAGCTAGAGAGACAATCGTGGCGTGCGACATGAGTGGCACGAGTTGCTCGAGTACGAAAGTGGAGCAAGTAATTTTGGCGTGCGACATGACGACACGACTGGCTCGAGTACGAGAGGTGGAGCGAGTAATTGTGGCAGGCGACAGGAGCGGCACGAGTGTAATTGAAGTAATGGCGGAGTCGATGTAGTTGCAGTAGCGGCTGTCTTATAGCAGAGAGCTTAATGTTCCGCGACACGTGATTAATGGTGGAGGTGGGACTCGAGGCGGATTGTATTGTCTCGGCATTCTGTTTCCTGTTCGGCTGTCCGGCACACGGCCTGGACACAATCGTCGGCTCAACGCTTTATAAATGACTTAGGGGCGCGGCTCGAGCGCCATCCGTGACGCCGCACGCTGCTGGAACCAATGCGGCCAGGGATCACCCTCGAAACGTTCATGATCCCCTAACCAACGCGCGTGTAGAACATAATCTTATAGTAGGAGCTTTTCCTAATAAATGTTTTTAGTTTATTATGTGTAGGCTTTGGGTTCATTGATGAAGTATTGTTACATACTTACCTATAAATCAGTTCTACCACCATGCCCCTGACACATTTTGTTCTTGTTAAAATGGACTCAAAGTGTATACGACGTTATTTTTTGTATATGGGAATCCCGAAACACGTGTCCAGTATTTTTAAGTATCCATTAATCCATATCCATATCCATCCATCCATAGAATCCATAGTAATATTATAAATGCGATAGTATCTGTGGCTATCTGTCTGTCCGGCTTTCACACCAAAATTACTGAACCGATTGTAATGAAATTTGGTACACAGATAGTCTAGAGTCCGAGAAAGGACATAGGCTATATAAAATCTCGCTATAACCAACACGAGCAGAACAGTAACAAAAAATATTGCGGAAAACTGGAGAAAACGCGGCCGTACATAATATTACTCCAATTATTTTAACAGGCACTTATTTAATATCAACTGAGCTCTTTTAATTTTTTTCGGAATGGGCTACGGCTTTGAAATTTGGCATAAATATTCTTTATTGTTAGCCGTACCTATGTTTGCTATCGGCGTGCTGCACTTACTAAAGCATTTGAAATAAGTAAAAAACAATGTACTTAGGTACTATAATAATATTGGTCTTCCTTATAATGTATATGCTTACGTTTATGCTATAAACGCTGTATGTACGTGCTTATGTGTACGTGTAGATACATACAGACATACTTTCCCGATAGATGACGTGCTGATGACGCAGTTTTTAAATCGCGTTGTGGGTGGTTCTCAGTTCGATTTATTGTCGCTGATAACTTTATGGTTAATGAACCTATTTAGACCATTCTTTTTTTATATGAATAGAAATGCTGCCTATGTAATCCCATTGTTACCACGTCAGTGTCGATAATGGAAATTCTGAGAAATTTAGGCCAATTATCGAAAATTGTAGGCACGCTTCGGGTGACAACTTGATACTCGTGTTTATATCGGATGATACTATAAAACCGTGAAGATTTGGGCCTGACCTGATGATGGAGATGACAGAATATCAAGGGAATCCACATCGGAAGCAACTGTCACGTGTTTGGGCTTATTTAATGTGTATTGATTAGACCTTTATAACTAAATATGTTATGACTGTAACTTCAGGGTTGGAAGTTAGTTTTGTAGATTGAAAGTTAGCTAAGTCAGATGGACAAAGGGATAGAAAAATAATATAATAAAGTTTAATTTATCATTATTTATTATTTTAAGGGAAAACGTAATCAGGGTCAAATAAATTTCTGCAGAACTGACACATTTAAAAAAAAAAAATCATGTTTTTTTTTGGGACCAGGCAAGACTGTGAAATTATATTATTAACTTCCGAAATTAGTTATTTTTCACTTTGTAGTGGTTTTTGAAGTCGGTTGTTTTTTTGTAAAAAGTTTTTATTTTTATGTTTGTTTGCGGATAACTTCGCCTAAAATTTGGTATTTCGATGAATTTTTGGGTATTTCGACATGGGTGTCGTGATAGGGGTTTTTGGGAGTGCAGATCACGAATATGACGTAATTTTTGAAATCCAAGATGGCCGACACCAATTTTATGATATTTTGACATGGGTGTCGTGAAAGGGGTTTTTGTGGGTGCTAATCACGAAAATGACGTCATTTTGGAAATCCAAGATGGCCGACACCAATTTTATGATATTTTGACATGGGTGTCGTGAAAGGGGTTTTTGTGGGTGCTAATCACGAAAATGACGTCATTTTGGAAATCCAAGATGGCCGACACCAATTTTATGATATTTTGACATGGGTGTCGTGACGGGGGTTTTCGGGGGTGCAGATCACGAAAATGACGTCATTTTTGAAATCCAAGATGGCTGACACCAATTTTATGATATTTTGACATGGGTGTCGTGACGGGGGTTTTCGGGGGTGCAGATCACGAAAATGACGTCATTTTTGAAATCCAAGATGGCTGACACCAATTTTATGATATTTTGACATGGGTGTCGTGACGGGGGTTTTCGGGGTGCAGATCACGAAAATGACGTCATTTTTGAAATCCAAGATGGCTGACACCAATTTTATGATATTTTGACATGGGTGTCGTGACGGGGGTTTTCGGGGGTGCAGATCACGAAAATGACGTCATTTTTGAAATCCAAGATGGCTGACACCAATTTTATGATATTTTGACATGGGTGTCGTGAAAGGGGTTTTCGCGGGTGCTAATCACGAAAATGACGTCATTTTTGAAATCCAAGGTGGCCGAAATTATATTTCATGATATTTTGACTTGGGTATCGTGACGGGTTTTCGGGGCGCTAATCACGAAAATGACGTCATTTTTGAAATCCAAGGTGGCCGAAATTATATTTCATGATATTTTGACTTGGGTATCGTGACGGGTTTTCGGGGCGCTGATCACGAAAATGAGGTCAATTATAAGCTGTGGCATAGCTTCTATTTCTTTATCAAAGTCAAAAATAAAACATCAAATATAGTTTAGTCGCTAAATCGCCACCATTTTTTGCACTCCTTCAATGACGTCACTGGTAAAAAATAAATAAATAAATAAACTACAAAAAAGAAAATACATACTTATACAAATGTATACGTTAATTGGCAAAATAAAAAAAATACTGTCATAAATAACTAATAAAAAATTTCCTACTAACTACATACTGCGGAACTCGGTGTGCACACCTTTGCGATTTACCCCGCAGCCACGCGCAGGATTGCGTTTTTTATCTGCATTTTCACGCACATCTGCAGCCCTGCGCGTGAGCGCAGATTCAATGTATAGTACCATGCGTTTCTCCATACAAAATTTGGTACTAGCGAACATCTATCTTATATATAAAATTCTCGTGTCACAGTTTTCGTTCCTATACTCCTCCGAAACGGCTTGACCGATTCTCATGAAATTTTGTGAGCGTATTGAGTAGGTCTGAGAATCGGCCAACATCTGTTTTTCATCCCCCTAAATGTTAGGGGTAGTCCACCCCTACTTGTTTTTTTATTTTTACACAACATTTTTAGTTTCTATTTTTTTACAACATACAAAAATACATACAATCCTAAATTTTCACCCTTCTACGATCAATCCTTCAAAACTGATCAATCGTCATTTAATTAGTTTTATTCCCATGGGAAATCTAAAAAACGCGATATAACCCAATTCCACGCGGGCGAAGCCGCGGGCGGAAAGCTAGTACTAATATATAAAGCTGAATAGTTTGTTTGTTTGAACGCGCTAATCTCAGGCACTACGGGTCTGATTTGAAAAATTCTTTTTGCGTTGGATAGCTCATTAATCCAGAAAGGCTTAAGGCTGTAAACCATCACGCTGCGACTAATAGGAGCAGAGCATTACTAACTCAACGCGAACGAAGTCGCTGGCGGCCGCTAGTATAAAATAGCTTTACCGCGGCAGCCCCGAGTGCCACATGTTTTTGTTTTATTAGAAAGACGATATCTTCAAGGTAGTCTCATGTTTAGGAAATTAGGGTCTGATGATGGAAGACTAGGTAAATCTAGAAGAAATTTAAAAAATCAAAGGGGCGTCTAGGGCTTTTCTAAGTTTTTTCATTAAGTGTTTTAACGCACTACAATTTAATAAATTTCTCATCAATATAAATGAATTAAGTCCAACCACAAAGCAGCTACTGTAAACCTTTGAGGAGTTCCCTCAACAGACTGTCCTTCGTCTTCATTATCAGACTCCTAATGATCATAACAATCCATCTAGGTGTAAAGCTCTTATCAATACAAATTAATCAAGATATTACACAAGGTAGCTGCTGTGAATCGTTGAGGAGTTCCCTCAAATTTCTCTCGGCTCTATCATCAGATCTATTGCAGACATTCATTTTAACCTACTTATATGGGTGTAAAGTTTTCATCAATATAAATGAACAGAAATAAGTCAAAACATAAGGTAACTATTGTAAACCTTTAAGGAGTTCCCTTAACTGGCCTTTGTCTTCAACATCAGAGCTTTAATGATGATCACAACTCATTTAGGTGTAAAGTTCTTATCAATACAAATTTATTAAGCACAAACACGAGGCAGCTGATGTGAATCGTTAAGGAGTTCCCTCGGCTGTCTCCCGGCTCCATCATCAACTCCGAACTTTACTAAATTGTAGTGCGTTAAAACACTTAATGAAAAAACTTAGAAAAGCCCTAGACGCCCCTTTGATTTTTTAAATTTCTTCTAGATTTACCTAGTCTTCCATCATCAGACCCTAATTTCCTAAACATGAGACTACCTTGAAGATATCGTCTTTCTAATAAAACAAAAACATGTGGCACTCGGGGCTGCCGCGGTAAAGCTATTTTATACTAGCGGCCGCCAGCGACTTCGTTCGCGTGGAGTTAGTAATGCTCTGCTCCTATTAGTCGCAGCGTGATGTTTTATAGCCTTAAGCCTTTCTGGATTAATGAGCTATCCAACGCAAAAGAATTTTTCAAATCGGACCCGTAGTTCCTGAGATTAGCGCGTTCAAACAAACAAACTCTTCAGCTTTATATTAGTACTAGCTTTCCGCCCGCGGCTTCGCCCGCGTGGAATTGGGTTATATCGCTTTTTTAGATTTCCCTCGGGAATAAAACTAATTAAATGACGATTGATCAGTTTTTATGGATTGATCGTAGAACGGTGAAAATTTAGGATTGTATGTATTTTTGTATGTTGTAAAAAATAGAAACTAAAAATTTTGTGTAAAAAAAAAAAACAAAATAGGGTCGACTACCCCTAACATTTAGGGGATGAAAAACAGATGTTGGCCGATTCTCAGACCTACTCAATACGCTCACAAAATTTCATGAGAATCGGTCAAGCCGCTTCGGAGGAGTATAGGAACGAAAACTGTGACACGAGAATTTTATATATAAGATAGATGTTCGCTAGTACCAAATTTTGTATGGAGAAACGCATGGTACTATACATTGAATCTGCGCTCACGCGCAGGGCTGCAGATCTGCATGAAAATGCAGATAAAAAACGCAATCCTGCGCGTGGCTGCGGGTAAATCGCAAAGGTGTGCACACCGAGTTCCGCAGTATGTAGTTAGTAGGAAATTTTTTATTAGTTATTTATGACATAGTATTTTTTTTATTTTGCCAATTAACGTATACATTTGTATAAGTATGTATTTTCTTTTTGTAGTTTATTTTTTTTACCAGTGACGTCATTGAAGGAGTGCAAAACGGTGGCGATTTAGCGACTATACTATATTTGATGTTTTATTTTGACTTTGATAAAGAAATAGTAGCTTACAATTGACGTCATTTTCGTGATCAGCGCCCTACCCGTCACGATGATCATGTCTTTTTTGACGAATTTTGTAAAAGTGCTTGGCATGCTGGCTAATTTGAAATCTTTTCAATTCGATAACAATTTGACACCCATGATTCAATGTTATGAATGTGACGTCGGGAAACCGCGGGCCACCTTGGCGGTGTCAGTGACCCACGCCCTTTCACGACACCCATGTCAAAATATCATAAAATTGGTGTCGGCCATCTTGGATTTCAAAATTACGTCATATTCGTGATCTGCACTCCCGAAAATCCCTATCACGACACCCATGCGAAATACCCAAAATTCATCGAAATACCAAATTTTAGGCGAAGTTATCCGCAAACAAACATAAAAATAAAAACTTTTTAAAACAACCGACTTCAAAACCACTACAAAGTGAAAAATAACTAATTTCGGAAGTTGGTGTCTTTGGTTTGTATATTCGCTTTAGACACCGACTTCCGAAATTAGTTATTTTCACTTTACATAGTGGTTTTGGAAGTCGGTTGTTTTTTGTAAAAAGCTTTTATTTTACATTTTTAGTTGTTAAAAGTACTATGTATTCAGTTGCATCCGGGACTGGAACTGACGCAAATATAGTTGGGAAACGACGTACTTTTGTTTACTTTAATTTTTACCCGTAAGTACCTATTCCTCAACTGCCTACATCATTATTTACTGTAGACTATTATTTTAACCATGGGGTAAAGGTCTTATTAATATAAATGAATTAAGTCCAACCACAAAGTAGCTACTCGAAACCGTTGAGGAGTTCCGGAACTGGCCTTTGTCTTCATCATTAGAGCTCTTATGAGAGTCGCAACCCATCTAGGTGTAAAGTTCTTATCAATACAAATTAATCGAGCCCAACCACAAGGTAGCTGCTGTCAATTGTTGAGGAGTTCCTTCGACTGTCTCCGGCTCCATCATCAGATCTACTCCAGACCTTTATTAAATTGTAGTGCTTTAAAATACATAATGAAAATGCTAAGAAATGCACTAGTCGCCCCCAATTTTTGAAAGTTCCGCTTGTTTTCTCTGGATTCCACCATCAAACCTTGATATCCTTATCATGGGACCACCTTGGGAACGTCTTCTTTCCAACAGAAAAAGAATTATCAAAATCGGTTTATAAATGACGAAGTTATGAACAAACATAAAAAAAACATACGGTCGAATTGAATAACCTCCTTTTTGAAGTCGGTTAAAATTGAACATACAATAATTGAGCAACCTCCTCCTTTTTGAAATCGGTTAAAAAAACGAACACCTAAATAAACATCAATAACAGAGATACTCTAAGATAGTATTGTACTCTATGCGACATGCGGTGCGTGAGCGAGCAAGCAGATGCTTTCTCGCTCACGCGCCGCCCGCTTATGCTAGCGGAGCGCGCGATGACGAACGACACGGGTTCCTCCTTCGAGAGCTTGTAGCATACTGAATCTCAATAGCCCGGGCAACAGAAATGATGGCGAATGCGCTCAGATTGTTGAACAAAATTTTGATTTTGGTCGTTTTAAAAAAATATTTCTACAATAATGTTCGTCATGAAATTACCTAGCCATTAGTGTAAGAACGCAATCTAAATAATGCTTACTTTCCGAGGAGATGCACGTTTATGATAATTATTTCTCTTGTCAGTGGTTTCGTTATGAAGAATTATTTAAACATTATACTTAGTAAAATAAAAAAAAATCTACAATTTTGGAGCCAAGATTATGGAGAAAATTGCGTATTTTTAATAAGTTGATATTTCTTTTGGATAAAGTAGATAGCTCGGAAAACTACATAAAAACGGCTTGCGGTGTGTTTTTCCTCTGGAGCCGCCTTAAGAACTTCTGCCTAGCATCCCTGTGAGCATCACGAACGTACTTATTCCAGCCAACAATGTGCCGACCGCGATGCCGACCGCAACTCTCGTGACCTGTATAGCTGTCAACAGCCGCCCCCGTAACGATTTTACTATGTCACCATAAAGTGTGTCTATCGCTGACAAGTGATCTCTGCCTCTGTTATCACACATGCTATCACCACAAAGCTGAAATTCAATGGGGAACCCTAATTCCCGTAGTTTCTCATGACAACATTTAGTGTACATTTTAATTTTGACTTAAGTCTCTGTCTCCCCATAGTACTTTATTTGTTTGGGTGAACGGTGGCCTAATGGTTTTACAAACTGATTTTAGACTACATTGAATCTCTACTGGACAGTGATCAGACCAAAACATGACGTAACATATTTTAACCGAATAAACCGATCTTAATGCAGCATCGGTGACTACACAGTGACCCAACCACCTGCGGCTACCATGAGCTTCACTCACAAAAGTGTAGGTATTTGAATGCAAGCCCAACATCTCTAGGTCGATACATGTCCAGTTTTGTTCATTACAAAAACTTTGTAGTTCATTGCCAAACAATTCCCCCGGAAGGGCGTTAAAATCCCCTAAAATAAATACATCTTTCAATATTGTTACTCTCAACTATTGACGTTATTTCACCTAAACATTTTACAAATTCCACAAGATTGTCAGAAGAGTCAGTAGGTATGTATACAGAAAAAACGAGTATTAATCGTTCCATTACACACGCTTTAATCGCACTTATTCGGTCACTTTTACACGGAACCACAGACACATAATGACACTTAATGTTCCTCCATAGCAGTGCTATGCCGCCGTAAGGCCGCCCGCGCAGTATGCCACTTGCTAGGTCCACTGCAGACTTACCGCAGAATCCAAAGCCGTTGCTTATTTTATCAAGTTCGGGTATCTCATGTGGCAAGAGCCAGGTCTCCTACAGTGCAATAATATCAGCAGATCGGCAAAGCCTTCTTACACACTCAGTAGATCTTTTAATAGAGAGATGTTGCTACCTACATTACTTAGCGAGGGACGAACAGCGCACTCAGTTCTAAAGTTACCATTGAATTACATATAATTAGAGTTACTTAGTTCATGAGGAAATGCCGGTATGCAACATTAGTTAAAGCAGTGAGCGCGAAACAATGTTACAGAAGTGTAAGTTATGAGTTTTGGATGAATGTACGATGTCCCACAAAAGGGCAATTGAAGCACTAGATCGCACAATGAGGGATATTAAAGGCAACCAAGATATCAAGGGATGGTGGTACTTTTAACTGGTAACTTTAGACAGACCGTTCCGGTGATTACCGGGGGTACGCCGGCAGATGAAATGATGAAATAAAAACTTCACCACAATTCTCAAGCCGGGCAATACGTAGCTACTCTTCTAAAAATCGGAAAATATCGTATGCCAACTGACAGGAATGGTATGATTACACTGAGTCTAGTTCTATCGAATTGTGGATAGCTCAGATAACTTCTCAAATAATGTCTATCCGGATCTTCAAACAAATATGGCCAACCGAGAATGCCTATACGGAAGGGCAATTTTGGCGCCGACTAATGAAATGGTTAATAAAATAAATAAACAAATCACGTTAAATGTTCAGGGAAATGTTGTCGATTACCTCTCAGGACAATATTATGGACACTGAACAAGTTACCCTATAGAATTACTCAACTCTTTAGAATTATCAGGAGTGCCATCCCATAAGTTGATACTAAGAGTTGGTGTTCCAGTCCTATTATGAGAAATCTTGATGCCACACATTATTAATGATTACACATTTGGGTCACAACATTGTAAAGGCTACAATCATGACTGATATGGTAAAAGGACAAAATGTCTTGATTCCCCGTATTCCCGTCATCCCGACTGTTTTTCCATTTCAATTTAAAAGAGTACAGTTCCCTCTGTAAGCAGCATTTGCTATAATAATCAACAAAGCCCAAGGTCACACGCTTAAAGTTTCTGGAGTTCATTTAGAGACAACATGTTTTTTTCGTGGGCAACAGCTGTATGTGGCATACTCACGTGTATCAAATCCCGAAAATCTATCCTATCTATCTTTCTTTCTTATCTCTCTCTTTCTTTCTTTCTTTTTATTTCTTATTTCTTGGATTTATCTTTCTTTTTTATTTTCGTTTTTTTTTTTTCTATCTTTCTTTTTCTTTTCTTTTTTTTTGTCATATTGTATCTTTTGCCAAAGCAAAAGATAGCAGAAATATAAAACGTTGTTTACAAAACCGTACTTACTTAAATGTGCTCATATTTTATTAAGCATAATCTGAGGGCACGGCAGTGCCCTCGCCAAGTCGAGCGCGAAGCAAACACTGCCGTACCATCTTTACCCGAACCATTTCGCTGTATTTTCAGGCCCCTAACTAAGAACCTCTGGATAGTACCAGAACGCTGAAATTTTGGTCATCCAGTAAGCTGTATTAACACACTTCAAATCTAAAATTTCAAGTCTGTAGCTCATCCAGTTCTGAAGTTAAGCGAAAGTAAATTTCCGTGTTTTCGACACTCACTCACTCATGATCATCAAAATAGAAGTAGTACTTCCCATAAACTCAGAGAGCTGAAATTTGGTACAGAGCCAGGGTTTAATGGTCACATAAAGGAAAAAATATAAAAACTAGAATAATCGAAGATCTGAAGTACCTGGTGACCTTGATTAGAAAGCAGAAGAGCCCAACCAAACTAGTAGAGATTGACGTACCACCGTCAATAAAATATTCAACTTGGTGGGCCGCTTCATCAACTGACTTCAAAAAAAGGAGCGGGTTCTCAATTCGTCGTAATCTTTTTTTTATGTAGGTGTGTTCACCGATTACCCTAAGACGCCTGCATCGATTTTCAAATTTCTTTTTGTTGGAAAGGGTATACTTTCCAGGTGGTCCAATAGTTACCAGGTCAAGATCTGATGATGGAAGACCAGAGAAATCAAGGGTAACTTTCAAAAATCGTAGGGGTGACTAGTGCATTTCTAAGTATTTTCAATAAGTATTATAAAACACTACAATTTAATAAAGGTACGGAGTAGATCTGATGATGAAGCTGGGAGACAGTCGTGAGAACTCCTCAACGATTCACAGCAGCTACCTTGTGTTTATGTTTGATTAATTTGTATTGATGAGAACTTTACACCTCGATGGATTGTGGCTATCACAAAGGCTCTGATGATGAAGACAAAGGTCAGTCCCGCGTACTCCTCAACGGTTTACAGTAGTTACTTTGTGTTTGGACTTATATCATTTATATTCATGAGGAATTTGCACCTATATGGGTTATAATGAAGGTCTGAAGTAGATTTGATGATGGAGTCGAGAGAAAAACGAAGGAACTCCTCAGCGATTCACAGCAGCTACCTTGTGTTTGTGCCTTGATAAGAGCTTTATACCTAGATAAATTGGGATTGTCATTAGAGATCTTATGACGAAGACGAAGGGCAGTTAGGGGATTCCCAACGGTTTACAGTAGCTACTTTGTGTTTGGAATTAATTAATTTATATTGATGAGAACTTTGCACCTATATGGGCTAAAATTATGGTCTGCAGTAACCTTTGAATTAGATCAGAAGGAAGAAATGTTCGTCGTTCAGTAATCTATAATCAAATCCACTATTGCTACTAAAAATAATGATTGTCATGACAATGACAATGATTACTAACTACTACTAACTTTTCTACTCGAACCTAACATTACACAAATAATAAAAAGTAAGAAAACTAAAACCCAACTACGACAAAAAACGACGCTGAAAAAGTATAAAACAAGATTTTCAGAATACTGAACAGAACAAAGTTGCTAATGTAGTTGCAAGTAAATGGACAAAGTAGACTCTGCCAAATTGACAATAATGTCATACAATACTATTCTGAAGTATGCAATATTCACCAAGTAGAGATAAATTTTCATGTTTGGAAAGGCGTAGACACACGTTCTCAAGGTGCTACGGTAGGTAGGTATATGTAACGTGTGACTACGTCTTTCCAAACATGAAAATTTATCTCTTCATCTCTCCAAAATTTGGTCAAAATATAATCCACTAGCTTTCCGCCCGCAGCTTCGCCTGCGTGGAATTAGGTTATATCGCTTTTTTAGATTTTCTTTTGGGAATATCGATCATTCCGGGATAAAATGTACCATATTATTTAATCCGGACTTCTATATTCACGTCTGCAAAATTTCAAAGCAATCAGTTCAGTAGTTACGGCGTGAACAAACAAACAAACTCACTCTCCCATGTTTAATATTAGTAAGGATTGGACTATCGAGTGGCGATGATAGCCGCTTTTCATACTGATACATACTTAACATAGAGAAATTGCATGTACTTTTGACATATTGAGACAGAGATCAGGAATATATAATCAACATAAAATGTTCCCATTCCTGGGACACATGCCTCCTCTCGATGAGATAGAGTGGGCCGTAATCTACACGGGCCCAGTGCGGGTTGTTAAATGTTACATGCCTTCGGAGTTTTTGCTTCTAAGACATGCCGGTTGCCTCACGAAGTTTTCCTTCACTGCACCGGTTTGAGAGCAGTGTTGATGAAATAATTTACACAAAGTAAAGCGCCTGATAGGGTTCAAACCTACGTCCTACAACTTGTAAATCGCGGACGATACCACTAGTCCACCGCTGCTCTGTCAGTGATCAGGAAAATTAAGAAATTTTTTTCTGGTTAAATTCTTACGAAACCATTCACTAAAGTAGCACCTTCATATGATTCATATGCTTCAACTTATAATGCATTGGAATAACGACTTGCGGTGATACCCTACCTTAGCTACACTGAAGACCCAAATAGTTATTATTTCAGGAGTCCCAGTAATCCACGAAGGCTGACTAAATCCATGGACGTAACATTCTTCGAAAATTGTTTCTCTAATTTACGAGAAAATAATTCGACTGGTGCGACTGATGTCCCTTCTTCTTCTCAACCAATTTTAATTTACTCCAATGAAAGTCAAAATGACGATGATCGTCATCAAACTTCAGCTGCGAATATAGACCCTGAGAATAGGAACATTCCTCAAGACATGGAAGTTGACTCTGAAGAAATTGAAAATGTCACTTCTGAGGTGGTGGAACAAGAAAGAAGTAGGCCTGTTTCTGTTTCAGAACCAAGTGGGTCTGGTGAGGTAAATGCTTCAAGCCCATGATATCCAGCCCGAAACAGAAAGCCTCTCGATTTCCTTACGTACACGGTTTGGAATGAAATATTCTCAAATGAGCCTAAGAGTTTCTCTGAAGCTAAAAAGTCAGCTGATTATATAAAATGGAAAAAAGCCATGGATAGTGAGTATAATTCGCTATTACTAAGCCACGTATTATTAAGCTGAATACGTGGAAGCTGGTTGATCGACCAAATAACACTATTGTGCCTTGGAAATGGGTTTTCAAGCTAAAACGATATTCCGAAGGAAATATACTGAAGTACAAAGCTCGACTAGTAACTAAAGGCTATAGTCAAGTGGCAGGTGTAGACTACTTCGAGACTTTTGCACCAGTAGTACGACACTCTTCTCTCCGGACCCTATTCGCTCTCGCTGGTGAGATGAATCTCAAAATGAGGCATTTGGATCTCGAAACAGCATTCTTGAACGGTGATCTCGAAGAAAATGTTTATATGGAACAGCCCGAAGGATTCGTAACGGAAGGTCAAGAACATAAAGTCTGTATATTAAAGAAGTTCTTATATGGATTAAAACAAGCACCCAGAGCTTGGAATATAAAGTTGAATGAAATTCTGAATAAAATAGGTTTCGTAAAAACTCCTTCTGAGCCTTGCGTATATATAAAACTTTTTGGTGGCGAGTTAGTTATATTATCAGTCTTTATCGATGATATTATTTTAATCTATCAAAATGACAATTCTTTTGACACCATCAAACAAAATTTGCGAAATAATTTTGCTGTAAAAGATTTGGGCTATTTAAAGTGCTATTTAGGTTTAAATATAACTAGAAATGATAGCCAAGATGTGATTGTTAATCAAAAATCATATATTTCGAATGTGTTCAAAAAATTTGGTATGGAGAATTGCATAACTTGTAACACTCCATTGTGTAACACAAAGTTGGAGGTTAGTACTTTGAAAAATTATGATCAAAAGTTATCCTTACCAAGAGCTTATAGGTAGTCTGATGTATCTTGCGGTAAATACTCGCCCAGATATAGCTTATGCGACACAGCTACGTATTGAATTGACTAATATAGCCTTCAGCTTTTGAGAGTTGAGATTTCCTCGAACCTTAACTTTGGGCGGTTCATTGAGTCCAAGGCCAAGGTGGCTGCCAGGAAACTTGGCGTTATCGCAAAGGTCCGGCAGTACTTCACACCTGGGCAGCTTCTAATGTTATACAAAGCACAGGTCCGTTCGTGTGTGGAGTACTGCAGCCACATTTGGGCCGGTGCTGCCAAGTGTCACCTGGCCACTTTGGATTCAGTGGAGGGACGTGCAAAGAGGCTGATTGGTGACCCTGATCTAACTCGAGTTGGTCTCCAAAGCCTAGAGCACAGGCGTAGAGTAGCCAGCCTTTCGGTGTTCTATAGGATGCATTTCGGGGAGTGTGCGAGGGAATTGCATGATTTAATTCCCCTATCTCCGTTCCACCAGCGGACGACCCGTCGTACGGCTGGTTTCCACCCTTACGTTGTTAACACCACTATGATCCGGACGAAGCGTTTCGCCTCCTCCTTTGTACCGCCTCCTCCTTTGTACCGCGTACATCGAGGGACTGGAACAATTTGCCAGCGGCGGTGTTTCCGTCGGACTACAATTTGAGTGTCTTCAAAGCTAGAGTGAATAGGCTCTTAATAAACTAGTGCGCTTTCCATCAACGACTGCGTCACTGCTTACCATCAGGCAGGATTGCGGTCAAGCGCTAGTTTATAATATGTAAAAAAAAAATATATATCTTAGTCAGTTGTAATAGAACTCATTGGCTAGCAGCAAAAAGAGTCTTACAATACTTAAAAGGTACTCCAGATTATTCCTTACACTATTCAAGAACAGGCGATGTTCTGCAAGGGTGCGCTGATGCAGACTGAGCAAATTGCAAGATAGATAGGCGTTCTTATACGGGTTATTGTTTTAAATTGGCAGGAGGTCCAGTATTATGGGCATCTAAAAAACAAGCAACTGTTGCTTTATCATCAGCCGAGGCGGAATATATGGCCTTAACAGATGCGGTTAAAGAGGCGTTATATTTAAAACGTTTTATTGCCGAACTGTGCGGTGAGTTTAAATTTGTTTCTGAATCTGTACAAATATATACGGACAGTCGGAGTGCGCAGAGCCTAGCCACAAACCCAGTGCACCATAGCAGGACGTAGCATATAGACACTAGGTTTCACTTTGTCAGGAAGAAGTGTCTGATAATACTGTTACATTAAGATTTTTAGAATCTAGCAAGATGCCGCCTGATGTGCTTACTAAAGCCTTACAGAGAATAGCACACAACCGTTGTATTGTTAGTCTAGGTTTGGATATAACTTAAGATATTTATTTCTTAAATTAAATTTTATATGTTTAGACCTAGTTTTACCCTTTTTATAATATTTTGATTAGGGGGGCGTTTTGTTGTAGTACTGGTCATATGCCTTACGTAAGTAATCAAAATACTGTACTAATTTCAAATACTGGTGTTTACCCTAGTTACGTACCTAATACTGTCGTGTGTGTGGTTTGACACCTTCAATATAAAATAACGTTTCCATGATCACAAGTTTTTCCTTTACGATATCCTATTTACCTACATATGAGCTAAAATTCCAACAGTATTCCCTAACAATTCAGAAGAGCCAAGTTCTAACTCTAAAAAATGGACATTGGCACCTCCATATTCTCTCGTGGCCAAGCTTATATGGCGCTTTCACGAGTAAACAATTTTCATTGGGCGCACCTCTTATGGATTGAAGAAGTAAACATAAATGTTAACTTCAAGAGTATAAATCTCAAGCTTCAGCGATCACTGAATCACACCCACGCACCGTGAATACACCACGCACGCCACGCGAATGGGCAATACATAAAACTATTGCTACTGTACAAGAATCAGAACCGGAAAAAAGAAAAGGAAGATTTGTAATAACTACTTCTAAAAAGAAAAAAAACTGTGTTATATGATCAAATCAATATAATACGCTTCTACAAAAAGAAGTGAAATCCCACCAAAAACATTCTGTAAAAAATTGCCAAGCCTCGCTGGAGCTGCTGGTTTATCTCTAAAAAGTAATGAAATCTAGACAAAGTCGTGCCAAGTTTAAGGTTCCTTACTGCGATTTCTTCAATATTATTATAGTTAATATTGTTTGACTTGGCCGTTGAACACTACACGTTAGTGCGATTTTGTTAACAAATAATGTTATACGTAATAATTGTATATCTGTTGTAAGTACCTATATTTGTTATTTGTTTTTGCAACACATGTATTCAACATTGACAATTATGACTTCTGTTCTTTTTGGAGTATCAAATCTACCACCTATATAACATAAAATAGACGTACAGATGGATTTCTATCAATGATTAGTCCACCTGTACTGGAAATATTTTCCTTACTGTTCGTGTCCGGCTTGTCTATACATAAGTAATATTGAAATGCGTAGCTTTATCAAGCCCTGGTTATTTAAACAACGTTTCCCAAGTGGCAATTTTCCATTGTCAGCGGTTCTGGCGACAGATTGATGCAATGGTGTCATGGAGCACCTGAATTTTATACCCTTCAACGGCCAAGTCAAACAATATTAACTATAATAATATTGAAGAAATCGCAGTAAGGAACCTTAAACTTGGCACGACTTTGTCTAGATTTCATTACTTTTTAGAGATAAACCAGCAGCTCCAGCGAGGCTTGGCAATTTTTTACAGAATGTTTTTGGTGGGATACTTTTTAACCCTTATTTACATAACATCTTCAGCATATCCAAAACACCATCCAACGCAAAATAATTAAAAGTAATATATTTGATGTTTATTTCCTTTGCTAATCTTTAAACCGAGTAAAATTACATCCAACTAATATTATAAAAGCGAAAATTTGTGAGGTAGTTTGAATGTTTGTTGCTCAAGCAAAAACTACTGAATTTGAGGAAACCTTGCAGTAATGAAGGCATTTATCTTGGCATTCCCGCGGAAACGGGAACCACTGCGTGCTGTAAACTGAAGTCCACGCGGACGGAGTCGCGGGCAACATCTAGTCTATGTATAAGAGGAAAATGCCGGCTTTTGTATGGAAGCCTGTACCAATTGTTTTAAATTAAATAACCATATTTAGCCAGCTTATTGTTTAATATTACCATTGGCATTAAGCGTTTTTGTTTTCGAATTCGCAGTATTGATATTTTTCCTCATAACTATATTTAAAAAAAAAACCCGCCTAAAATATTGCGAGATACCATTCACTATAATATATAAGGGAAATTCGACCCAGAGGAACCAAGCTCAACTCAACGGACAAAAACAACGAGCAACAAATAAAAATAACAACACAAACACGAACTATTCATAAGCGACGATAGTGCGTTTCAGGCTGACAAATTAGAAGAAAAAAGTTGAAGTATGAAACGCATGGAAATTTTAATGGCGGTAGAACCCATCAAAGTAGGTAAGTAAGTACACATTCAAATGGGGGCTATGACATCTCTGATCCTCTTGTTTTAGCCGTATAATACCGCGGCCATCTTTGCTAGCAATTCGTCACCGTTAATGTCAAAGAGTAAAGTAATAATGTCAATATTGTCAATGTCAGTTCAATTCACTTCGTGCTGTCTCTTGTTGTTTAAATCTGCTGTTTTAAAATTGAAATTAAGCTATTTAGTAGTAATGTGCGTAGTTTTCACCTGTAAACCTGTGAAGTGATTTGTATTTGATAAACATGCCAGTTGTAACGGGCGAGATATGTGGACTGAGAACAAGCCGGGTGGAAAACAAAAAACAAACTTTTATGGCTCAATTTCCACTGGATGAAGACCGGTTAGTACACTTTACAAATTAATTTTACTCAACTTACTTTACTAACATTTACTAAATCAACATATCTTGTAAAGGTATATGGAATTTCAGGAAATATTTCTGAATATAAATTTGCAAATATGTTTTTAGGGTTCCGTACCTCAAAAGGAAAAAACGGAACCCTTATAGGATCACTTTGTTGTCCGTCTGTCTGTCTGTCTGTCTGTCTGTCTGTCTGTCAAGACCCTTTATCTCAAGAACGCGTGGACGTATCAAGCTGAAATTCACATGTAATACTCGGGTCTATTGTCCCTTTAAGCTGTGAAAATATCAAACTTCTAAGCCAAGCCAATTAAAAGATACAGCCGATTATGTCGATATTTTCAACAAATTTTCGACACTCGCAAAGGAATCAAAACCTACAGGATACTTCCCGTAGACTCAGAATCTTGAAAATTGGCATGAAGCATTGTCATATAATGCAAATATAGGAAAAATTGCGAAAATCACATTTTTTTAGTTATATAATATAATAAACATATTTTAATAAAATTTATTTATTTATTTATTTATTTAGAAAAATACAATTATAGCACTATTACAGACATTCCAATTCGGTGCTATAAGTAAGAACAAATTATACAAAACAAAAAAAAAAACAAAAACATTACATACATAAAGTCAGATTACATCATTAATTATTATTTCCTACGAATCTATACCTTGTTCTATTAGGTTCTGTGCTGCTTGTAACAACTTAGGAAGTTTTTGGCCAAACAGGTCTTGCGCACGCGCAATCACATTAATCAGACGTATAGCTCGAGACATAGGGGCAAACTTTAGTAGGTTAGTCCTAGCCCTGGGGACATCTAAAAGGCTGGGGCGACGACGTGCACTTACGTACCCATTCGGCGCGCGCAGGCGCAGCTCTTCAAGTACCTCTGGATGTTGAAGCACTCCTAATAATATAGAGACAACATACTTCACCAGCGCAACGTCCCTTCTTACAGCCAGCTTGGTGTCTTGGTGTAAAATGGAACTTACTACCTTATTTCTCACGAACGAATAAAGTTATCAAATTGAAATTTATACCAAATACCTGGGTCTATTGTCCCTTTAAGCTGTGAAAATATCAAACTTCTAAGCCAAGCCAATCAAAAGATACAGCCGATATGTCGATATTTTCAACAAATTTTCGACACTCGCAAAGGAATCAAAACCTACAGGATACTTCCCGTAAACTCAGAATCTTGAAAATTGGCATGAAGCATTGTTATATAATGAAAATATAGGAAAAATTGCGAAAATCACATTTTTTTAGTTATATAATATAATAAACATATTTTAATAAAATGGAACTTACTACCTTATTTCTCACGAACGAATAAAGTTATCAAATTGAAATTTATACCAAATACCTAGGTCTATTGTCCCTTTAAGCTGTGAAAATATCAAACTTCTAAGTCAAGCCAATCAAAAGATACAGCCGATTATGTCGATATTTTCAACAAATTTTCGACACTCGCAAAGGAATCAAAACTTACTGGATACTTCCCGTAAACTCAGAATCTTGAAAATTGGCATGAAGCATTGTCATATAATGCAAATATAGGAAAAATTGCGAAAATCACATTTTTTTAGTTATATAATATATTAAACATATTTTAATAAAATGGAACTTACTACCTTATTTCTCACGAACGAATAAAGTTATCAAATTGAAATTTATATCAAATACCTAGGTCTATTGTCCCTTTAAGCTGTGAAAATATCAAACTTCTAAGCCAAGCCAATCAAAAGATACAGCCGATTATGTCGATATTTTCAACAAATTTTCGACACTCGCAAAGGAATCAAAACCTACAGGATACTTCCGGTAAACTCAGAATCTTGAAATTTGGCACGAAGGATTGTCATATAATGCAAATATAGGAAAAATTGCGAAAATCACATTTTTTTAGTTATATAATATAATAAACATATTTTAATAAAATTAAACTTACTACCTTATTTCTCACGAACTAATAAAGGTATCAAATTGAAATTTATACCAAATACCTAGGTCTATTGTCCCTTTATGCAGTGAAAAAATCAAACTTCTAAGTTAAAGCGATCAAAAGATGCAGTTTATACCGACACCTTAGACAAATTTCAGTCACGCTAGGGAATCAAAACCTACAAGGTACTTCCCGTGAACTCAGAATCTTGAAATTCGGCACGAAGCAACGTTATATTATAGTACAGACAGATAAAGGATAAATTGTGAAAATGATAAATTTGAAGTTACATAAAATATTAAAATATTAATTTTGCTTACATGACATAAAATATTTTTTTAATCATTATAAACTTACTACCTACCCTTTTTCACATGAACGCGTAGAGATATTAAAGTTCAAATTCATATCAAACATTTCTTAAATCTAATTGCCTCTAAACTGTGAAAAATTCTAAATCAATGCTAGTATTATAAATGCGAAAGTAACTCTGTCTGTCTGTTACGCTTTCCCGCCTAAACCTCTCAACCGATTTTGATGAAGTTTGGCACAGACAATCTTTAGACCCTGAGAAAGAACATAGGCTACCTTTTATCCCGGAAAATTTGATGTTCCCGAGGGGAATTTAAACAGCGCGATATAACCGAACTCGACGCGGGCGAAGCCGCTGGCGGAAAGCTAGTACGTCATAAATTGTAAACCGCTACGTTTGTACGTCGGAACCCTCGGTGTGCGAGTCCGACTCGCATTTGGCCGGTTTTTTCGTAAACACTAGTGGTGCAATTGTTTATCGACTATCGATATATCATTTTTTGTATCAGTAGTATTTATAAGTTTATAACATCATTAAACTTAGTTTTCATTAAAATTAGTTCAGCAAATGAGCTGAGACAAATAGAAAAAAAAATGGCAACAATAGTATTCATCAATCATTTTACTTTGTAGGTGCAAATAATAGGTAAAGAGGACTTGGCCTATGTTCCTATAAAAGATTGCACCAATTGAAACTTATTTCTGGAAAGCATTTCAAAGACCTAGGAATTTTAAAAAGATAAAAGTCACAACTTAAAAGAAATGCTGTTCCATGTATCGGAATCCTCGGGTCCTCTTCGTGTTTCTTGTTTCAATACCTAGACTTTCTAACTACGTTTGCATTTTTTTTTATAAATTACAAACTAGCGCTTGACTGCAATCCCGTCTGATAGTAAGCAATGATGCAATCGTTGATGGTAAGGCGCGCTAGTTTATTAAGCCGACTCACTCAAAAGAACTGAGTAAATAGGAAGGAAGACGGCAGTTGAGTGTGGTGATGCAATGTTAAACCCAAGAACACGACCAACGATACCGCGCCAGAGGGAGATTGATCTGGAGGCCCTCCACAACCAAACTCCCGACACAGCAACATTTCGCGCATCGTACCCGGCACGTACATCGCAATACAACTGCTGAGACCAGTCCTCCGTACGGCTAACTAAAATAACGGGCCTAACTTAAATTATTTATTTTAAAGATATAGATACTTGATTTGCCATATTGCTTATGTTTAATATATATTTCCCGTGTGTTACAGAATTCTCAGAACCAACTCAAATGTATTATCCACTCTGGCAACTGCATCAGCTAAATTAAAAGGTAGAACAACTTGTAACGTCAGAATACAGTAGGTAAGCGTTTTTATAATATTATTAGTACTATAGATGTAGATACGAGACGACACAATAAATTCCATATTTGTTACAGAACTTCCAGAAACAACGCACCCGGGGTCCAGATCATTCAGTGGCGGTAGAAAATGCGGCATTAATTAATTAATTAAATATTGTTATTTATTTTAATGTAATTTAAAAACACAAAACTAACTAATTTTGCTTTTTTTTTTTTGAGAATGTTAAAGATGATTACTAATGTAATCGATTTCATTTTATCGATAACGCTAGCCATCCTTATTTTGTTTCTTCACGTTGGCGACATTGATTTTTAGCAATTTAGTTACTAGTATCAAATAATCTGTGGCTTTAGTTAAGTTCGTTAAGTTGGTATTGAGCCAGTCCATGTGTTTCATACATTCGTAAACGTCTTTTTTACTACGTAGTCCCATCTCTTAAAACGTAGTGTAGTGATCACTTGCTCTGTGGTGCGTTTCATGAAATAGTTCCTTTGCCGTTATGTTGTTTGCATGTCTTTCAATAACATAAACAAGGTAAACGAATTCTGTCTCTCTCTCTCACACACACTAATTTACATTAGTGCCAACATGACGGCAAAGGAACTATTTGATGTAAAGCACAGGAACGAGAACGAGGTGTTGTGAGGGGATTGCCATTGCCCTGAGGCGGCTCTTCCCTAATCTAGGGGGAACAAACGCCTCCTGCCGGGGCTTTACGCGGGGGCCGTGCGGTCCATGGCCCTTTACAGGGCACCGGTGTGGGCGCGGTCGCTAAGGAAGCGACCAGCCCGATGCCTGACCGCGTCCCAGAGGGTCACGGCCGTTCGGCTGGTCCGGGGATACCGCACGGTCTCCGCTGATGCGGCGAGCCTCCTTGCCGAATTGCTGCCATGGGATTTGGAGGCCAAAGTCCTCGCCCATATGTGGGAGTGGCGAGAGGAGGCAAAACGCCGGGGCATAACTCCGCTGCCGTGAGAAATCGCGGTACGGCGGACAGAGCTCCGGCGGGATCTCATGGCGACATGAAGAGTGCGATTTTCGCAACCCAGTGCTGGGCACGTCACAATAGCGGCGGTAATCCCCACTTTGAGGAGTGGCTAGAGAAGCGCCACGGCGCTCTCACCTTCCGCCTGACGCAGGTCCACACCGGATACGGTTGTTTCGGGAAGTTCCTGTTTCGTATTAGGCGGGAGGAAAAGCCATGGTGTCACCATTGTGTGGATCGCCCTGAGAACACGGTGGAGCATACGGTGGAGGTCTGCCCGGCTTGGGTAGAGCACCGCCGTGTTCTCGTAGCGGCGATCTCTCGCGTCCGACCCTGGTCCAGGCCATGGTCCGGAGCGAGAGTGCATGGCAGGCCGTCACCTCCTTCTGCGAAGCAGTGTTGCTGGCAACGGAGGAGGCGGAGCGCGTGAGGCAGCGGGAAACCCAGCGCTCCCACGCCACAAGCCGCCGCAGGAGACGCCCTGGTTTGGAGACGACACCGAACTCCCAGCCACCGTAGGCGCGGGCCTGCGGGCGATGAGCAGTGGGCAGCTCGGCACCCGGTAAGGACCAGGCCCGAGTCGACAGCGCATCGTGTTTCACGCGCGCTTCAAAGAGATGTCAGCACATCGTGACAGGGTCCACAAAGACCGATGCCTCCTGGGTCAGGGTTGCGGGTTGAGAGCCGGAGAAGTCATTTGATGATTTCCCATCCCAACAAAAAAAAAACTCTCTGAAATTGTTTAGTAGCCAAATCGATGTACGGTCAGCAGCACATCACGATATACAGTTGCACAACGAAAACGGCCTTTATTTCGAGCAAGTTAAGCGCGCTCTCAAGGTCGACATGTATAACTTGATGTGCGGCTGAGTGTACCTATTTCTATTCGAAAATCACAAAAACAGATTTATTTATTCAATATCTGTACCTTCTAACGAATGTAAAATCATTTTATTCGTTTATGCAATCGTTATGTGATCCATTTCTCTTAACGATTTTTTGTTGCTTGGATTTTTTTTTGTGCTGGCAATGGTATCAACCAGATTCTTGACTACCGGAAATGCATTTGAAAGTCATGAACTTGGGCTATCGAACTTTTTTAAAACACTTCGTAAACGCGGATTTAGTAATGATTCATATTTTGGTAATGTTAGTCAAAAAGTGTTTAAGTATTCAAGGGAAATATGTTTTTTATAAGCGTTTGGTTCAGGTTTCAGCATTCTCCTTTCAAAAACATATCATGATAAATCACAAAGCTATGAGCTTGTTATCTTATCTGGTTGTCTCAACAAAAATATGGCCAACGCACCGTTTGCGCGCCAGCGCCTACAGCTGCGAGGCGCGGGGCAGCCTGTCTCACCGTGCCTCTAGTATTGTGATTTACCGCAGGCTGTGTTGTGCGCTCGGTAAACACACATCGACCGCCAGCTGTGTTGTGCGCTCGGTAAACACACATCGACCGCCAGCTGTGTTGTGCGCTCGGTAAACACACATCGACCGCCAGCTGTGTTGTGCGCTCGGTAACCACACATCTACAATTTGTAAATGTTTTTGGGAAATGATGTAAAAATGATTGGAATCCATTCAGTTGCTTATACTGAACAAACTATATTCAGGTTTCGTATAAAGAAAAAATAAGATTGTATAACGCAGGGTGAAGCAACATTATAATACTTTATACAACATTATAATACTTTATACAACATTATAATACTTTATACCTACTGTTTACTATGAGATCTAAGCATTAGTTTAAGTTGAGGAACTTTTTAAATAAAATAAATACAGATACGCAGCTGTCTGTTACTATTAGCATTGCACATTGACCTTGTGCAGCGTTGTTGAGCCTTGAACACCTTTTCTTTTTTTTTCTTAGTGGAAATTCTCATAGGATGTCCGACGCCCTGGGGTGGGCAACGGGGTCTGTCAGACTTTTACTGACTAAAACCACCCCGTGTCTCTTCTATCACGAGCAAACGCGTGGGGCCGCGGGAGTCTAAATTCTTCCACGGCCCCACCCTTCTTCCCACCCTCGTGCTGGCCCGGTCTGTCCAGGCCTCATCTCCTGCACGGGGTAGTGGGGTGTTAAACTACCCCGTTCATCGCCTCAGAGGCGTGCGTCGACACTTGCGCGCGCCTCCGCCTAGGGGTCCATCGAATAGGGGACGGGGACTTTCCCATGTCCCTCACCCCTGACCCATTCATGGGGGGCGGAAGAGGGCGTTATCCGCCCTTCCTCGGCGCACGGTGCGTCTTCTGCGGCCCGGGAAGTGAGTTGAGATCTC
Organism: Sesamia nonagrioides; assembly: GCA_017933935.1. Classification (NCBI taxonomy): domain Eukaryota; kingdom Metazoa; phylum Arthropoda; class Insecta; order Lepidoptera; family Noctuidae; genus Sesamia; species Sesamia nonagrioides. The sequence continues at coordinate 73,736 of JADWQK010000210.1, read as the reverse complement.
CCTCTCCCGTTCCGTAGCTTCCTTCTGCGATATTACGTCCTCGCAGAAGGACACCACTGCGTCCCATGACTCTGCGCTACCGACCATCCTCCGCACTACTGCCGGCAGCGTCAGGTCGCCTCCTACTTCATTTGTGAGGACACGGCGCTGCTCCTCTCAAGCTACACACTCGGAGAGCGTGTGCTGTGCCGTGTCCTCCCCGCATTGGACGCAGTGGTGCCGCATCGTAGAAAATCGTGCGATACCCGCGGACGACCCTGACGCCCATCGCCCTCTGCAGCTTGCGCAGAAGCCTTGAACACCTGTTCCAAGTTAATTCGCTATCTATCATTATGCCATGGAATTTTGCAACTACTACTTGGTCAACTTTTTGTCCATTGAAGTGTAAATGCAAGTCTTCTGGTGGAATTCGCTGAAAAAATGCATCAAATTACTCTTTGGTATGTTGATTACTAAATAATTTTGGTCAAGTCAGCGTATTATATTTATCAAATTGTTATTTATGTTTATTCAGTTTTTAAGTCTGTCCTTAAGCGGGTATCACCGCCACTCGTTAGTTCAATACATTATACTTTGACCAAAGGACATCAGGCATTCTGGTCTAAAAAAAGATAATTGCGCGGCCAAACCTAGGATTATTTCCAATATCTAGACCTCATTAAGACTTAAAAAAAAACATGGCTTAACCCTGTACCTGCATATTCCGAGTAGTTATGGCAACTTCCATACATTGTTGGTCCAAAAAAAATTGCTCGGTCTGACCTAGAATTATTTCATTTTAGAATTGTAGATTTTAAGTACCTATGTGATTGTAGCTCACTGGATGACGAAAATTTCTGCATTCTGGTCTTATCCAGAGGTTCTTAAATAGGGGCCTGAAAATGTAGGGAAATGGTTCGGGTAAAGGATGGTACGGCAGTGTTTGCCTCGCGCTCGACTTAGCGGGGGCACTGTCGTGCGCCCTGATAGGAATGCTAAGTGGCTACACTGCTAACCTGACTTAAATTAACTAAAATGAAAACATCTTAACGTGGCTCACATACCTAAATTAAATAAAAAAAGAGTTATAAAACTTACACAGCGCAACTTATTAACAGATTACTCGTGAGGGAAACTTGCCCTCATGACGTCACCGTCGCGGTGAATGTTATGAATGTTATTAGATCATGTAGTTGTTGTTCGTTACCGACTGCCACTCTGTGGAGCTCGATACCGGACAACTGAACCCGCTGCCAGTCTCGTATAAATAAATTAACTCACGACCTACATTTATTATTATATTTATTAGAGCATGTCGTTCGTTACCGACTGCGCTCCGCCGACAGCGCCGCGCACTGCCACTCTGTGGAGCTCGATACCGGACAACTGAACCCGCTGCCAGTCTCGTATAAATAAATTAACTCACGACCTACATTTATTATTATATTTATTAGAGCATGTAGTTGTCGTTCGTTACCGACTGCGCTCCGCCGACAGCGCCGCGCACTGCCACTCTGTGCAGCTCGATACCGGACAACTGAACCCGCTACCAGTCTCGTATAAATTAACTCACGACCTACATTCATTGTTCTACTTCTTTTTGTTGGGTTGTGGATGTGACTGATAATTTTATTGTATCACCATTATATGGATTACAGTCGGGGATTAAAGCATACAAGTAGCATATGATAAGAATATATGCATGATGCTCACGAACATTGCACATCGATCCTGAGTCATCCATATATCACAATACAGTTGTTGCACTTTTATACAATGTCCCCGCTGTGAACCATCAAATGAATAACTAAGGTGTTTTGTAACAGGCGGCCGAAGGTATCGCTAGTCGTAGCAGCGCTACGCCGACCGCGCACGTAGCACATCGAAACCGCGCTACGCAGACTGCAAGTATAGCACGTAGAATAGCGCGTAGCGGTAGGACGTTACTAGAATAAAACTGAAAATGTTTTATTTTCAATCAAAACTAGTCATCATCATCTAAGCGTATAATCCCGGTCGCATCCGCGCTTTCGCGTTGGAGCCAGGGTCCGCTTTCCTACTAATACGCCTCCATTTCGCACGATCTCTGGCATCCCGTGGTGTGAGACTGTTGGCACGCATGTCATCTCTTACAACGTCAGGCCAGCACTTCTTTGGTCTACCTCGCTTGTTCCGGCCCGGCGGAAGCGCCAGGGCAAGACATTTGTTACCCACGTAACAAGCCGGTTTACGTAAGACGTAATCGTACCAGCGCAGGCGAGTCTCTTGCAGTTTGTCTGCTATGTCACGGACACGAAGGCTGCCCCGGAAATTAATTATAAGTTAAATACTGTAACCCCTTTTTAAAATATAGTTTGTATGAAAGATATTGGTTTTTTTTTTGCATCCTTCGCTGCCACCAAACATAATTTACCATCATTTTGCAAGTAATATAGTATTGTATAATGTAAAAGGACTTTTCAAGTTTGTGAATGTGAGGCACCATGGACTATGGTTTGTTATATTTTATATACCTATCAGTGGCGAAGGGTGAAATTTTGACAAAGGGAAGCCGGTCCAAAAAAATAAACACTTAAACACTTACCTACTGCAGGATATCTTGGAGGAGGTCTTCAGATAAGAATAGTATTAAAAGCCCCACCTTCACCATACAAAAAAGGAGTGATGATTTGATAACAGTGGCTTTCAAGTATGATAAAAGCGGCAGCAAAAGAAAAAAAAAGCCTTTTTCGACGTGCATCTCCATACCACACATGCATGCTTGTTAGTAAGTACTAAGTTAAGTACCTATTGTTAGGGAATAAGAGTCAAGAAAAAATAAAATAAAAAATTACAAAAATAATAGTGTTAAAAACCGAACCACACAAACACCGATCCAAAACCAACAAAAATATTAAGCAGAAATAAAGCAAATTATACACAATCACAACGTTATTTATATTGTAATGCAATGCGTCTGTTTTTTTTTAACAAAATGAGCTAAAATGATGTTATAAAAATTCGGATTACTTTTCATTTTATTAAGCAAATTTTTTTTAATTGACATGATAGCCAAATCGGACAATCTCTGCTCTTTTTGGCAGTTTCGCACATATGTGTGAATGCGTTTTAAAGCAGAAAATGACCGCTCAGCTGAAGCTACTGAAATGGGGAGGGTCAGAATTAAACTGCAAAGAGTCGAAACTTGAGAAAATGCGTCTTTCAAAGACGTATTCTGGAGCTGGAGCTGTAAAAAAAGCTCATAGGTGTCCAATTTATTTAACGACGCTGACGTAAGACTTTAAGTTCATTCAGCAGGTAGTCAGTTGAGCAGCACTCTATATGAATTAAAGCCATAATAACAAACAAAATACACAGTATTTAACCAAATCTGCGATTAAATTACGTTACAGAATCAGTCACAGTTTAAATACCACAAATATTAAAATATAACAAACGAAAAACACGAAAAACGAACACATGTCACATACTAACAATAATTTATTTTCAACCAAACGAAATGGAACACGAAAATATGCCAAAATAAAAAGAATATGACTTGCGAAGGATTTCATTATAACGTTTCTTTGTCTCATTCTAATAGAGGAGAGGAGAGAACTGCAAGCCGGTCGGCATCAGCCTATCTTTTCTCAAAAATTACGGACGGTTAGCGATCATTAGAAAGAGATGTCTGACACGCTCTGTCTCTTTTCGCCTCATAGTAAAACGTTGGCCGAGATAAGCTGTAATTCGTCGAGTTACCTGTAATGTAATTTAGGTACGAAAAATTTAAGCGCTGATTAATTTACGACTATAAAATGAAATGTGATACTTAGGGTATTGCTAAGAATTACTATTGCTATTGTAAATCGCGCAGGCATTTGATTAATAATACTTTGTTAATGAAATAGAATGTAAATACTTTTGTATGAATATGGAACTGATTTTTGAAAGGTAACCCGGTGGGAATCGGCTTGTATGGACCCTTCGCCACTGATATATATACAACGTGTAACATAAAGGGTATATACATAACAAAGGAATGGCATCTTTACATGATATCAAACGGTATTGGAAGGGTTTTTTAATCCTATCTCTTTATGTTAGGAAGTTATGAGGAAAAACACCGCCTGTGATAGGCTACTATCATACTAGTCGCACAGAGATATTGAAGACATTTATCGGATTTTGGCAAGTAACGTGACGGGTAACGAGTAGTTATTAACGTATGTAGTGTGCTGCCACGTTTGTTATGATTTAATTTTAAGAAACACACCAAACCGAATATTTGGTACCAATTTTTTGAGTATTTTATTTTGAGTTGAAACCCTTCCGATATCGTTTGATATCATCTAAAGATGCCATGCCCTTGGTATGTATATACCCTTTTTGTTACACGTTGTATAACTTGTTTGACATTGCGAGATTGGCAGTTGAGAGTTTGTCAAGCTCACTCAAATGTCTTGCTGATGGTGGCGCGTGTTGTTGGGTCATTTGGTTCCCTTCAATATGGTTGAGCTAAGTGTGGCATATGCACGCGTCATGCTCGTGAACAGGGGTCGTCAGTGGAGACTGGTTATCTCTTAGCTGCCAGTGGGCTTAATTCATTTTTATTTTAATTAATTTTACATTGTGCTCACATGTGCCCATTTATTATGATTTTAAAAGAGTGTCCATGGAGCACACACACACGTTCTTCTCCATAGAGATCTACGCTTTGGAACGTGCAATTTAGCTTCACTTTTCTTGGACTGACCGACATTGACTATTCAAAAGTACCAAGTGATGGTTAATTTGAAATAAACAATTTTGATTTGATTTGATATCAAGTACCTAATTAATCTTGAAAAATTCTATATAGTTAGCCAGTAAGTAAATAGGTACCTTCAATACCGATTTATCTACCCGGGTTTCGAGGCTGCCAGATGTACCCGTACTATCAAATGTTTGCCTTCCGCGGAATATAAAACCTCACAGAATAACTGACTGTTCATTTTAATGTAAACATACGTTCCTTAATAAATTACTCCATGATTCAATATAATTATGTATATAGAAAGAAATTTTGTACCAATACGGAATGTGAAACTACTCACTGTTTTGTATCCTTTTCCCTTTTTTTTATTATTGTTCAACAAAATACCTTTTTACTCATCGCCACTTGTAAAACCTTTGCTTCGTTAAATATCACAGGCTCGCACACGCACTTAACGTACATACTACCGACAAGTCTACTCTCGCCCGTAGCTCTCGTAACAATGACCGATGTGGTGCGATCGAGACAGTGCTATCTATCTGACAGTGACAGTGTTGTGTGTGGTTAATGATAAAACGCTGCATACACTACACTACTGATCCCTAGAGTGAGCGTGGCGGCGCGGCCCGACACGCTCTTGGCCGGTTTTTTGGTGCGTCCGTTTGTTGTGTGCAATATATAGACGCGTCGGGTTTTCCGTGTTGGACAATAAAAACCATTTCGCTTATTTAAAATATTTATACGAGGGTTTATCATTATTGTTCTGATAATTACAGGTGATGGGTGAAGTTCAGCGTGGGTACGCAGTGAACAAGGCGTGAAGGAAGCGAGCGTGCGTGGGGGTGTCGGCGGGGCGGCGGGCGCGACATGGACGACCCCGAACGCATCGCGCGCGACGCCGCCGCCTGCCAGCTGCAGAACAACGGCACCGCCACACAAGCAGGCCAGTAGTCACCGCGCCCGCCGCGAGCGGCTCGCCCTCCGGCGCCACTCATCCGTTCCCTCTGCTTGCAGGTGTGTTCTGCGAGGGCACGTTCGACTCGTGGCTGTGCTGGCCGCGCACGCCAGCCAACTCTACCGCCTACCACGCCTGTCCTGCCTTCGTGCCCGGCTTCAGCCCTGAATGTGCGTCGCACCCCTTATGTACTGCTGACGCGTTTCTCGGCTCAGTCGCGTAAACGCTCGCTCTTGTTGCAGTGTTGGCGCACAAGGAATGCACGGCGAACGGCACTTGGTGGCTGCACCCCGAAACCGGCCGGCCGTGGTCCAACTACACCACCTGCGTCAAACCCGAGGACGTGAGGCCCCCGCACTAGCTGAGTACGTCTCACTGCGAGCCGGCACTGACTGTAGTTTTTTGTGCAGGACGTGAGCGACATCATCGCGGTGTACGAGACGGGCTACAGCGTGTCGCTGGTGGCGCTGCTGCTATCGCTCGGCATCCTCTTCTACTTCAGGTGAGTCATTGTCCTCCGCCGCTCCGTATGTACCTTGTAGAAGCTGAGACCTTGTGTGTTACAGGTCGCTGCGCTGCGCGCGCATCACGGTGCACATGAACCTGTTCGCGTCGTTCGCGCTCAACAACGCGCTGTGGCTGGTGTGGTACGGGCTGGTGGTGCGCGCGCCCGACACTCTGACGGCGTCGCCCGCGTGGTGCCGCGTGCTCAATGCGGTGCTGCAGTACGCGCTACTCACCAACTACACATGGATGCTGTGCGAGGGGCTTTATCTGCACACGGTGCTAGTAAGCGCCTTCGTGTCAGAGAGGCGCCTGCTGCGCGCTCTGCTGGCCCTGGGCTGGTTGCTGCCGCTCACGTCAGCCGCAGTGTACGCCGGCCGCCGGGCCGCCGGCAACGAACCACTATGCTGGATGGATGAAGCCACGCCTCGTCTTGAGCTGGCCGTGCTGGCGTGCGGCGCCGTGCTGCTCAACTTGGGCTTCCTGTGCAACATCGTGCGTGTGCTATGCACCAAGCTGCGTGCGGGCGGCGGGGTGGGCGGCGCGGGTGGCCCAGCGCGGCCCTCGGCGACCGCGCTACATGCGCTACGCGCCACTTGCCTGCTGGCGCCGCTGCTAGGCCTGCAGTACCTACTGATGCCTTTCCGGCCGGACCACACGGCGCGGTGGTGGCTTGCCTACGAGTACGTGTCAGCTCTGACTACTTCGCTGCAGGGCCTGTGCGTGGCCGTCCTATACTGTTTCTGCAACGGCGAAGTGCTCGCGCAGCTGCGGCGGCGCTGGCGCGTGCTGACGTTCCGGCCGCGCGCCAACTCCGCGACGGCCACCACGGTCTCGGTGAGTATGCTGGGCGCGGGCGGGCGGCGCGGCACCGTCACCACATCCGCCTCACCCCCGCGCGTGTTGCAGTTCGTGCGCTCGGCGCCGGCCGGCAGCGAGGACCAGGTGTGACTGGCGGCGGGCGGCGAGGCGGCCGCGGCCGAGCGCCGCCGCAGCGCGCGCCACATCCGCTTCGAGTGCGACAGCGACGAGGACGCGCCGCCCGACAAGCGCCTGCTGTGAGCGCCGCCGCCCGACAAGCGCCTGCTGTGAGCGCCGCCGCCCGACAAGCGCCTGCTGTGAGCGCCGCCGCCCGACAAGCGCCTGCTGTGAGCGCCGTCGCCCCCCCTTACTGTTCATCTTCGTTCGATGTGAATCGCGCCGCGTTTGCGAACTTTAACTGAAGTCAGTGAGTGTACGTAGAAGTCGACATCGGGTGATCTCCCGCCTGAGTGATAGTGTTATAAGTACTTATCGCAATGTAACATGAACTCGTGGCCTGTGTGCTGTGTTGAAAAAGCCTCTCCGCTGTACATACTTGTAAATATTTTTACAAAATAAAAGCGTAAAAGTGTTACGTAGTATCGTTTTATTTCACTAAGTCCCGGAGAGCTCCAAGCGTTGTTGGCGCTGGTGCCGCTATGCTGGCGCCACTTGCTTCATTTGCACGTCATCACCTACTTACTATCAAATATTTGTATCAATAGCTTGACAATTTAAAAGAGTGTCCATGTAGTTTCTTGCCCGTTCTTCTCCATAGGTACCTACTCTTTGGAATGGGCGACTAGCTTCACCTTACTGACTGACCGACCTTCTGACAATTCAAAAGTGCCTGTAACTGGTTTATTTGAAATAAATGCTTTGATTTGATCTGATTTACCCTTATTGTGTGGACAAGTTTGTCTCTATTTAAGTCCCTCGATATGTATCACTAATCTACCACTACATAGTAAGTATAGCTGATAGACGGGACAGCCCCATACTGAAACATTACACACACGCCTATATGACACTGTGTCATAGTATGAGCATTTTGTGTTGTTTTTCTTATAGATGTTAGTACTCACCAACAACAATAGTTTCATATTCGTGTGGAGACCAATCAAATGGACTACACGGATGGATCAATTAGCGTGTTACAGAATGCGGTGTTTGTTTAATGGCACACATCGCACGTTAGTTACGCGCAGGGCTTGCGCACCTGTGAGTGCGGTATAAATATATTGCTGCAGACGGCGGCGCGGCCATTGTCTCCGCGCGCCGATCAATTGGCATTCAGCGGCATCGATACTAAATTAAACTACTGTTCGATTGTCACCCACGCTATTAATACGCTGCGGCGCATACAGCCACGCCTTATATGGGCAGAATGGGCACCGCTGCGCTCTTTGGGCTGGGGCATTGGGACCCTGTGTTGATATGGGCAGCATGGGCACCGCTGCGCTCTTTGGGCTGGGGCACTGGGACCCTGTGTTATATGGGCAGCATGGGCACCGGTGACCGGCGGCCGGTGCGCTCGTTGGGCTGGGGCACTGGGACCCTGTGTTGGGGTCACACGCAAGAATAGAAACACGCTCAGTTATAAAATTATATTAAACAACATACACTTAAAGTAGTTCACTTACACGATAACGCAACAGCGAGCAGTCTCCGACAGAGAGTATAAAATAAATACATTTGTTTGGCAACAAGTATAAAAGTGTGGAGGAGTGAAGCGTGTGGCGCCACGCGTCTAGAAGCACTTGCGGTGCACGATGCCGGGGCCGGACTCGTCGTACTCCTGCTTGGAGATCCACATCTGCTGGAAGGTGGAGAGTGACGCCAGGATGGAGCCGCCGATCCACACGGAGTACTTCCGCTCGGGCGGCGCAATGATCTTGATCTTGATGGTGGAGGGCGCCAGCGCCGTAATCTCCTTCTGCATTCGGTCGGCGATACCCGGGTACATAGTCGTGCCGCCCGACAGCACGGTGTTGGCGTACAGGTCTTTGCGGATGTCCACGTCACATTTCATGATAGAGTTGTACACGGTCTCATGGATGCCACACGACTCCATGCCCAAGAACGAGGGCTGGAACAGTGCCTCGGGGCAGCGGAAGCGCTCGTTTCCGATGGTGATGACCTGCCCGTCCGGCAGCTCATAGGACTTCTCCAGCGACGTGGACGCAGCTGCCGTCTGCATTTCCTGCTCGAAGTCTAGCGCTACGTAGCACAGTTTCTCCTTGATATCGCGCACGATCTCACGCTCGGCCGTGGTGGTGAACGAATAGCCGCGCTCCGTCAGGATCTTCATGAGGTAGTCCGTGAGATCACGGCCCGCCAGGTCCAGACGGAGGATGGCGTGCGGCAGCGCGTAGCCCTCATAGATAGGCACCGTATGCGAGACTCCGTCGCCGGAGTCCAGCACAATGCCGGTGGTACGACCGGACGCGTACAGCGAGAGCACGGCCTGGATGGCGACGTACATGGCGGGGCAGTTGAACGTCTCGAACATGATCTGCGTCATCTTCTCGCGGTTGGCTTTGGGGTTCAGCGGCGCCTCTGTCAGCAGGATGGGGTGCTCTTCGGGCGCAACACGTAGCTCATTGTAGAACGTGTGGTGCCAAATTTTCTCCATGTCGTCCCAGTTGGTGATGATACCATGCTCGATGGGGTATTTAAGGGTGAGGATGCCTCTCTTGCTCTGCGCCTCGTCGCCAACGTACGAATCTTTTTGCCCCATGCCGACCATGACGCCCTGGTGGCGCGGGCGGCCCACTATGGACGGGAACACGGCGCGCGGCGCGTCGTCGCCAGCAAAGCCGGCCTTACACATGCCGGAGCCGTTGTCGACTACCAGCGCGCCCGCATCGTCGTCACACATGTCGACTCACTCGAAGAAGATATACACGGCGAACTCCACACACCTGCAACACAACGCTCCGTTAGTACTCGCACTGCACCGTACTGAACCGCACTGACTGAGACGGCTCGCGTTCACCGTTCCGGTATGACGGTGCAAGAATAGATTACTGACGAGAGATCGAAGTGATCTATTAAGGACAGACTGAGATGCACTGCGCTATGCAGGGCGCGGACAACACGACGGACACTCACAGCGCGGAGGCAGCGGCAGCAGCGACGGTAGTGAGCGCTGGGTGGGGGCGCGTGCACTATATACGCAGCGGCGCGCGGCACTTGGCACTCACAGCAACCCCTACAAGGCGCTGTCGTCTCCCGCCCGCCGCCGTCGCGCCACACGACTGCCATTTAAGACAATCACCCGCATCCCTCGATACGAACTGCATTGCTCTCGGAAAAAATAGCTCTCAATGAGAGACCGTCAGTGAGCGGCAAGGTGCGCTATTTGCATACATCGTCATTTGCGGTCACCGGTCAGCTGGCCGCGCTGCCGACGCTGCTCACAGCACACTTCACTTTCCTCTAGTAGATACGTTTAACGGGCTTGAACCTAACGAAATCAAAACTTACGAAGTTATTGGTAAAATCACAACCGACACTTTCAAAAAGAAAACACTACAAACTGCATTACACATAGGTAAATACATTGATCTGTTAGTCGAAGTCTACTACGAAGCATTGCAGCGTACACCAGCTGCTGGTTAAATGATATCTAAACTTCATATAACAAATCGTGAAGTGGGTTGTTATTCGACGGATCCCAATAACAATTTAAAGGCCTATCTTCAATATTGTCCAGTTGCAGCGCGAACCAATAAAGTTACGCGAATCTAATAAGTTCTAAAAAAAGTAAAACAGAAAATTATGGTGAAAGGTATTTGTTTATTTAGTTTACTTGTTTTTGCTTCCTAATGTTTTATTTTAAATATGTATTTTATTTAAAATATATTCTTATGTAATGATGTTTGTTTTTTGGAATAAACTAAGTATTAACCAGATATGAGACTTTGTTTTATGAAATCTTAATAAAAACAAAAAGTTTTATGTGTACAAGAGATGAGACGTACTTTGGTATTTGCCTACAAAATTATGTCTTATGTTGCAAATGTCCAAACCTATGTTGTCTATAAGGTATTTAAAAATGTGTTGAAACTCAAATACAAAAGAAAATGAACAACATTCAAACAATGCAGAATAATACTCACAAAGCATTTTTGACAAAATTTAGTTAAATGTATTTATATAAATTAAATGTTATTAATTTATATAAGTACATTTAACTAAAAAATCTGACAATTACCTTAATATCTAAAACAAGTGAGTATGTTCTTTACGCCTACATCACTTAAAAAAAACAAAATTAACAGCCTTCAAAAATCATCCTCAATCATAAAAATACTTAACAAATGGTCAAAAAGTCTCGTAGCAAACTGAATGTAGAACTCTCCTTTACACTTCAACGTTAAGCCGTATAATATTATTAAATTATCATATTATCATAATAACAAAAATATTAACTAATCAACTCAATGTTAAGAAACCAGCGTAATCGCAACATAACCACAAACAAATCCATTCCGATTTTAGCACAATTATCGGACCAGAAACGAAATTCTTTTGTGCTTTCTGTACAATTATCTTTTTAAAAAATCTAACAAACAACTTCCCACTTCATTAGCTCTTCGGTTAGCTACCGTTTCATTCCACATATAGCACACCGCTTTCTTTTGGCATGCCATATTACTAACTAAACCAAAGTTGAATAAATAAATAACTAGGGTAGATAATTTTCTTTTGTAATAATGTATACATATATGTATGCATATATGTATACATATATGCATGTGCACAAGTCAATACTTTCTGAAAATCAAAAAGTGCTGTCACAATGAACCCTTGAGACTCTATAGCATCATGTTTGTCTTTTTGTTTCAAGGTACATACGTGCAGTTTACTGAACTGAAATACAAAAACATAAAGTAGGTCTTCATTTGTAGGTGTCTGATATTTGTAAAAGCATGCCAAACTTCAGACTGGCTTTTTTCGGTATATGAAGACCAAGATTAAAATTTTTATTCACTATTCCCCGATACTGGCGTACTGTCGTTGATACTGGCGTACTGTCGTTGATACTGGCGTACTGTCGTTGATACTGGCGTACTGTCGTTGATACTGGCGTACTGTCGTTGATACTGGCGTACTGTCGTTGATACTGACGTATTGTCGTTGCTTTTAATCGTATATGTTTTGATCGAACCATTCGTTATAGAGTTTAAACATTCAGCTTATGCTGAGATTCATCATCATCATCATCAACCTTTTATCGTCCCACTGCTGGGCACAGGTCTCTTCTCATACAGAGAATGATTGAGCGTAATCACCACGCTTGCTCAATGCGGGTTGGCGATTTCAAACTTATAAAGTCCAAGTTTCCTCAAGATGTTTTCCTTCGCCTTTCCTGTAGAGGGAGTATTTGGTACACAGCCAGGGTTTAATGGTCACATAAAGGGAAAAATATAAAAACTGGAATAATCGAAGATCTAAAGTACCTGGTGACCTTGATTAGAAAGCAGAAGAGCCCAACCAAACTAGTAGAGATTGACGTACCACCGTCAATAAAATATTCAACTTGGTGGGCCGCTTCATCAACTGACTTCAAAAAAGGAGCGGGTTCTCAATTCGTCGTAATCTTTTTTTTTATGTAGGTGTGTTCACCGATTACCCTAAGACACCTGGATCGATTTTCAAATTTCTTTTTGTTTGAAAGGGTATACTTTCCAGGTGGTCCAATAGTTACCAGGTCAGGATCTGATGATGGAAGGCCAGAGAAATCAAGGGTAACTTTCAAAAATCGTAGGGATGACTAGTGCATTTCTAAGTATTTTCAATAAGTATTAGAAAACACTACAATTTAATAAAGGTACGGAGTAGATCTGATGATGAAGTTGGGAGACAGTCGTGAGAACTCCTCAACGATTCACAGCAGCTACCTTGTGTTTATGTTTGATTAATTTGTATTGATGAGAACTTTACACCTCGATGGGTTGTGACTGTCATAAAGGCTCTGATGATGAAGACAAAGGTCAGTCCCGCGTACTCCTCAACGGTTTACAGTAGTTACTTTGTGTTTGGACTTATATCATTTATATTCATGAGGACTTTGCACCCATATGGGTTTTAATGAAGGTCTGAAGTAGATTTGATGATGGAGTCGAGAGACAAACGAAGGAAGTCCTCAGCGATTCACAGCAGCTACCTTGTGTTTGTGCCTGTTTAATTTGTATTGATAAGAGCTTTATACCTAGATAAATTGGGATTGTCATTAGAGATCTTATGACGAAGACGAAGGGCAGTTAGGGGATTCCCAACGGTTTACAGTAGCTACTTTGTGTTTGGAATTAATTCATTTATATTGATGAGAATTTTGCACCTATAGGTATGGGCAAAAATTATGGTCTGCAGTAACCTTTGAATTAGATCAGAAGGAAGAAATGTTCGTCGTTCAGTAATCTATAATCAAATCTACTATTGCTACATAAAAAAATGATTGTCATTGCAAAAATCCAGCGTAGTGGGATACATATATCTTCTAATTTAATCTAGTTTAGAGCGCCCCACTGCTGGAAATGCTCCCCTTCAGCTTTGATAAAAACTGTGGATAAGACTAGACTGGCTTTTATACTTTTTAGTTTACACGAAGAAATAGTCGAACGATTACTAACTACTACTAACTTTTCAACTCGAACATAAACATTACACAATTTAAATGAACATTATTACCCTAAAATAAATTTCACTCAAAATTTGGTCAAAATATAATCCACTAGCTTTAGGTAGGTTATATCGCTTTTTAGATTTTCCTTGGGAATATCGATTCTTCCGGGATAAAAACTACCCTATTATTTAATCCGGACTTCTATTTTTGTGTCTACAAAATTTCAAAGAAATCGGTTCAGTAGTTACGGCGTGAAAGCGCAACAAACACACTTTTCTTTTTTTCATAAATATAGAGAAATTGGATGCATTTTTGACATATTGAGACAGAAATCAGGAATATATATCAGCCTAAAATATTTCCGCTCCTAGGACACATGCCTCCTCTCGATGAGATAGAGTGGGCCGTAATCTACCCGTGTAGATTACGGCCCACTGCGGCCCAGGCGGGCACAGTGTGGTTTGATAAATGTCAAATGCCTACGGAGTTTTTGCTTCTAAAATATGCCGGTTGTCTCAAGAAGTTTTCCTTCACTGCACCGTTTTGAGAGCAGTAGTGATGAAATAATTTACACAAATTAAAGCACCTGATAGGGTTCTAACCTACGGCCTACAACTTGTAAATCGCGGACGATACTACTAGTCCACCGCTGCTCTATCAGTGTGCAAGGGAATTGCATGATTTAATTCAACGACGAAGCGTTTTGCTCCCTCTTTACCGACTGGAACAATTAAAAAAAAAACATATTTTAGTGCTTGGGGATCTCTTGCAACTCAAACTAGCAGTGTAATTACGTAAAACGCCATCAGTAGCAATGGGTTTCATTTTGACAGATCAACAACATTCATTGCGTTAATAAAGTTTTTGAGAACTCATTTTTTACACATATGGAGCAATGGATTAGCAATATACTTCAAAATGTATGTAGTATAAATGTAGTATTAACTTACGTGATATTAATCAATAGTGTGTTACGTAATTAGGGTGTCAGAGAAAAGCCGCTGTTTAAAAAACTAATCCTCTTAGAAAGGTGGTAGGCCTTGCCATCCGCCGCCGGAAGAAGTTACCACCCACCAGACAAAGTCTTGCCGCCAAGCGATTCGTCGTGTTCCGGCATAATGACTGGTGAAGCCGTACGAGGACGGGTTTGAGCAGTTGTGATGCGATTTATGCCGGGTACGATGCGTCAAATGTTCTTGTTTCGGGATTTTGGTCGTGTAGAGTCATCATCATCATCCCAGCGTTAATCCCAGTCGCATCCAAGCCTTTTCAGCTTTGGAGTCTGGGGTCCGCTTTACCAGTCCAACTGCTGATATGGCTAAACTTCGACATTTTCTGTGAAGCGACTGCCGTCTGACCTCCACAACCCGAAGGCGACATCGAAGCATTGCAGTTAGACCAATTGTTGGACTTTTAAGGGCTCCAACAACCCGTAACCACTGCCACTAGATGTTCGTATGGCAACCGGGACCAACGGCTTAACGTGCTTTCCGAGGCACGACCAGACCAGTGCAATTCATTTTCATGCATACAAATACTTGCACTGTGCGGGGATCGAACCCGCGCCACCTTGCGCAACGGTTGCGTTCGCTACCGCTACGCCACGGAGGCTGTCAAATGTCAGTCGTGTAGGGTCTCTAGATCAATCTCCCTTTGGCGCAGCACCGTTGGTCGTGTTGTTGGGTTTAACACTACACCACCTTGCTCAACTGCCGTCTTCTTTCCTATTTACTCAGTTTTTTTGAGTGAATAGGCTCTAAATAAACTAGCGCGCTTTACCATCAACGATCGCATCACTGCTTGCCATCAGGCGGGATTGCAGTTAAGCACTAGTTTATAATTATTAAAATAAATAAAATTCCAATCTTTTGTACTGTTTTTTTTTTTTAAACAATGATCTTACGTTGTATATTAAACCGCTGGATAACCGCTACGTTTGTTGAGATGTCAAAAAGAACTAAAGTAGGATTGACAACTCAATCAGACAGAGATATACTGCGTAACCGATTGATACCTCTGCTCTCGCATTCTAATGAAGGAATGTTTAATGGAAATATGTAACACAATGTTTGAGGGACGTACCAGAAGGTACTGTTTGTTTACTACCGTCGAGAAATATGTGTATGCATAATACTATATTCAAAGCAGTTCCGCAATCCGAGATAAAGATAATTGCTAAAAATTCTTTGGATTGTTCAAAATGTATGATAACAAAAGCCCGGGCTTGTTAACAAAAATATGAGGATGATGCGACGATGACTGCTGGACTGGAAGAAACTATAATCATTGAACAGGGAGCTAAAGTAATGCTTAAGAGAAACATTGATGTTTGGTTTAGTTAATGGTTCAATAGGCTAGTATAAAAAGTGAGGTGGCACCCGGAAGACCAAATAAAGCCTAAACAATTGTTAGTAAAATTTGCTTATAATTTGATTTACGAATTATTACTTACTAGCTTTCCGCCCGCGGCTTCGCCCGCGTGGAGTTCGGTTATATCGCGCTTTTTAGGTTTCCCTCGGGAACATCAAATTTTTCCGGGATAAAAGGTAGCCTATGTTCATTCTCAGGGTCTAAAGATTGTCTGTGCCAAATTTCATCAAAATCGGTTGAGATGTTTAAGCGGGAAAGCGTAACAGACAGACAGACAGACAGACAGACAGACAGACAGACAGACAGACAGAGTTACTTTTGCATTTATAATATTAGTATGGATTATGTAAGTTATAATTTGAGATCATACCCCGGGCATGCTTGTACAGACAACAATTCCCAATCTGTGTGGCGTATGACCTAACATTTCACAAAAGCCAAGTTCTAACTCTAAAAAATGGACATTGGCAACTCCATATTCTCTCGTGGCCAAGCTTATATGGCGCTTTCACGAGTAAACAATTTTCATTGGGCGCACCTCATATTGATTGAAGAAGTAAACATAAATGTTGACTTCAAGATTATAAAAACTCAAGCTTCAGCGATCACTGAATACAACCACGCGCGCCACGCGAATGGGCAATACATAAAACTATTGCTACTGTACAAGAATCAGAACCGGAAAAAAGAAAAGGAAGAACTGTGTTAAATAATAAAATCAATATAATACGCTCCTACAAAAAGAAGTGAAATCCAACCAAAAAAGTTCTGTAAAAAAATGCCAAGCCTCGCTGGAGCTGCTGGTTTACCTCTAAAAAGTAATGAAATCTAGACAAAGCCGTGCCAAGTTGAAGGTTCCTTATTGCGATTTCTTCAATATTATTATAGTTAATATTGTGTGACTTGGCCGTTGAAGGGTATACAAGGCTACAAATTCAGGTGCTCCATGACACCATTGCACCAATCTGTCGCCAGAACCGCTACCCATTGACGATGGAAAATTGCCACTTGGAAAACGTTGATTCAATAACCAGGGCTTGATAAAGTTGCGCATTTCAAAAATACTTATGTATAGACGGGCCGGAAACGAGCAGTAAAAAAGTCATTTCCAGTACAAGTGGACTAATTATTCATAGATATCCGTCTGTACGTCTATTTTATATTAGATAGGTGGTGGATTTAACGCTTCACAACGAACAGAAGTCATCATTGTCAATGATTAATACATGTGTTGCACAATGTATTAAGTCCAATTACAAATACCAGTATGGGCTATTATTCTCACATAACAAACATAGGTAGTTATAACAGATATAACATTACGTGTTAACAAAATCGCACTAACGTATAATGTTCAACGGCCAAGTCACACAATATTAACTATATAATATTGAAGAAATCGCAATAAGGAACCTTCAACTTGGCACGGCTTTGTCTAGATTTCATTACTTTTTAGAGATAAACCAGCAGCTCCAGCGAGGCTTGGCTTTTTTAACAGAATGTTTTGGGTTGGATTGGGATTGTCATTAGAGATCTTATGACGAAGACGAAGGGCAGTTAGGGGATTCCCAACGGTTTACAGTAGCTACTTTGTGTTTGGAATTAATTCATTTATATTGATGAGAACTTTGCACCTATATGGGCAAAAATTATGGTCTGCAGTAACCTTTGAATTAGATCAGAAGGAAGAAATGTTCGTCGTTCAGTAATCTATAATCAAATCTACTATTGCTACATAAAAAAAAATGATTGTCATTGCAAAAATCCAGCGTAGTGGGACACATATATCTTCTAATTTAATCTAGCTTAGAGCGCCCCACTGCTGGAAATGCCTCCCCTTCTGCTTTGATAAAAACTGTGAATAAGACTAGACTGGCTTTTATACTTTTTAGTTTACACGAAGAAATAGTCGAACGATTACTAAGTACTACTAACTTTTCAACGCGAACATAAACATTACACCATTGAAATGAACAAATTACCCTAAAATAAATTTCACTCAAAATTCGGTCAAAATATAATCCACTAGCTTTAGGTAGGTTATATCGCTTTTTAGATTTTCCTTGGGAATATCGATTCTTCCGGGATAAAAACTACCCTATTATTTAATCCGGACTTCTATCTTTGTGTCTACAAAATTTCAAAGAAATCGGAAAGCGGAACAAACACACTTTTCTTTTTTTTCATAAATATAGAGAAATTGGATGCATTTTTGACATATTGGTAGATTACGGCCCACTGCGGCCCAGGCGGGCACAGTGCGGGTTGATAAATGTCACATGCCTTCGGAGTTTTTGCTTCTAAAACATGCCGGTTGTCTCACGACGTTTTCCTTCACTGCACCGTTTTGAGAGCAGTAGTGATGAAATAATTTATACAAATTAAAGCACCTGATAGGGTTCTAACCTACGGCCTACAACTTGTAAATCGCGGACGATAATACTAGTCCACTGCTGCTCTATCAATGTGCAAGGGAATTGCATGATTTAATTCACCGACGAAGCGTTTTGCTCCCTCTTTACCGACTGGAACAATTATATATTAATAATAACGTTTATTCAGAAATTATTTACATTGTTACACAAAATATATTATAGGCTTTAATTTATTGTTACAATCGGATTACACATCTGTAACCGAACTAGGCAAAAGCCTGTGTTTCAGTTATCAGCGCCCAATCCCTTAAAAAGTAGACACTAGATATATGTAGGTAGCCATTGAGTACAGTCAACACTTTGTAAAGGGGAATGCCAAGTCGCCATAGTAATTTAGGCCCACTGTGCACACAAATTTAAAATAATGATAATAATAGGGGGCAATTGTAACAATTAATCAGTAAAAGAAACGCTTTACAAAAAACTTAGTGTTTCAAAGTTATTTAAGATTCTTATATTCCATCAGTACTGTTTATGTCAATACACTCGGAGTTAAATAATACAAAAAACATTGTAGTTTCACATCTTTATTCATTTTGTTCATCATCATATATCACTAAAAATTGTGCCGGTGTAAAAATATTATTCTGATGCCGTGCCCATCCTAAGTACCATACTGTCATAACATGGGCACATCATCCTACAGTGCGGCAGCCGACAATACAGTTACAGCAGTACTGCTGTACTGCTGCGCGGCCTGTGTTAGCAGTGCTGACTAAAACATACATAAAGTATACTTTGCGACTAACATAATAGTTAGCGTTTCTGACCCTCGTCAGTGAACAGTTATGTCCAAATATATTGCCATTCATGGTTCTATTTCTAGCATTAGTGCACACTTCAATAATAATATATTTTAATAGTATAATATAATTAAATAGGCTGCAAGTGCAAATGTTTCTCTATGCTTGCCTGATAATCTTGGTACTTCTGCACGAATTTTCTCAAATTGCTGTTTGGAAAATCCCAAATAATAATGAACAATAATGATCTGCCATAGTCTGAATGTTGTCAAAATCTAAATGCATTATCATATTATCTTTCAGTAAAGAGTAGTTCTTCCATTTGTTCAGAGTTAAATGTTCTAATAGGATTCAATATTGATTGCACCAATAAATACCGGTCAAGTGATATGAGCAGATTCTACAATCTGAAGGCACATAGTAATTATATATAATCGCAAAGTAAACTTACGCGTAGTGATACTGGGACTAAAAGTCTTTCAACACTGTTACAATCAGGGAAAAAACAATGCCGTTGTGTACTTGGGGCCTGTATGTAATTTGGCAGTATTACTTGATCACTGGTATGTATATCTGCATTTCTTTCTTCTGCTTGGGTAGAAGTCACAGTGCATGCCTCAGATTCTAGAGGACTATGTCTTGTTGCTTCAAGTTCACATTCTAAAGCAGAAAGTGATTCTGCTCTGTCAATCCTTTGCCAACATGTATGACAGAGAAGTGTTGTTCTTGTTAACTGCAACAAAAGTAAACAGCTGGTGTAAAGAAATATTATACAAAATTATTTTGTATTTTTAGTTAGACATAATCATAAAAAAATATCCAATGCCTTCAGATTTAGTGTCTTATTTATTTGGATACCAAAAGATATAACATAACAAAAAAAAAATTACCTGACAAGGCGATATCTGTTGGGCAACCATATTTCATATGTGTTTGTATTCAATGTATGTGATCGTTTCCATAAAAGTGATGTGCCACAGCTGATATATACATTTACATGATCAACGATAGGCTCAGGTCTTGTGGGATGTCGTATCTCATTCCAAGCATTGGTCCAACATGCATGGTACACCAAATTATCACTGGGAACTTGTACCTGAAAGAAAAGATGAGTAAAGTTTTACAGTCAGCTCTTAAAATACGTCTAGAATAGTATTGTTAAATAAGGTTTCTAATAAATACGTAAGTACATTATATTTACCTGCCCAATCCATCATTGTTGTATAAGACATCGAACTTCAGCGATTTCCAAAGTATATCTTCGCATTCTGGATATAATCAAACCACCGTTTACACAACGTATTAAGTTTTTCGCCAGCTGACACGCTGACAGTGACAAGTAAGACTTTGACATAACAAAAGCAAGTTGCCATAAAAAGTATTTATATACTTTTCGAAAAGGTCGATTTATAGATATACATATTTCTTTATTAATAGTAATTGGAATAATAATTATTATTAAAGGAGATTTTTGGGAATTAATGAATATTTGCTTAGAAGAAAATGAACGGTTATTAATAATAAACGAAAACTGATTATTCGGATTAATACCTGCCAACATTTTTTTGTAAAGGCAACATTTTGAGCTCATGTTTTATTCAAGTCAGTTCAAGTTCCATTAGTTTAGTCGTTTTAATGCTTAATATTTTTGAAAAAATGTTGCTTTCATTCAAAGACTAATGAGTACGTGTAAGATATTTGAAAAATATCAACATATTTTTTTTGTAAAACCAAACCCTTGTGCACGTCTGGGCCTAAACCTGGCATTCCCCTTTACATGTTCAAAAATAGAATAAATCAATCAAATTTAATGAAATAAAATAAAATAACATCATACCAAATAAAATTAATATTTTTATAATTTACCAGAAATAATAAATTAACTTAAAATTAGATTAAATCGTTGGTCCCTATTAACATTGTCGGATGTGAAAATTGACTACTTTACAGGAGAGCGCGACAAAGATTGAATTGTTGATATTTTTTTTATTATACGAACTAGGTTAACAGAAACTAACAGAATTATAACACAAGTTTAAAAGTTTATTTATGTGATAATAAATTACTATTATTGCTTTCCTAAGTATGTTAAAAGTCAGAAAAGACTTTTTTAACCGTATCAAATCAAGTGTATTTTGTCGGATCTGCCACATACCACAATGTTACATGTACAAACAAATTGACTATTTGTTGGAAGTGCCACATACGACATTGTTACGTGTATAAAATTATTGATTATTTGTTGGAAGTGGCACATACGTAACTGTTAATTGAAAATTCTAGACCAATGTCTGTCGTATCTAAATCAAAATTATAAATAAAACAATTTTTAAATGTCTTTGTAACTAGACATTTATTTCAAAAATCAATAGCAATCAAAACAAAACTCTAGGACCATAAAAAAACAACTTCAATTTTATACGAGCTTATAAAGAACGAAAAGCTTATCAAATTAATATCAGTAAAAAAACTCCAGAAGTTTAATAAAAAATAAAACAACCTGACTTCACAATATACAGCTAACACAGCCTTAAAAGTATCAAAAGGCTTTTGTTAGTAATTAATAAAAACCGTCAAAAGGATAAAAACAACAATCGTGTGACTTACACAGATGAAACAAAAAACTTATAAAATTCTTCAACTACATAATCTTTCCCAAAAACACCTTATTATTATGAGCATAAGGAATAAAATCGGCATAACTTACATAACAATCTTAGATTCAGTTAAAAGTTTATAAAATTACCAACTCTATTTTAAAAACTCTTTAAATTAAATAATCAGTCTTAATAAGTATCAATTATCATTATTTTAACAATGGCACATTATTATCACATTTTAGGTTTTATTATTATAATATAGGAACAAAATAAGAATCAGTCTTAAGAGTTATAGTTTAATTAATCTTCCTCATCAGTGTCTTCATGTGACTTGTGGGCATTTTGATCAAATTTTAAGTTTTGTTAAAAATTGTGATATTTCTCCAGAATCACTCCACTTTTTTTTAATAATTATAAACTAGCGCTTAACTGCAATCCCGCCTGATGGTAAGCAGTGATGCAATCGTTGATGGTAAAGCGCGCTAGTTTATTAAGCCCATTCACTTAAAAAACCTTAGTGAATAGGAAGGAAGATGGCAGTTGAGCGAGGTGGTGCAATGTTAGACCCAATAACACGACCAACGACGATGCTGCGCCAGAGGAAGATTGATGTGGAGACCCTCCACGACCAAACTCCCGGCACAACAACATTTGACGCATCGTACCCGGCACACATCGCAACACTACTGCTCAGACCCGTCCTCCGTACAGCTTCACCAGACATCATGCCGCAACACGACGAATCGCTTGGCGGCAAGACTTTGTCTGGTGGGTGATAACTTCTACCGGCAGCCGATGTTATGGCCTACCACCGAGCAAACTACTACACTTTGACAAATGTTAACGAAATCTTTATATTTATTACGACTGATAGAAATATCCCCTGCTTGATTTGAAATTCACGAGACAGCCTTTCAGTGTTTCGGTTACCAGATCTCAACACTATTATAGTTTACGGGTCATCTTCAAAATTATACTTATATTCAATCCTATACTGCTGTGCATGTACGGTCACCTGTCACCTCTCTTAAGCGAGTCAACTAAATTTTCTCATTGTCACTGTTTATTGACCGATTCTTTTTTGCTAGCAGTGATTTAAAGTCAAATATGTCAGAGGTTGTCATCTCTTTCACTACATAAGGGTTACTTTCGACTTTAGCCCAGCGAACCAGACAGAACCATTCTTCTGGCACATAAATCAGCCTGCGATCACTAGCAAGCTCAATAGTTGAATGGACTCTATCACCCTCATTCTGGGTGTGACCCTTCTCCATAAAACGATGGGTGATTGTGTCTCCAAATTCTTTCGCCGCTATAAGGTAAAGAGCAAAAACAATGCGATTCCTGTTTTGCCCCGCACAATTATCTGCCCAGAACCGAAATATTTTTTTTAACTGATAGAGACAACTAGATACTTCGTTTGCGCCACGTTTTGCTAAAGGTGTAGGTAAGTGTCCATATAAGTCGTGGTTGATCAAGTTTGGTGGCGGTGGTGCCACGTTTTCTGAAACTGTGAACTCAGTTTGAGAATACGTGACACTGAAGGCGTCATTGCTATTTTCATGAGAAGATGGGAACGGTATTGGTGGTTTCAATATTTTTTCGTGGTTAACAGCAACATTACTTTCAGTAGGAATTTCAAAATAAACAGATAGTTCAGATGGGTTGTGGTGAGAAACAGTGGGTTCATTATTTTCTCTTTCTGGAATTGCATCTCCATTGAAAATGTCAACAAACATATTTTCATTCAACATAATAAACTCATTTTGCAAACCACTTGGTAATGGGGATTCTCTATTAACTGAAACAGAAGTTAGATACTTATATAGCAATAAATAAAAAAGTACGTATATTTTTATGTACCTTGTCTCGTAAAAATTACATCTATCAGTAGAACTAAACCAGTTTAAATGACACAAACGCGACAAAATACATTTTTATAATGACTATTTATAAAACTATCATTAAAATACCCACCAGCAACTTAAAAACATTATAATAAACCGGTGAATAAAACAATATACCATAATAATATACCACATTCAACAAAACGTTTTAAAATAAATACCGTTAACAAAGGTGGAAGTAACACCTCCGACAAATAGAACGTAAATTAAAACTACCAAAAAAGTCGGATCTGGTACTACCGACATACTTTATCTCACAAAAAACGATTAACAATGTTGGATGTGACACTACCGACATATTTTACTTCATAAAAGACAGTTAACAATGTTGGTTATGTCACTTCCTACAATTTTAACTGAACTTATTACATATTTACTTTAAATATAAAAATAAATATTAAATAGTTTATTTTTTAATAATTAGTATCATGTTCGGAAAGCTATGTTAGTAGTAAAATAATAATAAATTTTTAAGTGCCTGTTTTTTCATCTTCATCTGCATTACTCAAAATATTTAACTCCATACTCTTGTTTTTATTCACATAATGTTGTTCAGATTGTTTAGTGGCTAGTTTTATTAAGCGGGCGGACCTTGTACACATTATGATTGTTATAAAGAACAAAGGTAAAATAAAAAATATCTTTAGCCACCTAATCTCATACAACGTGCGTGTAACATGGTCAGTACTGGCACAACCGCACGCGCCGCCGCCCCTCGTGCCCCGCAAACATTGTCGCAAGTTGAGATCTGTCATTGTTAACTGGCGGTTATGACAATATCCGACAGTGTTAACGTGGTTATTTTGAAAATTACTAATATTTTTCTTTTTTTCGTTTTATCTACTAAAAGAAGGGACTTTTTAAGAGTGATTAATGAAATAAAAAGGAAATGGCGAAAATGCACATACGACAATGTTAATAGGGACAGTCGAAATTAAGAATAAGCACTGAACAGTACGTGTGTCCTCTATTTGTGTGATATGATTATGTGTGTATGAATGTAAGAGGGTGTGTGTATGTGGTAAATAGTCAATTACTGTGGTATATGTAGTATTAACTCGGTCTCTTCGTAATTAAGTTTTTGTAAGTATTTTGTAACCTTTTCCTTACATTGAGTTTTCGTTAAAGGGTAGATATTGATAGTCCAATGAAGTTTGTAAATCTTCAGCTAAATTTA
Source organism: Sesamia nonagrioides (assembly GCA_017933935.1). Classification (NCBI taxonomy): domain Eukaryota; kingdom Metazoa; phylum Arthropoda; class Insecta; order Lepidoptera; family Noctuidae; genus Sesamia; species Sesamia nonagrioides. The sequence continues at coordinate 48,896 of JADWQK010000210.1, read as the reverse complement.
GTAGTATTTAGAATTTATATAATTTGCCAGCGGCGGTGTTTCCGTCACACTACAATTTGAGTGTCCTCAAGGCTAAAGTGAATAGGCTCTTAATAAACTAGCGCGCTTTACCATCAACGATCGCATCACTGCTCTGCTTACCATCAGACGGGATTGCGGTCAAGCGCAAGTTAGAGTACCACAATCATATGTATTTAGAAAGCTTCAACTTATAGTGCATTGGACTTACGAGTGGCGGTGATACCCGCATAAGGACATATACTTAAAAACTATCGAACTATTTATTATAGGTGAATTGTCTATGATATCTAATTAACCTACATAAATCTTCGTTTATTCAAAGTGTTTGATTCTTCTGATCTAGAAGATGGTTGGTTTGGAAAAAAACATATTTTAGTGCTTGGGGATCTTTTGCAACTCAAACCAGTAGTGTAATTACGTAAAACGCCATCAGTAGCAATGGGTTTCATTTTGACAGATCAACAACATTCATTGCGTTATTAACGTTTTTGAGCACTCATTTTTTAAACATATGGAGCAATGGATTAGCAATATACTTCAAAATGATTCCAGTTAATATCAATAGTGTGTTACGTAATTAGGGAGTCGTCAGAGAAAAGTCGCTGTTTAAAAAACTAATCCTCTTAGAAAGATGGTAGGCCTTGCCATCCGCCGCCGGCAGAAGTTACCACCCATCAGACAAAGTCTTGCCGCCAAGCGATTCGTCGTGTTCCGGCATAATGACTCGTGAAGCCGTACGGAGGACGAGTTTGAGCAGTTGTGATGCGATTTATGCCGGGTACGATGCGTGAAATGTTGTTGTTTCGGGATTTTGGTCGTGGAGGGTCTCTAGATCAATCTCCCTTTGGCGCAGCATCGTTGGTCGTGTTGTTGGGTTTAACATTACACCACCTCGCTCAACTGCCGTCTTCCTTTCTATTCACTCAGTTTTTTTGAGTGAATAGGCTCTTAATAAACTAGCGCGCTTTACCATCAACGATTGCATCACTGCTTGCCATCAGGCGGGATTGCAGTTAAGCACTAGTTTATAATTATTAAAATAAATAAAATTCCAATCTTTTGTACTGATTTTTTTAAACAATGATCTTACGTTGTATATTAGACCGCTGGATGATTCTACGTTTGTTGAGATGTCAAAAAGAACAAAAGTAGGATTGACAACTCAATCAGACAGAGATATACTGCCTAACCAATTGATACCTCTGCTCTCGCATTCTCATGAAGGAATGTTTAATGGAAATATGTAACACAATGTTTGGGGACGTACCAGAAGGTACTGTTTGTTTACTACCGTCGAGAAATATGTGTATGCATAATACTATATTCAAAGCAGTCCCGCAATCCGAGATAAAGTTAATTGCTAAAAATTTCTTGGATTGTTCAAAATGTATGATAACAAAAGCCCGGGCTTGTTAACAAAAATATGAGGATGATGCGACGATGACTGCTGGACTGAAAGAAACTATAAGCATTGAACAGGGAGCTAAAGTAATGCTTAAGAGAAACATTGATGTTTGGTTTAGTTAATGGTTCGACAGGCTAGTACAAAAAATGAGGTGGGACCTGGAAGACCAAATAAAACCTAAACAATTGTTATTGTAACTGTTTGTATACAAACAGACAGAGCTACTTTCGTATTTATAATATTAGTATGGATTATGTAAGTTATAATTTGAGATCATACCCCGGGATTGCTTGTACAGACAACAATTTCCAATCTCTGCAGCGTATGACCTAACATTTCACAAGAGCCAAGTTCTAACTCTAAAAAATACATTGGCACCTCCATATTCTCTCGTGGCCAAGCTTATATGGCGCTTTCACGAGTATAAAATTATCATTGGGCGCACCTCATATTGATTGAAGAAGTAAACATAAATGTTGACTTCCAGAGTATAAAAACTCAAGCTTCAGCGATCACTGAATACAACCACGCGCGCCACGCGAACGGGCAATACATAAAACTATTGCTACTGTACAAGAATCAGAACCGGAAAAAAGAAAAGGAAGATTTGTAATAACTACTTCTAAAAAGAAAAAAAAAATGTGTTAAATAATAAAATCAATATAATACGCTTCTACAAAAAGAAGTTAAATCCAACCAAAAACATTCTGTAAAAAAATGCCAAGCCTCGCTAGAGCTGCTGGTTTATCTCTAAAAAGTAATGAAATCTAGACAAAGCCGTGCCAAGTTGAAGGTTCCTTATTGCGATTTCTTCAATATTATTATAGTTAATATTGTGTGACTTGGCCGTTGAAGGGTATAAATTCAGGCTATAAATTCAGGTGCTCCATGACACCAATGCACCAATCTGGCGCCAGAACCGCTACCCATTGACGATGGAAAATTGCCACTTGGAAAACGTTGATTCAATAACCAGGGCTTGATAAAGTTGCGCATTTCAAAAATACTTATGTATAGACGAGCCGGAAACGAACAGCAAAAAAGTCATTATCAGTACAGATGGACTAATCATTCATAGAAATCCGTCTGTACGTCTATTTTATATTAGATAGGTGGTCGATTTGACGCTCCAAAAAGAACAGAAGTCATCAATGTCAATGATTTATACATGTCTTAAGTCCAATTACAAATACCAGTATGGGCTATTATTCTCACATAACAAACATAGGTAGTTATAACAGATATAACATTACGTGTTAACAAAATCGCACTAACGTATAATGTTCAACGGCCAAGTCACACAATATTAACTATAATAATATTGAAGAAATCGCAATAAGGAACCTTCAACTTGGCACGGCTTTGTCTAGATTTCATTACTTTTTAGAGATAAACCAGCAGCTCCAGCGAGGCTTGGCATTTTTTTACAGAATGTTTTTGGTTGGATTATATTTTCACAGACTATTTTAGACATGTGATAGAAATATGTTAGATACCTGGAAATAGTAAACAAGTAAATATAAGTCATGATAATGATTGACAGTCAGGTTATATTTATCAGCTATAAAATCTCATAACCATTTTGTTATTAGGTACTATCACAAGGTTTTATCATATTAAAGAGTATTTAGCAACTTTCTAACAGTAATACAATAATTTATCATAGTTTTTCTTACAAGGAAATTGCACTCTACCGAGTGCTACATTTTTTAGCAAGAATACATAAAAATGCAAACAAAACATTATACTTAGCTTCCAATAACCTACAACGTGGCCACTACACAATAACACCCCAGAAAATCCCCCTTTATCCACTCTTCCAACTATAAGTATTTACAATTTTTCAGTACTTTAGTTTTTTTCAAAATCCTTCAAAAACCATCGTCAAAAACCCCGCACTGACCGCTCTCTAACTTTTTAAATTATAGTTTCGTTTCACGTTAGAAATAAGGCCACAACATAAAAGAATAAATCTGAGGGCACGGTAGTGCCCTCGCTGTCGAGCGCGAAGCAAACACTGCCGTACCATCTTTACCCGAACCATTTCGCTGCATTTTCAGGCCCCTAATTAAGAACCTCTGGATAGTACCAGAACGCTGAAATTTTGGTCATCCAGTAAGCTGTATTTACACACTTCAAATCTAAAATTTCAAGTCTGTAGCTCATCCAGTTCTGAAGTTAAGCGAAAGTAAATTTCCGTGTTTTCTACACTCACTCACTCATGATCATCAAAATAAAAGTAGCACTTGCCATAAACTCAGAGAGCTGAAATTTGGTACACAGCCAGGGTTTAATGGTCACATAAAGGGAAAAATATAAAAACTGGAATAATCGAAGATCTGAAGTACCTGGTGACCTTGATTAGAAAGCAGAAGAGCCCAACCAAACTAGTAGAGATTGACGTACCACCGTCAATAAAATATTCAACTTGGTGGGCCGCTTCATCAACTGACTTCAAAAAAAGGAGCGGGTTCTCAATTCGTCGTAATCTTTTTTTTATGTAGGTGTGTTCACCGATTACCCTAAGACACCTGGATCGATTTTCAAATTTCTTTTTGTTTGAAAGGGTATACTTTCCAGGTGGTCCAATAGTTACCAGGTCAGGATCTGATGATGGAAGGCCAGAGAAATCAAGGGTAACTTTCAAAAATCGTAGGGATGACTAGTGCATTTCTAAGTATTTTCAATAAGTATTAGAAAACACTACAATTTAATAAAGGTACGGAGTAGATCTGATGATGAAGCTGGGAGACAGTCGTGAGAACTCCTCAACGATTCACAGCAGCTACCTTGTGTTTACGTTTGATTAATTTGTATTGATAAGAACTTTATACCTCGATGGGTTGTGACTGTCATAAAGGCTCTGATGATGAAGACAAAGGTCAGTCCCGCGTACTCCGCAACGGTTTACAGTAGTTACTTTGTGTTCGGACTTATATCATTTATATTCATGAGGACTTTGCACCCATATGGGTTTTAATGAAGGTCTGAAGTAGATTTGATGATGGAGTCGAGAGACAAACGAAGGAAGTCCTCAGCGATTCACAGCAGCTACCTTGTGTTTGTGCCTGTTTAATTTGTATTGATAAGAGCTTTATACCTAGATAAATTGGGATTGTCATTAGAGATCTTATGATGAAGACGAAGGGCAGTTAGGGGATTCCCAACGGTTTACAGTAGCTACTTTGTGTTTGGAATTAATTCATTTATATTGATGAGAATTTTGCACCTATATGGGCAAAAATTATGGTCTGCAGTAACCTTTGAATTAGATCAGAAGGAAGAAATGTTCGTCGTTCAGTAATCTATAATCAAATCTACTATTGCTACATAAAAAAATGATTGTCATTGCAAAAATCCAGCGTAGTGGGACACATATATCTTCTAATTTAATCTAGCTTAGAGCGCCCCACTGCTGGAAATGCTCTCCTTCTGCTTTGATAAAAACTGTGGATAAGACTAGACTGGCTTTTATACTTTTTAGTTTACACGAAGAAATAGTCGAACGATTACTAAGTACTACTAACTTTTCAACTCGAACATCTGAGGGCACGGCAGTGCCCTCGCCAAGTCGAGCGCGAAGCAAACACTGCCGTACCATCTTTACCCGAACCATTTCGCTGCATTTTCAGGCCCCTAATTAAGAACCTCAGGATAGTATCAGAACGCTGAAATTTTGGTCATCCAGTAAGCTGTATTTACACACTTCAAATCTAAAATTTCAAGTCTGTAGCTCATCCAGTTCTGAAGTTAAGCGAAAGTAAATTTCCGTGTTTTCGACACTCACTCACTCATGAGCATCAAAATAGAAGTAGTACTTCCCATAAACTCAGAGAGCTGAAATTTGGTACACAGCCAGGGTTTAATGGTCACATAAAGGGAAAAATATAAAAACTGGAATAATCGAAGATCTGAAGTACCTGGTGACCTTGATTAGAAAGCAGAAGAGCCCAACCAAACTAGTAGAGATTGACGTACCACCGTCAATAAAATATTCAACTTGGTGGGCCGCTTCATCAACTGACTTCAAAAAAGGAGCGGGTTCTCAATTCGTCGTAATCTTTTTTTTTATGTAGGTGTGTTCACCGATTACCCTAAGACACCTGGATCGATTTTCAAATTTCTTTTTGTTTGAAAGGGTATACTTTCCAGGTGGTCCAATAGTTACCAGGTCAAGATCTGATGATGGAAGACCAGAGAAATCAAGGGTAACTTTCAAAAATCGTAGGGGTGACTAGTGCATTTCTAAGTATTTTCAATAAGTATTAGAAAACACTACAATTTAATAAAGGTACGGAGTAGATCTGATGATGAAGCTGGGAGACAGTCGTGAGAACTCCTCAACGATTCACAGCAGCTAGCTTGTGTTTATGTTTGATTAATTTGTATTGATGAGAACTTTACACCTCGATGGGTTGTGACTGTCATAAAGGCTCTGATGATGAAGACAAAGGTCAGTCCCGCGTACTCCTCAACGGTTTACAGTAGTTACTTTGTGTTTGGACATTTATATTCATGAGGACTTTGCACCCATATGGATTATAATGAATGTCTGAAGTGGATTTGATGATGGAGTCGAGAGACAAACGAAGGAACTCCTCAGCGATTCACAGCAGATACCTAGTGTTTGTGCCTGATTAATTTGTATTGATAAGAGCTTTATACCTAGATAAATTGGTATTGTCATTAGATATCTTATGACGAAGACGAAGGGCAGTTAGGGGATTCCCAACGGTTTACAGTAGCTACTTTGTGTTTGGAATTAATTCATTTATATTGATGAGAACTTTGCACCTATATGGGCTAAAATTATGGTCTGCAGTAACCTTAAAATTAGATCAGAAGGAAGAAATGTTCGTCGTTCAATAATCTATAATCAAATCTACTATTGCTACATAAAAAAAAATGATTGTCATTGCAAAAATCCAGCGTAGTGGGACACATATATCCTAGCTTAGAGCGCCCCACTGCTGGAAATGCCTCCCCTTCTGCTTTGATAAAAACTGTGGATTAGACTGGCTTTTATACTTTTTAGTTTACACGAAGAAATAGTCGAATGATTACTAACTACTACTAACTTTTGAACTCGAACATAAACATTACACAAATGAAATGAACAAATTACCCTAAAATAAATTTCACTCAAAATTTGGTCAAAACATAATCCACTAGCTTACCGCCCGCGGCTTCGCCCGCGTGGAATGAGGTTATATCGCTTTTTAGATTTTCCTTGGGAATATCGATTCTTCCGGGATAAAAACTACCCTATTATTTAAGCCGGACTTCTATCTTTGTGTCTACAAAATTTCAAAGCAATCGGTTCAGTAGTTACGGCGTGAAAACGGAACTACTGATTTTTTTTAAACAATGATCTTACGTTGTATATTAGACCGCTGGATGATTCGACGTTTGTTGAGATGTCAAAAAGAACCAAAGTAGGATTGACAACTCAATCAGACAGAGATATACTGCCTAACGATTGATACCTCTGCTCTCGCATTCTAATGAAGGAATGTATAATGGAAATATGTAACACAATGTTTGAGGGACGAACAGAAGGTACTGTTTGTTTATTACCGTCGAGAATTATGTGTATGCATAATACTATATTCAAAGCAGTTCCGCAATCCGAGATAAAGTTAATTGCTAAAAATTCTTTGGATTGTTCAAAATGTATGATAACAAAAGCCCAGGCTTGTTAACAAAAATATGAGGATGATGCGACGACGACTGCTGGACTGGAAGAAACTATAATCATTGAACAGGGAGCTAAAGTAATGCTTAAGAGAAACATTGATGTTTAGTTTAGTTAATGGTTCGATAGGCTAGTACAAAAAGTGAGGTGGGACCCGGAAGACCAAATAAATCCTAAACAATTGTTAGTAAAATTTGCTTATAATTTGATTCACGAATTATTACTTATTATGTAAGTTATAATCCAACCCAAAACATTCTGTAAAAAAATGCCAAGCCTCGTTAGAGCTGCTGGTTTATCTATAAAAAGTATTGAAATCTAGACAAAGCCGTGCCAAGTTGAAGGTTCCTTATTGCGATTTCTTCAATATTATTATAGTTAATATTGTGTGACTTGGCCGTTGAAGGGTATACAAGGCTACAAATTCAGGTGCTCCATGACACCATTGCACCAATCTGTCGCCAGAACCGCTACCCATTGACGATGGAAAATTGCCACTTGGAAAACGTTGATTCAATAACCAGGGCTTGATAAAGTTGCGCATTTCAAAAATACTTATGTATAGACGAGCCGGAAACGAACAGCAAAAAAGTCATTTCCAGTACAGATGGACTAATCATTCATAGAAATCCGTCTGTACGTCTATTTTATATTAGATAGGTGGTCGATTTGACGCTCCAAAAAGAACAGAAGTCATCATTATCAATGATTAATACATGTGTTGCACAATGTATTAAGTCCAATTACAAATACCATTATGGGCTATTATTCTCACATAACAAACATAGGTAGTTATAACAGATATAACATTACGTGTTAACAAAATCGCACTAACGTATAATGTTCAACGGCCAAGTCACACAATAATAACTATAATAATATTGAAGAAATCGCAATAAGGAACCTTCAACTTGGCACGGCTTTGTCTAGATTTCAATACTTTTTATAGATAAACCAGCAGCTCTAGCGAGGCTTGGCATTTTTTTACAGAATGTTTTGGGTTGGATTTCACTTCTTTTTGTAGAAGCGTATTATATTGATTTTATTATTTAATACAGTTTCTTTTTTTTCTTTTTAGAAGTAGTTATTACAAATCTTCCTTTTCTTTTTTCCGGTTCTGATTCTTGTGCAGTAGTAGCAGTTTTATGTATTGCCCATTCGCATGGCGCGCGTGGTTCTATTCAGTGATCACTGATGCTTGAGTTTTTATACTCTTGAAGTCAACATTTATGTTTACTTCTTCAATCAATATGAGGTGCGCCCAATGAAAATTGTTTACTGGTGAAAGCGCCATATAAGCTTGGCCACGAGAGAATATGGAGGTGCCAATGTCCATTTTTTTGAGTTAGAACTTGGCTCTTGTGAAATGTTAGGTCATACGCCACACAGATTGGGAATTGTTGTCTGTACAAGCATGCCCGGGGTATGATCTCAAATTATAACTTACATAATAAGTAATAATTCGTAAATCAAATTATAAGCAAATTTTACTAACAATTGTTTAGGCTTTATTTGGTCTTCCGGGTCCCACCTCACTTTTTGTACTAGCCTATCGAACCATTAACTAAACCAAACATCAATGTTTCTCTTAAGCATTACTTTAGCTCCCTGTTCAATGATTATAGTTTCTTCCAGTCCAGCAGTCGTCGTCGCATCATCCTCATATTTTTGTTAACAAGCCTGGGCTTTTGTTATCATACATTTTGAACAATCCAAAGAATTTTTAGAAATTAACTTTATCTCGGATTGCGGAACTGCTTTGAATATAGTATTATGCATACACATATTTCTCGACGGTAGTAAACAAACAGTACCTTCTGGTACGTCCCTCAAACATTGTGTTACATATTTCCATTATACATTCCTTCATTAAAATGCGAGAGCAGAGGTATCAATCGTTAGGCAGTATATCTCTGTCTGATTGAGTTGTCAATCCTACTTTGGTTCTTTTTGACATCTCAACAAACGTCGAATCATCCAGCGGTCTAATATACAACGTAAGATCATTGTTTAAAAAAAATCAGTAGTTCCGTTTTCACGCCGTAACTACTGAACCGATTGCTTTGAAATTTTGTAGACACAAAGATAGAAGTCCGGCTTAAATAATAGGGTAGTTTTTATCCCGGAAGAATCGTATTCCCAAGGAAAATCTAAAAAGCGATATAACCTCATTCCACGCGGGCGAAGCCGCGGGCGGTAAGCTAGTGGATTATGTTTTGACCAAATTTTGAGTGAAATTTATTTTAGGGTAATTTGTTCATTTCATTTGTGTAATGTTTATGTTCGAGTTCAAAAGTTAGTAGTAGTTAGTAATAATTCGACTATTTCTTCGTGTAAACTAAAAAGTATAAAAGCCAGTCTAGTCTTATCCACAGTTTTTATCAAAGCAGAAGGGGAGGCATTTCCAGCAGTGGGACGCTCTAAGCTAGATTAAATTAGAAGATATATGTGTCCCACTACGCTGGATTTTTGCAATGACAATAATTTTTTTTTATATAGCAATAGTAGATTTGATTATAGATTATTGAACGAAGAACATTTCTTCCTTCTGATCTAATTTTAAGGTTACTGCAGACCATAATTTTAGCCCATATAGGTGCAAAGTTCTCATCAATATAAATGAATTAATTCCAAACACAAAGTAGCTACTGTAAACCGTTGGGAATCCCCTAACTGCCCTTCGTCTTCGTCATAAGATATCTAATGACAATACCAATTTATCTAGGTATAAAGCTCTTATCAATACAAATTAATCAGGCACAAACACTAGGTATCTGCTGTGAATCGCTGAGGAGTTCCTTCGTTTGTCTCTCGACTCCATCATCAAATCCACTTCAGACATTCATTATAATCCATATGGGTGCAAAGTCCTCATGAATATAAATGTCCAAACACAAAGTAACTACTGTAAACCGTTGAGGAGTACGCGGGACTGACCTTTGTCTTCATCATCAGAGCCTTTATGACAGTCACAACCCATGGAGGTGTAAAGTTCTCATCAATACAAATTAATCAAACTTAAACACAAGGTGGCTGCTGTGAATCGTTGAGGAGTTCTCACGACTGTCTCCCATCTTCATCATCAGATCTACTCTGTACCTTTATTAAATTGTAGTTTTTTCTAATACTTATTGAAAATACTTAGAAACCTTGAGTCACCCCTACGATTTTTGAAAGTTACCCTTGATTTCTCTGGTCTTCCATCATCAGATCCTGACCTGGTAACTATTGAACCACCTAGAAAGTATACCCTTTCAAACAAAAAGAAATTTGAAAATCGATCCAGACGTCTTAGGGTAATCGGTGAACACACCTACATAAAAAAAAAGATTACGACGAATTGTGAACCCGCTCCTTTTTTTGAAGTCACTTGATGAAGCGGCCGACCAAGTTGAATATTTTATTGACGGTGGTACGTCAATCTCTACTAGTTTGGTTGGGCTCTTCTGCTTTCTAATCAAGGTCACCAGGTACTTCAGATCTTCGATTAATCTAGTTTTTATATTTTTCCCTTTATGTGACCATTAAACCCTGGCTCTGTACCAAATTTCAGCTCTCTGAGTTTATGGGAAGTACTACTTCTATTTTGATGATCATGAGTGAGTGAGTGTCGAAAACACGGAAATTTACTTTCGCTTAACTTCAGAACTGGATGAGGTACAGACTTGAAATTTTAGATTTGAAGTGTGTAAATACAGCTTACTGGATGACCAAAATTTCAGCGTTCTGGTACTATCCAGAGGTTCTTAATTAGGGGCCTGAAAATGCAGCGAAATAGTTCGGGTAAAGATGGTACGGCAGTGTTTGCTTCGCGCTCGACTTGGCGAGGGCACTGCCGTGCCCTCAGATTTGAGATCATACCCCGGGCATGCTTGTACAGACAACAATTCCCAATCTGTGTGTCGTATGACCTAACATTTCACAAGAGCCAAGTTCTAACTCTAAAAAATGGACATTGGCACTCCATATTCTCTCGTGGCCAAGCTTATATGGCGCGTTCACGAGTAAACAATTTTCATTGGGCGCACCTCATATTGATTGAAGAAGTAAACATAAATGTTGACTTCAAGAGTATAAAAACTCAAGCTTCAGCGATCACTGAATACAACCACGCGCGCCACGCGAATGGGCAATACATAAAACTGCTACTACTGCACAAGAATCAGAACCGGAAAAAAGAAAAGGAAGATTTGTAATAACTACTTCTAAAAAGAAAAAAAAGAAACTGTATTAAATAATAAAATCAATATAATACGCTTCTACAAAAAGAAGTGAAATCCAACCCAAAACATTCTGTAAAAAAATGCCAAGCCTCGCTAGAGCTGCTGGTTTATCTATAAAAAGTATTGAAATCTAGACAAAGCCGTGCCAAGTTGAAGGTTCCTTATTGCGATTTCTTCAATATTATTATAGTTAATATTGTGTGACTTGGCCGTTGAACATTATACATTAGTGCAATTTTGTTAACACGTAATGTTATATCTGTTATAACTACCTATGTTTGTTATGTGAGAATAATAGTCCATACTGGTATTTGTAATTGGACCTAATACATTGTGCAACACATGTATTAATCATTGACAATGATGACTTCTGTTCTTTTTGGAGCGTCAAATCGACCACCTATCTAATATAAAATAGACGTACAGACGAATTTCTATGAATGATTTCCATCTGTACTGGAAATGACTTTTTTGCTGTTCGTTTCCGGCTCGTCTATACATAAGTATTTTTGAAATGCGCAACTTTATCAAGCCCTGGTTATTGAATCAACGTTTTCCAAGTGGCAATTTTCCATCGTCAATGGGTAGCGGTTCTGGCGACAGATTGTTGCAATGGTGTCATGGAGCACCTGAATTTGTAGCCTTGTATACCCTTCAACGGCCAAGTCACTCAATATTAAGGCGATTAGTAACGACGATGACCTTGCGCATCTGGGCGGGGCTAGGCAGATAACCCCCGTGCACCCCGCATCATATTTACGTGCACATTTCCTACTCGCTTGCTTCGAGCGCGGACGGCTCGCAACAAACGTAGAATGCGATACCATTTCTATAAAGTATACTATTCATACTATTCTGTCTAAAAAGTACCTAATATAGAATTACGTGGTATCAAAACTCATGCCCTAAAGTGCAACATATTAGGTAATTACTTTTATTATGTTGTTTTCGACACTGCGTTGCAGGGATTTTTTTATTTAAAAAAGGGAAAACAAATATTAATTTATAAAAATGATTAATGCAAAATGGGAACCGGAATGGGATTCTTTTATTTATAGTTATTATTTAGCATTTAGCGTTTTTGGTATAATTCCCACTGATACTTACCTGGACTTAAAAAAAAAAATCCCGGAAAATCCATCATCTAAATAAAACCCACAGGTCAGACTAAAATAGGTGCATATTATTTAGAATACATATTGTTTAAAAATTTAGCTGACCAAATTTTAGGTAATGAACACTTGAGACTAATGAACTTAAAAAATGAAAAAAAGAAATTGTTTTGATTTACCTACTAGAAAAAAAAAAATTGGGGAAAGTTAATCAAGTTTCATATGGATTAAATTAGAAGTATCAATTATATATTTTTTTAGGGAAGGAAAATATTTGTTTTGGACTTAGCAAAAATTTGACGAATTTTTTTTTTTTGAGATGTTCTTAATTTTTATTGGAGGAATGAACAGGGTGTGGCCTTAGAAATGAAATGAAATGAAATGAAATGAAATGAAATGAAATGAAAAATGAAATGAAATGAAATCGTTTATTAAGCAAGTAGGATCACTGATCACTTTTACACGTCATGTTTATTTTTATTTTATTTTTTTAACTAGATGAAGCCGGCATTTCCTAACTATAATAATAATAATAATAATAATATTTATTCAAAATTCTAAAGTAACAAATTAATACAGTTAGCCTTAATTGTAATTCATAAATCTAAGTCTTACGTGCCTGAACTAGGAAATCCTGTGTTTCAAGCGATAAGAGCTGTAAAAACAATCTAAAGTAATTAATAAATAAACAATATTAAGAAACAAATTATATAAGATAAAATACAGTCACTTCAGCACAATCAGTAAATTCTCTGTATCTTCATAGGACAATTTCTGAAGAGTATCCATAAGGATTTTTTTACAACATTTGTAATTTAAGGAGTACAAGTTTGCTTTCGCATTTAGTCTATTATAGAGGAGAGGACCGAGGAACAGGTAAAATTTTGATACAAAAGCATGATTTGTTTGCTTTTGGGGACAGACAAGATCTCTACGTCTTTTATTAGTAAGTTCAGGCAGATATGGTAATTCTGCGTGTTGTTTTAATACAATGGCCATGATGAATAACTGACGAACGGTTAATACTTTACAATGTTTGTAAAGGAGGTTAGTGGGATAAAGGAAATGGCGGAAAGTAGATACTTTGAGAATCGCTCTCTGGGCTCTCTCGATGGTTAGTAACAATGTTTTACCTACCCCACCCCATGTAGTAATACAGTATGTTAATATAGATTGACATAGAGCAAAATAAACTTGTATAACAATTTTTGAATCTGCAATATGACGTAATTTTTTAAAAACAAATATCAACTTACGAATTCTACTAGTTAAAACTTCTATATGTTGTTTGAATGAAAGTGTTTCATCTATTATAATACCAAGGTACTTTACTGCATTTGACATTTTAATGTTAGGACAAAAACATTGGTTATTTGTGGGAACCGTACAGGAATGAGCACATAATGTTGACGCAATGCCAGTGGAAGTTTGCTTGCGCATCGAAAACTTAATATAGTTTGTTTTGTCAGCATTTAGGGTTAGTGAATTATGCTGAAGCCAGTTATTTACAACATTGAAACCTTGTTGCGCAAGCTTGTAGACTTTTGTTTCTGAGTCAGCTGAAAATAAAAGAGCAGTATCGTCTGCATAACAAACGATTGTGCCTTGATCTAGGTCAAGATTACAGAGGTCGTTTATGTATATTAGGAAAAGTGTGGGCCCTAAAATACTTCCCTGGGGAATACCGAAAGACGTATTTTTTTGACTGTCGCTAATAATATTACCGATCTTTACACGTTGTGAACGATCCTCCAGATAGCTCTTAAAAAGTTTTTGCTGTGTGCCTCTGATACCTATGGCTTCAAGCTTGCGCAAAAGAATCGGAATAGAGACCGTGTCAAAAGCCTTGGCGAGATCCAGGAAGACACCTACTAAGTGGTTCCCTTTGTCAAGTTCTTGTGCTAGATAGTCAGTCAGATGGTGAACAGCATCGTCTGTCGACATATGAGGCCTGAATCCAAACTGCCGTGTAGATAAAATTAATTTATCATCCAAGTATTTATAAAGCCTTTTATTAATAATTTTTTCTAGTACTTTAGACATGGAAGGCAGTAAGGAAATAGGTCTGTAATTTGTCACCTGATCTTTAGTACCCGATTTATAAACAGGGACAACAATAGCTCTTTTTAGGCATTCGGGAAACACACCTGCGGCTAAGCATTTTCTGTAAACGTCCGTTAGGGGAGGGATCAAATAGCGCCTGTACTGCTTAACAATTTTACTAGATATATTATCCCAGCCTACCGCACAGTCGTCCCTCAAACCGACTATTATGCTTTCTACCTCTGACTCGTCAGTATCTAACAACACAAAGGATGATGAACTAGTAGTGCTACACTCTAACGGGGAGCTTGTTAGGTATTGTGATTGTCCTGGAACTTTTTCCGCTAGACACTTTCCTATATTAACAAAAAAATTATTTGCAATGTTAGCTGATGTTAACTGCGATGAGTTCGCTTGTAATAAGCCTGAAGATGGCTGATTTTGTTTTGAACCATATGTTTTATTTTTAATAATCTTCCAGATTTTTTTACTATCTGTACCAGCTTCTT
Organism: Sesamia nonagrioides; assembly: GCA_017933935.1. Classification (NCBI taxonomy): domain Eukaryota; kingdom Metazoa; phylum Arthropoda; class Insecta; order Lepidoptera; family Noctuidae; genus Sesamia; species Sesamia nonagrioides. The sequence goes on along the minus strand of JADWQK010000210.1, from coordinate 33,888 downwards.
TTAGTATAGTTTTGTCATAGTTGCTTTTTACTTTTTTAAGGAGATCGTTACAAAAATTACGATATCTTTTATATGAAAGTTGCAATATAAAGTTATCGGGATCAGATTTGGCTTTCATATGCAGTTTATCTCTATTTTTCATACAGCGAATGAGTCCAGGCGTGATCCACGGCTTTATATTGTAGTTTTTGTTATTTAGTCGAGTTATGACGGTGTTTTTCTGAATTGCGTGTTGTACATTTTTAATTATGTGTAACATACCAAACTGTGGATCAGCGGAATCATAAACTGGGGCAAAGTTGATATTGCGTAAGTCCTCTTCAAGTTTATGGTGATTTAATTTAGAGACCGTGCGAGAGACTGTTTTAGGTAAATTAGAGTTTAGGATAAGTAGGGCAGCACTATGATCGGTTACTGTTGAGTTAGTTACAAGGGCAAGGGCAGGAATATTTGTCTTAAGCATTATATGATCCAAGCAAGAGCCACTTTGATGTGTAGGGAGCATGTGAGCGGGAAGGAGACCATGGAAAGCGCATAGGTTCAAATATTCTTCAGCGGAAGCGTGTGAACATCCAGGTAGAATATTTATATTAATATCTCCAGTCAAAATGATATTTTTGTAGGATGATAGATTCTGCAAGGTGGCGTTAAGTGAGTCAGTGAAATTGTTTATGCTTTTGAAAGAGGGAGATCGATATATAGCTACTATCGCAAAATCTAATCCAATTTTAAGTAACAATCTATTACAGTCGAGCATGTTTGGTTCCACGACAGTCACATTGAGATGGTTTCTTGCGTAAACTATCACCCCATCATTCTGATTGAATATTGTGTTAGTTTTATACATACAATATCCCGGAATTTGTGGTATGTTATATTGCTTAGCAAGCCAACATTCGGTTAAGACAATAATGTCACAGTTTATGTCCAGGCGCTGTAGAAAAATACTAAAATTATCAAAGTTCTTAAAAACACTGCGAATATTTTGGGTTAATATGGTTAGCGGATTAGAATATGACGAGAGATATTGTTTGCAGTTTTCAACGTCGCAAACCTGCGATTCAGATACAGAGAAATTATCTATGTCACTAATTAAATTATTAATCATACTTATAAAGAATAGCAAATAAAAATAAAAAGTCAGAGAAATACGTAATTTATGGCGCTCTTAGGCGCCTTCATAGTCGATTGTGTTTAGGTACCTCTTTTCAGCCATGATTTTCGCTGGGCAGTCAGCTGCACTAGTCTTGTGATTGCTTGGCTTTTTGAAGTGCAAGCAAGTAGCACATTTGGGCTCCTCCGCTTTTTTAGTGCACTCTTTGATGGAATGACCCAATTCACCACAGTGGCCACAGGTATTGCAGGACTGCCGACATGATTTGGCCGCGTGACCATACTGCTGACACTTGTAGCATCGAGTGACAAGAGTAAAGTCCCTCACAGGACAGGATGACCAATTAATAAACACTCTGTCCTTGGATATTAAAGCTTTGCGTATCTTCGCAGGCACTTCAATTATGTAATTGCAGGTCTCAGCCTCCTTTTTACCTGACTTGTGGCTTAGCTTAACGGAGGACAAGAATGTTTCAAGACTATAATCCTGTATTTTTTCGACTAGATTTTGTTGATATATACTAGTAAAAACTTCATTTTCTTGCATAGATGATGGCACTCCGATAATAACAACTCTAGGCTTCCTTTTCTGGTGCTCGTCGACTGTAAGGGTTGAGTTAGTTGACTGCACCGATTTCTTGACCTTCTCAATATCCTCCTTTGTTTCTGTGCTGATAATGACTCCGCCATTTTTTGTTTTCCTCAACCCTCTAACTTGCAGCTTCATTTGTTCAGGGCAGATGATTTTCTGAATAAGAGATTTTGTTTCCTCACTAGACTTTGTTTTATCGCTAGGGTATATGGCCACTGAACTTAAATTTAAGGGCTGTATGTAACTGTTTGTACCTTTTTTGACCATGTCAGCAAAGGAAGTTCCCGTGACAGGTTTTGATACAGCTCCCATTGTCAGCTTAAGGTCTTGTATTTGCTGTGATAGATCACGTTTCAGTTCAAGTGCTTGGATGGTAGAGTTAGCCATGACTGCTCTCGTCTTGAGTGATTGGTATTGAACAGCCATTTGTGATGTACCGTGGCCAATTCTTCGACACAAAGTGCTTATGCGCATTTTCTGCTCCGTATTCATTTTTCCTTCTTGGGCTATAGCGCACACCTCATTTAAGCACTGCTCTATGGACGTCATCCAGTTCTGAATTTCTGGTGTAGATATTACTTCCAGTGCTTCTTCCCTTTCGTTGGACGGATGAGTGCTAGATGAATCCTTAGGGACGGATGTAGTTGCAGGTGCAGGTGCAGGTGTGGGCACGGGTGTAGGAGGTGGGCTTCGAGCACATTTGCCACTCCGGGCAAAGGGACTGTCCATTGTGTAACCGGGTTGTTTACTCGCACAACATTCACTTAACAATTCTAATACACATATTGTGCATGCGTTTGCTGTATTACCGGCGCGTTATAATTAAGTCAACAATTCAGCAAGTTATTATTTATTAATTTTAAATTAATACTCAATACGTCTGTTCGCAACGAAGTTTGCAGAACTGACTACCTCTGAGAAGAAATAGCCGAAACAAACTCAGGGATCATCGTCTTTTTTCAAGTCCAGACATTAAAAATGAAAATGTTTACAATAATTTACCTCATAATTACGCATATTGCTTAATAACAATTAACAATGCTTAACAGAGCGAGCAGCTCAGTCCCAAGCTTTTTTGTCTTCTAAATAATCTGTGATTTTATAATACCCCCTTTTGCAAAGTTTGGCCTTTATATGGTTCTTAAATCGTTTAATGGGTAAGTTTCGAACGTCCATGGGAAGCTTGTTGTAAAAGTGTATACATTGACCCATGAACGAGTTGCCTACTCTGTGGAGACGAGTGTGATGTACAGCAAGATTGTGTTTGTTCCTGGTATTTATATTATGAATATCGCTTATTTTCTTAAAATTCGAGATATTTTATGAACATACATAAGATTTTCAAATATATATTGTGAAGCTACAGTCAGAATGTTCACCTCTTTGAACTTTTCTCTAAGAGATTCTCTAGGACCAAGGTTGTAAATGGCTCGAACAGCCCTCTTCTGTAAAACAAAGATGGTATTGATGTCCGCACAAGTTCCCCAGAGAAGAATCCCATAAGTCATAAGACTATGAAAATAACTAAAATAAACAATTCTGGCTGTATCCACATCAGTTATCTGTCTAATTTTCTTAACAGCAAAGGCGGCAGAACTGAGTCTACCCGACAGCTTCTCAATGTGAGGACCCCATTGTAACTTGGCGTCAATAGTTAATCCAAGAAAAACTGTCGACTCGACAGGGATCAACTCTACTCCATTCAGTTGAACATTGGTACTTAGCTGCCTGACATTTGGCGTAGAAAATTTAATGAGTTTAGTTTTTTTTTTTCATTTAAAAGGAGGTTATTTACATTAAACCAATGGACAACTTTAGAGAGTGCATTGTTAACTTCGTCAAAATTTGTTAGCTGACGCTTGACTTTAAAAATAAGAGAAGTGTCATCCGCGAACAATACTATGTTGTGATTATCCCTCACGTGATGAGGTAAGTCATTAATATAAATTAAAAACAAGAATGGACCTAGAATTGAGCCCTGCGGAACGCCCATGGTGACCACAGATCCTGCAGATCTCTTGCCATTAACATCAACCCTCTGAATTCGATTATTCAGATAAGAAGTCAGAAGGTCGAGAGCTCTGTCCCTCTAACCATAATGGTACAATTTCCTGATAAGAGTATCATGATGTACGCAATCAAAGGCCTTGGACAAATCACAAAAAATACCAAGAGCATCTTGCGATTCCTCCCAGGCCCCAAATATGTTCTTTAGCAACGCCACGCCCGCATCCGTAGTTGAACGACCCTTTGTAAAACCAAATTGTTTCACGTGCAATAAATTGTGTAAGTTAAAGTGCCTCAACAACTGTTTCAAAATTAATTTTTCAAAATTTTGCTCAAAGTTGGTAATATCGATATTGGCCGAAAATTCGTGGGATCAGTTGTACTACCAGATTTGAACAGTGGAATTACTTTGCTTAGTTTCATCAAATCAGGAAATACGCCAGATGTGACACAAGAATTAAAAACAATTGCTAAGAAAGGTGCGATAACATCTATTATTGAAGCTACAGTGTATACTGACAAACCCCAATGATCGGCAGTTTTTTTTTACATCAAGATCCTTAAAAGATTCTATAATGTCTTTACTGGTCACAAATGCAAATTCAAAGTGATTGTCACAATCTGGAACACATTCTTTTAGTATGGCATAAATAACTTTGACCCTTCTCACTTTTTCGCTGCGACACACTAATTTCGAGATATAGCGTCATCGTAGCCCCCACATCGTGGGCCGTTTTATCTCGAAACTGGTACGTCGCAGCGAAAAAGTTATAGGCCAAGTGCTGGCAAGTGCTAGGGGTCAAAGTTCTTTCTTTCCTCGGTGGTAGGCCACAACATCGGCTGCCGGCATAAGTTACCACCCACCAGACAAAGACATGCCGCCACCGAGATGTTCCGGCATGATATCTGGTGAAGCCATTCGGAGGACGGATCTGAGCAGTTGTGTTGCGGTGTATGCCGGGTACGATGCGTCAAATGATGTTGTGTTGGGACTTTGATCATGGAGGGTAGCGGGATCCGAAGCACGGTGCTCCGCTGGCCGACCGCAGGTAATTGGGGGCCCAAGTAGTGTGCCAGCCACACACGAAAGGCTGCCCAGCCAACTGCAAAAATCCCAGGGTGGCCCCATCGTGCTGGTTGGCGACCGGACGAGAGGACCTGATGGCGATCCCTGGGGGGCGTCCCCGCAGTCTCCAGATCAATCTCCCTCTGGCCCATCGTTGGTCGCATTGTTGGGTTTAACATTGCATCACCTCACTCAACTGCCGTCTTCCTTCCTATTCACTCATTTAAATCTATGAAAAGGTCTAATAACAAAAGTAGGTGTGCGTCCGCTGTGGACGCACGTCCTCTCATTCAAAATGCACCTCTCTAATATTTAAGGTCTGCACTCCAATCTCACTGCACTATACCACCACCTTGAGACTGAGAAGTCCCATCGGCTTGTCTTGACGGAGACACAGATCAGATGTCCGTCTGATGCGGCATACCTCAGCTACCCGGGTTACGCATTGGAGGATCATTTAGTGCACTCTGTGTATGTCCGCAATGACATCTGTTGCCGGCGCCTCTGCCACCTCAAAGACCATCACTTCTCGTCCCTATGGCTGTTGGTTGACACTGGTGTGGACAAAATTGTTTACACTTGTGTCTACCGATCGTACAGCGGTGATCAGGAGACAACTCGATTATTTGACCACCTCAGTGAAGCTGCTGACAATGCGCTGCACCGGCACCCTGACGCACAGTTCGTTGCTCTGGGGGACTTCAACACCTGCCATCAGGACTGGCTTTTCCCGTACGAGAGGACCGACCACGCTGGGAGAGAGGCGCGAAACTTCGCGCTTTCAATGGGCTTTTCCCAGCTGGTAGAACGAACGATTAGGTTGCCTGATGTAGTTGGTCATACCGCCAATTGTCTGGACCTTCTGCTGACCACTGATCCGAACAGATGTATTGTAACAGTTTCCTCACCGTTGAGAACTTCAGACCACTGTCTGGTGAAGTCTGTATCGTCCTTCTCCCCACCAGATCACGAATCTCGGGTTGGGATGAGATACGCCACTTCTTTGCGTCTTATCCTTGGCAGCATGTCTGCTTCTCTTCTGACAATCCGTGAGCTGTGCGGAGGCTATAACCGATGTGGTGCGTCAAGCTATGGAGTATTATGGATTATCCCCTTCAATGACGTGCCCGTCGGTGGCTCGGCTCGCCCATGGTTCAATGCCGATTGTGTCAAAGGTGAACAGCGTAAGCACACGGCATTTCTCACCTGGGTTAACGTTCGTGGACGCGGAGCTCCGGATGAGTCCTTTAATCGTGCTGCCAAGTCCTACAAACAGGCGCTTAGGAAGGCTCGCTTCGACCGCATTACCCATATTGGTAACAAGTTATCTGCGCTACCATTCGGTAGCAGATCTTTTTGGTCCCTTGCCAAATCGGTCGAGGCGAACTTCTGCCACACTCCCTCCGCGGGTTCGGCCTGATGGAACACTGGCTCATACGGCAAGAGAGAAAGCAGTTCTCATTGCATCTCCCTTTGCCCATAATTCGCGTCTTGATACTTGAAGTGCTACTCCACCTAATTTACCTCATTGCGGAGCCTCAGGCACCAGCCAGGCTCAGGCTCAGGCCAGGAATAGTACTGTGTCGTCTAGACGTGAATAAGGCTAGTAGTCCAGATTCTATACCAGCGATTGTTCTTAAAGTATGTGCGCCCGATGTCTCCTGTATTGACGCGCTTGTGTCGCCTCTCGTTTAGGACTGGTATAGTGATAAAGGCCTGGAAGCTTGCCAAAGTGCAGCCCGTGCCCAAAAAGGGTAGTCGTAGTCGTACCGATCCTACCAACTATCGGCCGATTTCGATCACCTCCATACTTTGCAAAATTATGGAGCGTGTGTTGAAGTCACGCCTCTTGGCATACCTGGAAGGTAACGATCTCCTCATTGACCGACAGTAAGGGTTTCGCCGCAATCGGTCAACTGGGGACCTTCTAGTGTATGCCACTCACTTGTGGGGCGAGGCCCTCGAGAGAAATGGGGAAGCGATTGCTGTCTCCCTTGATATCTCGAAGGCCTTCGATCAGGTATGGCACCCTGGCCTATTGAGTAAGCTTCTACGGCATTTCCGCTGGCCTGACTGGCTGGGTAAAAGACTTCCTGATTGAACGGTCCCTCCGAGTTGTTGTCAACGGTTGCTTATCTGAGCCCATGTCGACTAATGCCAGTGTTCCTCAGGGGTCTGTTCTCTCTGCAACTCTGTTCTTGCTGCATATTAACGATATCATACCTGCCGGATGCTAGGGCTAGTAGGGAATCAATCCGGTCCGAAAGAGAGGCCATGGTTGAGCGAACGAATGTTGCACTACAGGCAGTCTTCGAATGGGGCAAGGCCAATCTTGAAGCATTCAAAGCCGCCAAAACACAGGCGTGTCTTTTCACCGCCAAAAGGAGCCCATTCACTCCCTACTTTTCAGCTCCTACTTTTCGAAATGTATCCTTGGAGTGTAACGACCGCCTTCAGCTTTTGGGAGTTCAGATTTCCTCGAGCCTAAACTTTGGGCGGTTCATTGAGTCCAAGGCCAAGGTGGCTGCCAGGAAACTTGGCGTTATCGCAAAGGTCTGGCGGTACTTCACACCAGGGCAGCTTCTTATGATGTACAAAGCACAGGTCTGTTCATATGTAGAGTACTGCAGCCACATTTGGGCTGGTGTTGCTAAGTGTCACCTGGCCACTTTGGATTCAGTGGAGAGGCGTGCGAAGAGGCTGATTGGTGACACTGATTTAACTCGAGATGGTCTCCAAAGCCTAGAGCACTGGCGTAGAGTAGCTAGCCTTTCTATGTTATATAGGATGCATTTTGAGGAGTGAGCGAGGGAATTGCGTGATTTTATTCCCCATCTCCGTTCCACCATCGGACGACCCGTCGTACGGCGAGTTTCCACCCTTATGTTGTTAACACCACTACGATCCGGACAAAGCGTTTCGCTTCCTCTTTTATACGCGTACATCGAGGGACTGGAACAATTTACCAGCGGCGGTGTTTCCTTCACACTACAATTTGAGTGTCTTCAAGGCTAGAGTGAATAGGCTCTTAATAAACTAGCGCGCTTTACCATCAACGATCGTACCACTTTATCATCAGGCCGGACTGCGGTCAAGCGCTAATTTATAATTTAAAAAAAAATTACCCGTATAAGAAGTTTCCCTCTAGACACTCCCTACACTATGCAATAAATCTTTTTAGAAAATTAAAAAAAAATCGTCTAAAATAAAATCGCATAAAGCGTCCAAGCGCGGCAATAAATACTAAGGGCTAATATTTACACTTACTCACAGAAGTCAAAACTGTTTATACTGATCAGAATCTAGAAAATACTAATATTATAAATGGTAAAGTGAGTTTGTTTGTTTATTTGTTCCGCTTTCACGCCGTGAATACTAAACCGATTGCTTTGAAATTTTGTAGACGTAAAGTTAGAAGTCCGGAATAAAAGATGGGGTACTTTTTATCCCGGATAAATTTGATATTCCCGAAGGAATCTAAACAGCGCGATATAACCGAATCATACTAATATTATAAATGGGAAAGTGAGTTGGTTTATTTGTTTGTTCTGCTTTCACACTGTAATGACTGAACCGATTGATTGAAATTTTGTAGCCGTAAAGTTAGAAATCCGAATTAAATGATAGGGGCATTGTTTCTGTCTTATCCCGGAAAAATTCGGTGTTCTCGAAGGTAATCTGAAAAGCACGATATAACCGAACTCCACGCGGGCGAAGCCGCGGGCGGAAAGCTAGTATCAAAATAAAACATCATATAAAATCACGTAAAGCGTCCCAGCGCGGCAAAAATCACTAAAAATACTTCGTTGCACTCGAAGTACTTAGTGTTACGGCTTCCGCTTCCCGCTCATATATGAAGCTATGTACTTAGTTCGAGCTATACATAATTATTATATATTGATCGTAGTTGCGTAATTATTTATGTTAATTTAAATGTATTATGATTACTTTAAATTACCTAGGAGGATTTTAAAACCTTAGTTTATTTTAAAATCACACTTGGAAGTACACTTCCGGTCTTTCGGCCATTGATTGATTAATTTTAGAATTATTGATGCAACATCCGATTACCACCAACTTCTATTATAAAATCCTACCGAGCATTAGTCTTCCCGCCCATCGGATATTTATTTATTGAATCAATCATTGTTCAAATAAATAAATATACTTAAACAACTTTCGACATTTTAGGTTAATCCAAATATCTGTACACAATTATTGACAATTACTAGCGTTACCATTAACTTTTTCTTAATTTTAATTCAATACCTGATAATTTCCGTTTCCGTTGTCTATTAGTTTTGTGACTATTCGTTAGTGTTTTGACTCAATGGTGTATAAAAGCTACTGATGTCTGTACTGTTGATCATTAATTAAACAGACTTGTACTGGATCATACTACGTCGTTATTATTTTCCCCGCTTCTGAAGCATGTCTTTACATTATTATCTAAGGGTGCGCGGAGCAAAAAGTGACACAGCCTCCTCTCACGAGCGCTGGCGCGAGACTGCCGGCCACCCGCGCCCGCGTCCCGCATAGAGCCCCTCTGAACCTCGCAAGGCGGAAACTCGTATGGACACTCATTTTTATTACTTTTCTTATTAAATATTTCATCAATTTTAAAATAGAACTATGATTTTATAGTTCTTACAGGTACACGTTACTGCGAGTAAGAATATTTTAAGAAGTCTAAGCGCTTTAAGAGAAATATCGATTTAAAAGTTAAAAAACGCCGTGTAGAAATTTTTTTTTTAGACGTAAATATAGGCCGTATAGAAAATATTAAACAATAAATATGTTGTGCTTGAATCTATGATTATAACATATTTTACATAAACAGTACCTTCTGTTACGTCCCTCAAACATTGTGTTACATATTTCCATTATACATTCCTTCATTAGAATGCGAGAGCAGAGGTATCAATCGTTAGGCAGTATATCTCTGTCTGATTGAGTTGTCAATCCTACTTTGGTTCTTTTTGACATCTCAACAAACGTCGAATCATCCAGCGGTCTAATATACAACGTAAGATCATTGTTTAAAAAAAATCAGTAGTTCCGTTTTCACGCCGTAACTACTGAACCGATTGCTTTGAAATTTTGTAGACACAAAGATAGAAGTCCGGCTTAAATAATAGGGTAGTTTTTATCCCGGAAGAATCGATATTCCCAAGGAAAATCTAAAATATATTTATTGTTTAATATTTTCTATACGGCCTATATTTACGTCTAAAAAAAAAAATTTCTACACGGCGTTTTTTAACTTTTAAATCGATATTTCTCTTAAAGCGCTTAGACTTCTTAAAATATTCTTACTCGCAGTAACGTGTACCTGTAAGAACTATAAAATCATAGTTCTATTTTAAAATTGATGAAATATTTAATAAGAAAAGTAATAAAAATGAGTGTCCGTACGAGTTTCCGCCTTGCGAGGTTCAGAGGGGCTCTATGCGGGACGCGGGCGCGGGTGGCCGGCAGTCTCGCGCCAGCGCTCGTGAGAGGAGGCTGTGTCACTTTTTGCTCCGCGCACCCTTAGATAATAATGTAAAGACATGCTTCAGAAGCGGGGAAAATAATAACGACGTAGTATGATCCAGTACAAGTCTGTTTAATTAATGATCAACAGTACAGACATCAGTAGCTTTTATACACCATTGAGTCAAAACACTAACGAATAGTCACAAAACTAATAGACAACGCAAACGGAAATTATCAGGTATTGAATTAAAATTAAGAAAAAGTTAATGGTAACGCTAGTAATTGTCAATAATTGTGTACAGATATTTGGATTAACCTAAAATGTCGAAAGTTGTTTAAGTATATTTATTTATTTGAACAATGATTGATTCAATAAATAAATATCCGATGGGCGGGAAGACTAATGCTCGGTAGGATTTTATAATAGGAGTTGGTGGTAATCGGATGTTGCATCAATAATTCTAAAATTAATAAATCAATGGCCGAAAGACCGGAAGTGTACTTCCAAGTGTGATTTTAAAATAAACTAAGGTTTTAAAATCCTCCTAGGTAATTTAAAGTAATCATAATACATTTAAATTAACATAAATAATTACGCAACTACGATCAATATATAATAATTATGTATAGCTCGAACTAAGTACATAGCTTCATATATGAGCGGGAAGCGGAAGCTGTAACACTAAGTACTTCGAGTGCAACGAAGTATTTTTAGTGATTTTTGCCGCGCTGGGACGCTTTACGTGATTTTATATGATGTTTTATTTTGATACTAGCTTTCCGCCCGCGGCTTCGCCCGCGTGGAGTTCGGTTATATCGTGCTTTTCAGATTACCTTCGAGAACACCGAATTTTTCCGGGATAAGACAGAAACAATGCCCCTATCATTTAATTCGGATTTCTAACTTTACGGCTACAAAATTTCAATCAATCGGTTCAGTCATTACAGTGTGAAAGCAGAACAAACAAATAAACCAACTCACTTTCCCATTTATAATATTAGTATGATTCGGTTATATCGCGCTGTTTAGATTCCTTCGGGAATATCAAATTTATCCGGGATAAAAAGTACCCCATCTTTTATTCCGGACTTCTAACTTTACGTCTACAAAATTTCAAAGCAATCGGTTTAGTATTCACGGCGTGAAAGCGGAACAAATAAACAAACAAACTCACTTTACCATTTATAATATTAGTATTTTCTAGATTCTGATCAGTATAAACAGTTTTGACTTCTGTGAGTAAGTGTAAATATTAGCCCTTAGTATTTATTGCCGCGCTTGGACGCTTTATGCAATTTTATTTTAGACGTTTTTTTTTTAATTTTCTAAAAAGATTTATTGCATAGTGTAGGGGGTGTCTAGAGGGAAACTTCTTATACGGGTAATTTTTTTTTAAATTATAAATTAGCGCTTGACCGCAGTCCGGCCTGATGATAAAGTGGTACGATCGTTGATGGTAAAGCGCGCTAGTTTATTAAGAGCCTATTCACTCTAGCCTTGAAGACACTCAAATTGTAGTGTGAAGGAAACACCGCCGCTGGTAAATTGTTCCAGTCCCTCGATGTACGCGTATAAAAGAGGAAGCGAAACGCTTTGTCCGGATCGTAGTGGTGTTAACAACATAAGGGTGGAAACTCGCCGTACGACGGGTCGTCCGATGGTGGAACGGAGATGGGGAATAAAATCACGCAATTCCCTCGCTCACTCCTCAAAATGCATCCTATATAACATAGAAAGGCTAGCTACTCTACGCCAGTGCTCTAGGCTTTGGAGACCATCTCGAGTTAAATCAGTGTCACCAATCAGCCTCTTCGCACGCCAGGTTAGGTTAGGTTAGGTTAGGTTGGGGGACACCCCACAGCGCTGACTTCCTCGTAGTGTTCCCCGGGCAACGCCGTGTCTGACCACCGTAACGGAGTGGCAGACGCGATCACGCGATCGAGACTTACGCGATCTGCGAAATTTTATTTTATCTGAGGGCGATTGCGTGCATTGAGGTTTTATTGTGTTTTTATCGTGGGTTTTATTTTATTGTGGGTTTCGTTTTATTCTATTGAGGTTTTATTTTATTATTGTGGTTTTGGTTTTCGCTATGCCGAAACCATTACGAAATGCCTCCGGGCGTTTTGCCCCAAAAGGCCCTTCTCAGGGCCAACCAAAAGGCCCTTCTCAGGGCCAACCCAAAGGCCCTTCTCAGGGCCAACCCGGCGGCTTGTCGGAGTCAGAGGCCAGCCGCGCACCATCTGCGGCAGGCTTCTGTGGAGAGGACGAGTTCTCCGACTCGGACATGGGGTCCGTAGTCGGGGACTCGTCGTCCGTGTGTAGCGTGGCTGCAGACCGCAGCCTGAAGAGGGCCTACTTGAGGCTCGGGTCCGAGGGATCGTCGGACTCGGCCAAGGGTAAGCCCAAACAGAAGAAGTCGAAGGCGAAGACTGCTTCGCCTTCAACTCCTTCTCAGGCCGGCACCCATGATGTGGGTCTGGCAGATGCCCAGCGTCAGCTCGGCTTGGCCAAACGGGCCGAGCTCGAGCTGGAGCTGGAAGAAAAGGTTGCCGCGAAAGAGAGGCAGGCGCGCGCAGCCAAGGCGAGGGCCGGATATGGTTCGGCCCTCGTCACTTTCGACGGCGTCTCTGCGACGGAGCTGGCCCGACTGGCGAAGGAGGACATGGAGGAGATCGTCGAGGTCGCCTCCAGGTCCTCGAACCTAAAGGGGACCTTTCAAAAGGCCCTCAAATGCCGTGCAACTAGCTTGCACGGCATTGTGGCGGAACTGACGCAGCGCACTGCGTCAGAGGAGACGCGGCAGCTGCAGGCGAGGGTGGACCGCCTGCAAGCGGAGGTCAGCCAGCTTCACAAGAAGCTGGCTGAGGCCACAGCCCCGCCAACGAAGGCCCCGACGGCAGCGGTTCCCTCCTCCTCCTCCTCCTCCTCCAACCTTGAGGAATTGTTCCGCAAGGTTGTCATGGAGGAGAGGGCGTTCACCCGTGCCTGCTTCGCAGGCATAGAGGACCGCCTCCTGCCCGAGCCGCGTCTCCGTCCGCCACTAGCGGCGGACAAGACGCCGACAGTGGCTCCCGTTGCCCCGAAGCCCTCAAAGGGCAAGGGCAAGGGAAAGAAATCCCCGGGGGCTCTGCCTCCCCCCGGTACGATTGCGGGCGCCCAGCTGGAGCCAGTTGCCAGTGCGGCACCCTCCCAGGTGCAGGAGAGAGACGCCCTCCTCCCTTCCACCACCCCAGCCAATCAGTCTTGGTCAGAGGTGGTCAGGAAGGGAAAGGGAAAGGGCAAAAAGGCGGTTCAGGCCCCGGCTGCCCCAGCGGCTGCCCCGGCAGGTGCCCCGGCGGCTGCCCCGGCAGCCAAAAAGGCCCCGAAGCTGGTGCCTCCTAAAACCGCGGCGGTCACAGTGACCATTGTGCCCGAGGCCGCGGAGAGGGGGGTAACCTACGAGTCCGTCCTAAGACAGGCTCGTAGCATCGCGGACCCCGCCGAATCGGGGATTGGCGCTTGCCGCCGGACCCAAACCGGAGCCCGACTATTCGAGTTTCCGGGGAAGGACGGCGGCAAAAACGCGGACCACTACGCGAACAAGCTGCGGGAGGTCCTCGCCGATGTGGCGAAGGTGGCCAGGCCGACCAAGACGGCGGCTATGGAGGTGACCGGTCTCGACGACTCGGTCACCAAGGAGGAGGTGGTCGCGGCGATCGCAGTGGCCGGAGGCTGCGAACCCGCAGCGGTGCAGGCTCGGGACATTAGGCCCGGCCGCGGTGGACTGGGCACTATGCGGCTGGTGTGCCCAGTCGCCGCAGCGTTGGCCGCCCAGGCTAAAGGCCAGGGGCGGCTATTTGTTGGCTTCAGCCGGGCCGTGATCCGGGTACTTGAGGCAGCGCCAATGCGCTGCTTCAAGTGCTTCGGTATCGGCCACACCCGAGCAATGTGTCCGTCCACTGTGGATAGGGCGGACACATGCTTCCGCTGCGGGAAGGAGGGGCATATGGCGGCCACGTGCGAGGCTGCCAAGCCGCACTGCGCGGCGTGCGCCTCCAGTGGTCGCCCCGCCGACCACGTTATGGGAGGGACGTCATGCCGACCCCCGTCCAAGAAGGGCAAGCCGCAGGCGGCTATAAGCCGTCCTGCCGCTGCTGCCACACCCGCTGATATCCCATCAGCGGCGGTGGCCGAGGGTGATGCGATGGTCGAGTAATGGGTACCGACCATCGCATCTTGCAGGCAAACACCAACCACTGCCGGGCTGCCCAGGACTTACTGGTGCAGTCAATGGCCGCGTGGTTGGTGGATGTGGCAGTGGTGGCCGAGCCGTACTTCACTCCCAGCAATTGGCTGGGAGACAGTGACGGCTCGGTGGCAATCGCGGTGCGGTCTTCCACAGACTCCCCTCCCCTCTTGCTCTTAGAGAGGGGACCGGGATACGTGGCCGCCGCGTGGGGAGAGCTGGCCCTTGTGGGGGTCTATTTCTCCCCAAACCGCCCTCTCCAGGACTTCGAGGATTTCCTCGGGGTCCTGACGGCGGTCATAGGCAGGGCGGCACCGCGTCAGGTCTCCGTCTTGGGAGACCTGAATGCCAAATCGGTGGTCTGGGGAAACCCGGCCACCGATGCTCGCGGACGGGCAGTCGAGTTGTGGGCGGCCACGTCTGGCCTCTCTCTCTTGAACAGGGGGAGCGTCCAGACGTGCGTGCGGCGGCAGGGTGGGTCCATAGTGGACCTCACCTTCGCCACGCCCGCACTGGCCGCCCGCATTCAGAACTGGAGGGTGGAACTGGGGGAGACGCTCTCGGATCACCGCTACGTGCGATTCGAGATCTCCCCCCAGAATCCACGGGGGCGCCGCAGCACCCCCTCATCGTCGGGCCGATCCCCGTTTCCAAGGTTGGCTCTGACCCACCTGGATCGGGAGGCGGCAAGGGAGGCCGCGTTCGTCCAGGACTGGCTTTGGCCAGGTCCCGGCGTGGACGTCCTGGACGTGGACGCGGCGGCGGCCCGATTGAGGGGGTCATTGACCGAGGTGTGCAACGCCAGCATGCCTCGGTCGAGACGTCCGCCTCCCCGACGCGCCGTTTATTGGTGGTCGGAGGAGTTGGCGGAGCTGCGGGCCACCTGCGTGGCGGCACGGCGGGCCTACCCCCGATCGCGTCGGCGGCGCCGACGAGATCTGGCCGACGAGGACCGCCTCTACGCCAAATACGTGGAGGCGAGGGCGGCCTTCAAATCGGCCATCGGCGCCGCTAAGGACGCGGCGAGGGCCGAGCTGTTGGAGGGTCTCGACAACGACCCATCCGGGAGGCCATATAAGGCGGCGCGTAACAAACTGCGCCGCATTGGTCCCCCGGTTGCCGAGACCCTCGAACCAGCGCTCCTGGATGGGGTGGTGCGGTCCCTGTTTCCGCGCAGGGATCCGCACTTCACTCCACCAGTGATGGACACCCCACGAGGGAGGGCTCAACCGGAGGAGGAAGCTCCTCCTCCTCCGGTCTCAGAGGAGGAATTTGGCGCGGCGACTCTTCGTCTCCGCGCCAAAAAGACGGCTCCCGGCCCGGACGGCATTCCCGCTCGGGTGGTGGCCATCGCGGCCACCGAAATGGAGGGACCTTTCGCGGCGCCTTTCGGGGCGGGTTTCGGGACCTCTTCAGCGCGTGCTTCGCGTCGGGGAGGTTCCCGAAACCTTGGCGGGAAGGCCAATTGTGCCTCCTTCGGAAGGAGGGACGGCCGGCGGACTCCCCCGCGGCATACCGGCCCATCGTCTTGCTTGACGAGGCCGGAAAGATGTTCGAGGGGATTATCGCCGGCCGTCTCAAGCGGCATCTGCGGAGCGTGCGACCGGACCTGTCGGACGCCCAGTTCGGATTTCGAGCTGGTCGTTCGACAGTGGACGCCCTGGCCCGTCTAAAGGGCCAGGTGACAGAGGCGGTGGGAGTGGGGGATGGAGTGTTGGCCGTGTCATTTGACATTGCCAACGCCTTCAATTCCACCCCCCACTCCACCATCCTGGAAGCGCTCCGGTTCCACGGAGTGCCCCTGTACTTGCGGGGCCTCCTGGCCAGCTACTTGGAGGACCGTGCTGTCCTCCTCGTGGACGGGGCTGGCCAGCTCCGGCGATACGATGTCGGAGCCGGCGTTCCACAGGGGTCCGTTCTAGGGCCTCTTCTGTGGAACGTCGGTTACGACTGGCTCCTGCGGGGAACCCTCCTTCGAGGTACGAGTGTCATCTGCTACGCGGATGACACTCTCCTCACTTCCCGCGGGAGCACCTTTCGGGAGGCAGCCAGTTTGGCATCGGCGGGCGGATCTTTAGTGGCCGGAAGGATCCGCCGCCTGGGCTTGAGGGTGGCGCTGCACAAAACGGAGGCCGTGTTCTTCCACGGCCCCCGGCAGCGCCCCCCACATGACGCCCACATTTTTGTGGAGGGCGTCAGGGTCGGGGTCGAGGCCCAGATGAAGTATCTTGGCCTCACGTTGGACAGCAGGTGGCGCTTCGGCCCGCACTTTAGCGGGCTGTCGACGCGCCTGCTGAAAGCTGCGGACGCCCTCTCATGGCTCATGCCGAACATGGGAGGGCCAAGCATGCGGTGCCGGCGTCTATACGCCGGCATACTGCGGAGTATGGCCCTTTATGGGGCCCCCATTTGGGCGGGCTCCCTCCATAGGAGGGAGAATGCCACCGCTCTTCGGGCGCCCCAAAGGGCCATCGCCCAGCGGGCAGCGCGGGCCTACCGCACGGTAGGCTTCGCTTCGGCATGCGCTCTGGCGGGCACCCCGCCTTGGGAGCTCGAGGCGTGGGTGCTCGCCAGAATGTACGAGTGGACGGCGGGGCGCAGGGCGCTGGGCGAGCGTCCGGCCCCCGAATTGAGGGAGGCCGTCCGGCGGGAGGCGAGGGTCGCTCTTGTCCGGGAGTGGACGCGGGACCTCGCCTCCGCCGTCTTCGGCCGCCGTACCCTTGACGCCATCATGCCGGTCCTGGAGGACTGGCTCGACAGGCGTCACGGGTTCCTCTCCTTCCGTCTGGTGCAGGTACTCTCCGGTCACGGCTGCTTCGGCAGGTACCTGCACCGGATAGGACGAGAGGAGACACCGTCGTGCCACGGTTGTGGCGCGGCGGAGAACACGGCGGAACACACCCTCGCGGTGTGCCCGTCGTGGGCCGTGCCGCGCCGCGGTCTTGTCACGGCGGTTGGTGGGAACCTCTCGCTGCCCGCCATCGTCAGAGCGATGGTGGGGAGCGAGGAGGCTTGGGTGGCGATGGCCTCCTTCTGCGAGGTCGTAATGTCGCAGAAGGAGGCAGCGGAGCGCGAGCGGGAGGAGGATCGGCGTAGGGGGAGGAGAAGGCGGGATTTCTCCCGCTTTCTCCCTCCCTGAGGTGAGCGGCGGGCGTGAGGCCGACGCCCGCCTTACATCGCTCACCACGTGGGAGCCACGGCCCCTCCCTGGGAGGGGCAATTGAGGGCCCGCCTTCCTAGGCGGATTTCGCCGGCGGGGGAGAGGTAGCTCAGGCTGCGCTAGTTTCCCACTCCCCCGCCACTATGGCGATGCTGGAGTGCCGCTGTGGGTTTAGTGGGTATTCCCAGCTTCGGCTGGGCGAGTACCACACACGCCCTTCGGGGTACGGTGCGTAAAGGCATTCCCTGGCGTAAACAAAAAAAAAAAAAAAAAAAAGGTTAGGTTAGGTTAGGTTGGGGGTTCCACGGAGTGCCCCTGTACTTGAGGGGCCTTCTGGCCAGCTACTTGGAGGACCGTGCTGTCCTCCTCGTAGACGGGGCTGGCCAGCTCCGGCGATACGATGTCGGGGCCGGCGTTCCACAGGGGTCCGTTCTAGGGCCTCTTCTGTGGAACGTCGGTTACGACTGGCTCCTGCGGGGAACCCTCCTTCGAGGTACGAGTGTCATCTGCTACGCAGATGACACTCTCCTCACTTCCCGCGGGAGCACCTTCCGGGAGGCAGCCAGTTTGGCGTCGGCGGGCGGATCCTTAGTGGCCGGAAGGATCCGCCGCCTGGGCTTGAGGGTGGCGCTGCACAAAACGGAGGCCGTGTTCTTCCACGGCCCCCGGCAGCGCCCCCCACATGACGCCCACATTTTTGTGGAGGGCGTCAGGGTCGGGGTCGAGGCCCAGATGAAGTATCTGGGCCTCACGTTTGACAGCAGGTGGCGCTTCGGCCCGCACTTTAGCGGGCTGTCGACGCGCCTGCTGAAAGCTGCGGACGCCCTCTCATGGCTCATGCCGAACATGGGAGGGCCAAGCATGCGGTGCCGGCGTCTGTACGCCGGCATTCTGCGGAGTATGGCCCTTTATGGGGCCCCCATTTGGGCGGACTCCCTCCACAGGAGGGAGAATGCCACCGCTCTTCGGGCGCCCCAAAGGGCCATCGCCCAGCGGGCAGCGCGGGCCTACCGCACAGTAGGCTTCGCTTCGGCATGCGCTCTGGCGGGCACCCCGCCTTGGGAGCTCGAGGCGTGGGTGCTCGCCAGAGTGTACGAGTGGACGGCGGGGCGCAGGGCGCTGGGCGAGCGTCCGGCCTTCGAATTGAGGGAGGCCGTCCGGCGGGAGGCGAGAGTCGCTCTTGTCCAGGAGTGGACGCGGGACCTCGCCTCCGCCGTCTTCGGCCGCCGTACCCTTGACGCCATCGCGCCGGTCCTGGAGGACTGGCTCGACAGGCGTCACGGGTTCCTCTCCTTCCGTCTGGTGCAGGTACTCTCCGGTCACGGCTGCTTCGGCAGGTACCTGCACCGGACAGGACGAGAGGAGACACCGTCGTGCCATGGTTGTGGCGCGGCGGAGGACACGGCGGAACACACCCTCGCGGTGTGCCCGTCGTGGGCCGTGCCGCGCCGCGGTCTTGTCACGGCGGTTGGCGGGGATCTCTCGCTGCCCGCCATCGTCAGAGCGATGGTGGGGAGCGAGGAGGCTTGGGTGGCGATGGCCTTCTTCTGCGAGGTCGTGATGTCGCAGAAGGAGGCAGCGGAGCGCGAGCGGGAGGAGGATCCCCTCGCTCCGGCGCTCCGCAGGCGGCGTAGGGGGAGGAGAAGGCGGGATTTCGCCCGCTTTCTCCCTCCCTGAGGTGAGCGGCGGGCGTGAGGCCGACGCCTGCCTTACATCGCTCACCACGTGGGAGCCACGGCCCCTCCCTAGGAGGGGCAATTGAGGGCCCGCCTTACTAGGCGGGTTTCGCCGGCGGGGGAGAGGTAGCTGAGGCTGCGCTAGTTTCCCACTCCCCTGCCACTATGGCGATGCCGGAGTGCCGCTGTGGGTTTAGTGGGTATTCCCGGCTTCGGCTGGGCGAGTCCCACACACGCCCTTCGGGGTAAGGTGCGTAAATGCATTCCCACAGCGTTATCAAAAAAAAAAAAAAAAAAGGTTAGGTTGGGGGACTCCCCACAGCGCAGACTTCCACGTAGTGTTCCCCGGGCAACGCCGTGTCTGAACACCGTAACGGAGTGGCAGACCGGTGGCTAACGTGCGCTGTGACTTACGCGATCTGCGAAATTTTATTCTACTTTGAGGGCGATTGCGTATTTAGTGGTTTTATTCTGGATTTTATTGAGGTTTTATTTTTATTGAGGGTTTTTATTGCAGTGTGGTTTTATTTAATTTTTATTGAGGTTTTTGTTTTTATTGTGGATTTGGTTTTTGGTCGCCATGCCGAAACCATTACGGAACGCTTCTGGGCGTTTCGTCCCAAAAGGCCCTTCTCAGGGCCAACCAAACGGCCCTTCTCAGGGCCAACCAAAAGGCCCTTCTCAGGGCCAGTTCGATGATGTGTCGGCATCAGAGGTCAGCCGCGCACCGTCTGTGGCGAGCCTCTGTATGAGCGTGGCGGACGAGTTTTCTGACTCGGAAATCGAGTCGTCGTCCGCGTGTGGGGTGGCTGGAGATCGCAGCCTGAAGAGGGCCTACCTGAGGCTCGGGTCCGAGGTTTCTTCGGACTCTGCCAAGGGTAAGCCAAAACAGAAGAAGCCGAAGGCGAAGACTGCTTCGCCTTCGACTTCTTCCCAGGCCGGCACCCACGATGTGGGTCTGGCGGACGCCCAGCGTCAGCTCGGCTTGGCCAGACGGGCCGAGCTCGAGCAGGATTTAGAGGAGAGGGTTGCCGCCAAGGAGAAAAAGGCGCGCGCAGCCAAGTCGAGGGCTGGATATGCTTCGGCCCTCCTCAGTTTTGAGGGATTGTCCGTAGCAGAGCTGGCCCGACTGGCAGAGGAGGACAAGGAGGAGATCGCCGAGGTCGCCTCCAAGTCCTCAAACCTGAAGGGCACGATTCAAAAGGCCCTGAAATGCCGAGCTACTAGCTTGCTCGGCATTGTGAAGGAGCTGACGCAGCGTACTGCGTCAGAGGAGACACGGCAGCTACAGGCGAGGGTGGATCGCCTGCAAGCGGAGGTCAGCCAGCTTCACAAGAAGCTGGCTGAGGCCACGGCCCCGGCCCCTATTTCCCCGTCGGTGGCGGTTCCCGCCCCCTCCTCCTCCAACCTTGAGGAAGTAATCCGCAAGGTTGTCATGGAGGAGAGGGCGTTCACCAGAGCCTGCCTAGCAGGCATTGAAGACCGCCTTTTGCCCGAGCCGCATCTCCGTCCGCCACTAGCGGCGGACAAGACGCCGACAGTGGCTCCCCTCACCCCTAAGCCCTCAAAGGGCAAGGGCAAGGGGAAGAAATCCCCGGGGGCTCTGCCTCCCCCGGGTACGAATGTGGGCGCCGAACCGGGGCCGGTCGCCATCGCAGGACCTGCCCCCCAAGTTCAAGAGACTGATGCCCTCCTCCCCTCCACCACCCCGTCCAACCAGCCGTGGTCGGAGGTGGTGAAGAAGGGCAGGAAGAAGGCAAACAAGGCCCCGGCTGCACCGGCGGCTGCCACGGCAGCTGCCCCGGCGGCCGCCCCGGCAGCCAAGAAGGCCCCAGTCGGCGGAAGGAAGCTGGTTCCTCCCAAATCCGCAGCGGTAACGGTGACGATCGTCCCCGAGGCCGCCGAGAGGGGCGTCACCTACGAGTCCGTCCTGAGACGGGCTCGTGCCGTCGCGGACCCCGCCGAGTTGGGGCTCGGTAACTGCCGTCGGACCCAAACCGGAGCTCGACTCTTCGAGTTTCCGGGGAAGGACGGCGGCAAAAATGCCGACCTGTTCGCCGGCAAGTTGCGAGAGGTCCTCGCCGACGTGGCGAAGATAGCTAGGCCAACTAAGACGGCGGCTATGGAGGTGACCGGTCTAGATGACTCGGTCACCAAGGAGGAGGTGGTCGCGGCGATCGCAGTGGCTGGAGGCTGCGAACCCGCAGCGGTGCTGGCTCGGGAAATAAGTCCCGGCCGCGGTGGGCTGGGCACTATCCGGCTGGTGTGCCCAGTCGCCGCAGCGTTGGCCGCCCAGGCTAAAGGCCAGGGGCGGCTATTTGTGGGCTTCAGCCGGGCCGTGATCGAGTGCTTGAGGCAGCGCCGATGCGCTGCTTTAAGTGCTTCGGCATCGGCCACACCCGAGCCATGTGTCCGTCCACTGCGGAAATGGCGGACACATGCTTCCGCTGCGGGAAGGAGGGGCATATGGCGGCCACGTGCGAGGCCGCCAAGCCGCACTGCGCGGCGTGTGCCTCCAGTGGTCGCCCCGCCGACCACATTATGGGGGGGACGTCATGCCGACCGCCGTCCAAGAGGGGCAAGCCGCAGGCGGCTATAAGCCGTCCTGCCGCTGCTGCCACCACCCCCGCTGATATCCCACCAGCGGCGGTGGCCGAGGGTGATGCGATGGTCGAGTAATGGGTACCGACCATCGCATCTTGCAGGCAAACACCAACCACTACCGGGCTGCCCAGGACTTACTGGTGCAGTCAATGGCCGAGTGGTTGGTGGATGTGGCAGTGGTGGCCGAGCCTTACTTCACTCCCAGCAATTGGCTGGGAGACAGTGACGGCTCGGTGGCAATCGCGGTGCGGTCTTCCACAGACTCCCCTCCCCTCTCGCTCTTAGAGAGGGGACCGGGATACGTGGCCGCCGCGTGGGGAGAGCTGGCCCTTGTGGGGGTCTATTTCTCCCCAAACCGCCCTCTCCAGGACTTCGAGGATTTCCTCGGGGTCCTGACGGCGGTCATCGGGAGGACGGCGCCACGTCAGGTCTCCGTTTTGGGAGGCCTGAATGCCAAGTCGGTGGTCTGGGGAAACCCGGCCACCGACAACCGCGGACGGGCGGTCGAGTTGTGGGCGGCCACGTCTGGCCTCTCTCTCTTGAACAGGGGGAGTGTCCAGACGTGCGTGCGGCGGCAGGGTGGGTCCATAGTGGACCTCACCTTCGCCACGCCCGCACTGGCCGCCCGCATTCAGAACTGGAGGGTGGAACTGGGGGAGACGATCTCGGATCACCGCTACGTGCGATTCGAGATCTCCCCCCAGAATCCACGGGGGCGCCGCAGCACCCCTTCATCGTCGGGCCGATCCCCGTTTCCAAGGTGGGCTCTGACCCACCTGGATCGGGAGGCGGCAAGGGAGGCCGCGTTCGTCCAGGATTGGCTTTGGCCAGGTCTCAACCGGAGGAGGAAGCTCCTCCTCCTCCGGTCTCAGAGGAGGAATTTGGCGCGGCGACTCTTCGTCTCCGCGCCAAAAAGACGGCTCCCGGCCCGGACGGCATTCCCGCTAGGGTGGTGGCCATCGCGGCCACCGAAATGGAGGGAAGGTTTCGGGACCTCTTCAGCGCGTGCTTCGCGTCGGGGAGGTTCCCGAAACCTTGGCGGGAAGGCCAATTGTGCCTCCTTCGGAAGGAGGGACAGCCGGTGGACTCCCCCTCGGCATACCGGCCCATCGTCTTGCTTGACGAGGCCGGAAAGATGTTCGAGGGGATTATCGCCGGCCGTCTCAAGCGGCATCTGCTGAGCGTGGGACCGGACCTGTCGGACGCCCAGTTCGGATTTCGAGCTGGTCGTTCGACAGTGGACGCCCTGGCCCGTCTAAAGGGCCAGGTGACAGAGGCGGTGGGAGTGGGGGATGGAGTGCTGGCCGTGTCATTCGACATTGCCAACGCCTTCAATTCCGTCCCCCACTCCACCATCCTGGAAGCGCTCCGGTTCCACGGAGTGCCCCTGTACTTGCGGGGCCTCCTGGCCAGCTACTTGGAGGACCGTGCTGTCCTCCTCGTAGACGGGGCTGGCCAGCTCCGGCGATACGCTGTCGGAGCCGGCGTTCCACAGGGGTCCGTTCTAGGGCCTCTTCTGTGGAACGTCGGTTACGACTGGCTCCTGCGGGGAACCCTCCTTCGAGGTACGAGTGTCATCTGCTACGCGGATGACACTCTCCTCACTTCCCGCGGGAGCACCTTCCGGGAGGCAGCCAGTTTGGCATCGGCGGGCGGATCCTTAGTGGCCGGAAGGATCCGCCGCCTGGGCTTGAGGGTGGCGCTGCACAAAACGGAGGCCGTGTTCTTCCACGGTCCCCGGCAGCGCCCGGACATGACGCCCACATTTTTGTTGAGGGCGTCAGGGTCGGGGTCGAGGCCCAGATGAAGTATCTGGGCCTCACGTTGGACAGCAGGTGGCGCTTCGGCCCGCATTTTAGCGGGCTGTCAACGCGCCTGCTGAAAGTTGCGGACGCCCTCTCATGGCTCATGCCGAACATGGGAGGGCCAAGCATGCGGTGCCGGCGTCTATACGCCGGCATTCTGCGGAGTATGGCCCTTTATGGGGCCCCCATTTGGGCGGACTCCCTCCATAGGAGGGAGAATGCCACCGCTCTTCGGGCGCCCCAAAGGGCCATCGCCCAGCGGGCAGCGCGGGCCTACCGCACAGTAGGCTTCGCTTCGGCATGCGCTCTGGCGGGCACCCCGCCTTGGGAGCTCGAGGCGTGGGTGCTCGCCAGAGTGTACGAGTGGACGGCGGGGCGCAGGGCGTTGGGCGAGCGTCCGGCCCCAGAGGTGAGGGAGGCCGTCCGGCGGAAGGCGAGGGTCGCTCTTGTCCAGCAGTGGACGCAGGACCTCGCCTCCGCCGTCTTCGGCCGCCGTACCCTCGACGCCATCGGGCCGGTCCTGGAGGACTGGCTCGACAGGCGTCACGGGTTCCTCTCCTTCCGTCTGGTGCAGGTGCTCTCCGGTCACGGCTGCTTCGGCAGGTACCTGCACCGGATAGGACGAGAGGAGACACCGTCGTGCCACGGTTGTGGCGCGGCGGAGGACACGGCGGAACACACCCTCGTGGTGTGCCCGTCGTGGGCCGTGCCGCGCCGCGGTCTTGTCACGGCGGTTGGTGGGAACCTCTCGCTGCCCGCCATCGTCAGAGCGATGGTGGGGAGCGAGGAGGCTTGGGTGGCGATGGCCTCCTTCTGCGAGGTCGTGATGTCGCAGAAGGGGGCAGCGGGGCGCGAGCGGGAGGAGGATCCCCTCGCTCCGGCGCTCCGCAGGCGGCGTAGGGGGAGGAGAAGGCGGGATTTCGCCCGCTTTCTCCCTCCCTGAGGTGAGCGGCGGGCGTGAGGCCGACGCCCGCCTTACATCGCTCACTATGCGGGAGCCACGGCCCCGGGCTCGCCTTCCTAGGCGGGTTTCGCCGGCGGGGGAGAGGTAGCTCAGGCTGCGCTAGTTTCCCACTCCCCCGCCACTATGGCGATGCCGGAGTGCCGCTGTGGGTTTAGTGGGTATTCCCAGCTTCGGCTGGGCGAGTCCCACACACGCCCTTCGGGGTAAGGGGCGTAAATGCATTCCCACAGCGTAAACAAAAAAAAAAAAAAAAAAAAAAAAAAAAAAAAAAAAAAAAAAAAAAAAAAAAAAAAAAAAAAAAAAAGGTTAGGTTAGTAGCTGCCCGCCATCGTCAGAGCGATGGTGGGGAGCGAGGAGGCTTGGGTGGCGATGGCCTCCTTCTGCGAGGTCGTGATGTCGCAGAAGGAGGCCGCGGAGCGCGAGCGGGAGGAGGATCCCCTCGCTCCGGCGCTCCGCAGGCAGCGTAGGGGGAGGAGAAGGCGGGATTTCGCCCGCTTTCTCCCTCCCTGAGGTGAGCGGCGGGCGTGAGGCCGACGCCCGCCTTACATCGCTCACCATGCGGGAGCCACGGCCCCTCCCTAGGAGGGGCAATTGAGGGCCCGCCTTATTAGGCGGGTTTCGCCGGCGGGGGAGAGGTAGCTCAGGCTGCGCTAGTTTCCCACCCCCCCGCCACTATGGCGATGCCGGAGTGCCGCTGTGGGTTTAGTGGGTATTCCCAGCTACGGCTGGGCGAGTCCCACACACGCCCTTCGGGGTAAGGTGCGTAAATGCATTCCCACAGCGTAAACAAAAAAAAAAAAAAGGTTAGGTTAGGTTTCCGTGCGCAGTTTCTGGCCTGCCATCGGACGCGTCCCCAGGTGGCGGATAGGGGAACGGCCCCCAGATATGGGGGTTACCGGTTTACCGGCGCGGACCAAAACCAGATGCGGGGACCGCTTCGGCGGTCACACATGCGGCGGGTCGGCCACCACTCGAGGTGGCTGACGTGACCCGAACTCCGGGTCACCGTCGGGCAACCCGGTCTCCTCATTGAGAGGAGCTGGGGGCCCCGTTTGCCTCCGGGCAAACGAGTGGGGCTAAGAGGAAGGACACCTCGCTAAAAAACCCTTGGCTGCTGCGTCTTCTCGCACAAAAGACGTACCCAGCCCGGCCCCTCCTTGTGGAGTGGAGGGACCACTGTGGGCCCGCCCTAGGCGGGAATCGCCGGCGGGGGATTGGTAGTTAGGCTGTGCCATTTTCCCATGACCCCGCCACTCAGGCGATGTCGTTGTGCCGCTGTGGGTTTAGTGGGTATTCCCGGCTTCGGCTGGGCGAGTCCCACACACGCCCTCCGGGGTATGGTGCGTAAATGCATTACCACAGCGATAAGGTTAGATTTCCGTGTGCAGTTTTTCTGTTACTTAACTATCGGACGCGTCCCCAGGTGGCGGATAGGGGAACGACCCCCAGATATGGGGGTTACCGGTTTACCGGCGCGGACCAAAACCAGATGCGGGGACCGCTTCGGCGGTCACACGTGCGGCGGGTCGGCCACCACTCGAGGTGGCTGACGTGACCCGAACTCCGGGTCACCGTCAGGCAACCCGGTCTCCTCATTGAGAGGAGCTGGGGGCCCCGTTTGCCTCCGGGCAAACGAGTGGGGCTAAGAGGAAGGACACCTCGCTAAAAAACCCTTGGCTGCTGCGTCTTCTCGCATAAAAAGACGTACCCAGCCCGGCCCCTCCCTGTGGAGTGGAGGGACCACTGTGGGCCCGCCCTAGGCGGGAATCGCCGGCGGGGGATTGGTAGTTAGGCTGTGCCATTTTCCCATGACCCCGCCACTCAGGCGATGTCGTTGTGCCGCTGTGGGTTTAGTGGGTATTCCCGGCTTCGGCTGGGCGAGTCCCACACACGCCCTTCGGGGTATGGTGCGTAAATGCATTACCACAGCGTCAAAAAAAAAAAAAAAACAAAAAAGGTTAGGTTAGGTTTCCGTGTGCAGTTTCTGGCCTGCCATCGGACGCGTCCCCAGGTGGCGGATAGGGGAACGGCCCCCAGATATGGGGGTTACCGGTTTACCGGCGCGGACCAAAACCAGATGCGGGGACCGTTTCGGCGGTCACACGTGCGGCGGGTCGGCCACCACCCGAGGTGGCTGACGTGACCCGAACTCCGGGTCACCGTCGGGCAACCCGGTCTCCTCATTGAGAGGAGCTGGGGGCCCCGTTTGCTTCCGGGCAAACGAGTGGGGCTAAGAGGAAGGACACCTCGCTAAAAACCCTTGGCTGCTGCGTCTTCTCGCACAAAAAGACGTACCCAGCCCGGCCCCTCCCTGTGGAGTGGAGGGACCACTGTGGGCCCGCCCTAGGTGGGAATCGCCGGCGGGGGATTGGTAGTTAGGCTGTGCCATTTTCCCATGACCCCGCCACTCAGGCGATGTCGTTGTGCCGCTGTGGGTTTAGTGGGTATTCCCGGCTTCGGCTGGGCGAGTCCCACACACGCCCTTCAGGGTATGGTGCGTAAATGCATTACCACAGCGTCAAAAAAAAAAAAAAAAAAAAAGGTTAGTGTATGATCTTTTGCTAGATCACACACTACTTTTAGATGATGTGGGCAGAATACAATAAAAGATGATAAATTTATATAAACTACTGTATTGTTCCAAAGTTATAGGTAAATGAGCTAATGGACTGATGTGTGTGAAATGAGTGACGTGGCCTTTGCTGGCCGTAATGAGAACGCGACGACCGCTTGATGGCTCAACGCGAACTGATGATTATTATAAAGTAAAATGAATGCGAGGCGTAAATGCTGACGATGCTATGCTGATGTACGGTTGCACCTTACATGCTCCCGAGCGGGAAGATGAATATCAGATGAACATGAAAAGATGAGTGACAAGATGATGCCAATTGGTCCTTATGCTAGATGATTAACAAGGTGATGCCAATCGGTCCTTATTCTATGTTTAGAGTCTCTATTTGAATTCTGTTTTCCTAGACATAGGCACTGTACACTTGTCCACTTTATGCACTTTAGGAATTTCACTGTAATCGGATACACAGGGAATCTCACACCGATTATGCGCACTGACACTATATTGAACCGCAGACGACGTATAAGAGGCCCCAGCCTCTGCTCGTACTGGAGACTCGTGTTGCGGGGTTGGTAGACTCGCCAATGTGGCCCTTGCCACCTCCAGAGATGCGACTCGCCTGTTACGCAGCCGACGTACCATAATGACTACAGCAACCACCAACACAACTCCGATCACTATGTATAATGCTGTATAGTGATGGATATCATGATAAGAAAGATCATGTGGCAAATTCTCACTTGCTTTGAGAATATGGAGTTGTTTTTTGATGTCCTCAAGCTCGTGGTTGCTCGAAAGAAGCGAATGGTTTTGTATCAGTGGAGTGGGGATGCCTACGTCTATGATATGATTGATGGGTTCTATCTCAGGCAGCTTATAGGAAGGTTTTACATTTAAAGTGCTGAGACCTTCATTGTGTGAGTAAACCGTAAAACTTTCGGTTTTTATAAGGCAATCGTGTGCAACTCCCAATATACCTGCTTTTACTAACTGCCCCGGCGAAACCTGATCGTCACATAGAATTCTTATTTGGCAGTGGCTGCAGCAGAAAAATGCATAGTTATTTCCTTTATGAAGTGTTGTCCATTGATTCGAACAACTCGTAATGCTGATCTGGCAGTTGCTGGTATCAGGTTCGACTTGGCATAATTTTTCATCATTCTTGAGATGATAAATCGGCTTCTCTATATGACATAGATATGTATTGTCATCGTCACGTAAACATGTCTGAACATCGTATATAGACATCGGTAAATACGAGTCCTTCTTCAAATTTATTGCAACATACTCAGCAATCGGAGTTACAATAGCCATGCTTGAGTTACCTACAGTTTGAGGTATTGGAATGATTTTCATGATCGAAAATAAATTCCTGGATACCAAAGGCAATTTTAATTCAAAAATTAAATATTTTTCGGTCATTCTTGCCTTAACTGATAACAAATGATAAATATTTCTGAAGTTATCTTGTAGGTTATTAAGTGGTAATGAAAGATCCTTTCCAACTGTTGAAATTGCGCCACAGCTTTGTTTTTAGATAATCCTAACTGTATCTGAAAGTTTTCTTGAAATGGTAATCTTACTTCATACATGCCATTTTCACGTCTTGTTGTTGTTTTCTTGTAATACTCCATGCATTGTACATCATCTGCGGATAAATTAGGTGATTCTGTAATGTCTTCCATCTCCCAAAATCGTTGTACTTCGTCCACCTGACTCAGGACTACGTTACAATGAAAAGTCTGTAAATTACCGCACAAGATCCATCCCAGTCGTGTCTGTTGCGCAACCGGTAATGATTGATCAGCCCTGATAATGCCTTCTAAAATGATATTTGCATAAACATCGGCTCCCAATAAAATGTCAATGGGACGACTGACATTGTATTCCGGATCGGCTAACTGTATGCCGGCCAGGTGTGCCCATGTTTGTTTAACAAATGTGCGTCTTGGTAATTGATTAATCAGCGTGTCCATGATTACCACGTCTGTTTGAAATATAAAGTTATCAAAATGCGAACAAAATGTTATGCTCGTTACGCCCTTGCTACTGCTCTCCTTCTCTCCAATGCCGGAGATGACGGCTCTGCAATACTTTCTTGATAAAGCTAGCTGTTGTGCCGCTCTGGCTGAGATAAGGGAGGCTTGAGAGCCTTGATCTATTAGCGCACGCAATTTATGATATGATCCGTCACTTGCTTGGACTTTGATCATCGCGGTGGCCAATAAGGTTTCCATCACGTTGTTGCCTTGTTGCAAAACGTGATTTTCTTGCGATTCTTGTTTTTGTGTCCTGGTTGCAAAAACTGCAGGTGTTTTGTTGTCTGTAATTGGATTACATGAAGACTTATTGTGAAACGCTTCGTGTAAAAGTGTGTTATGTTTGCCACGACATTCACGGCAGCGTTTTTCTGATATGCATTCTTTATCCCCATGCGAATAAAGACAGTTTTTGCACAAATGCAATCGTGTAACTGTTTGTCGCTTTGCATTTGGTGTCATATTTAAAAACTTACTGCAATAAAATATTCCGTGGGACTCTTTACATAACGGGCATATTTGCTCGATATAATTTCCCGAAGTCTTACTTGCTGAATTTTTGTTCGTGAAATTTGACGCTGATGATTTTTGTTGCTTGTTTGATGGTGGTTTGGAATTTTCCGTTTTCTTGCGTGAAGATTCCAATGCAGTGAATCTGCTCTCTAAGAAGCTTAAAAACTCCATTAATTTTGGTAGATCTCTCGGCATGTTCCGAGTTTCCAAATAATGGTCATGAGTAACCGCATCTAATTTTAGTAATAAAATGCGCACGATGAATGGATCCCAGCTGTCTACCTCAATGCCTAGGTTCCTTATCGAGTTTAAACACTCTATTGTTGTATCATGCATATTCTTGATCTGATGGACGTTTGCTTGTTGAACTTCTGGAAGATTTAGTATGAGGTCTAAGTGTGATTTAAAAATTAACCACGTGTTGTTGTACCTGTTATTCAATATTTCCCAGCACACCGTGTAATTATCGGAACAGATTTGTAGATGCTGTATCAAACGCTCAGCTTCTCCCCTTACTTTGCTTTTAAGAAACTGCATCTTATGAGCATTTGATAAAGAGATATTACTATGGATAGCTTCAACAAATAAATCCTTAAAAGACACCCAATTTTTATAATTGCCACTAAAGTAAGGGATGTCAATTTTTGGTGTCCAGTTTTCCTTGTGAACTACGGACCCTAGTTTCTTGTTAATTGCATTGTTCAATTTATTGTAAATAGTTTCATGCCTAGTATAAGACGCCTCATATTCCTGATTCGTACCTTCCAATTCGCTGTCCAATTCCCAATGTATGGAATCTATGATAGACCATCGAGTTTGTAGAGTACGTAAGGCTTCTTTCAACTCCCACTTTTCGGACATAATATCCAAATTGATCCCTGCAACAGTGCGCTGCAGGGCTCTGAAACTGCTTGCTTGCTTCTTTAATAGGTCATCAATTTTGCTAGATGTACCTCTGGAGCATACTTCAACGGGCGGCGATTGGCGTCCTGCAAGATCTTCTTGCTTCGACCATGCAGGGCCTTGTGCTTCCTGAGTGGATTCTCCTTGCTGAGAATCCTTCATCTTTGTCAACAAAACTTGAAATTGCTGATTAATGAGGGCCTTGGTCGAAATATATATCTCCTCTGTTCGTTCGTATTTACGGCTACTAAAATACGAATGAGACTTGCTTTCCTCCGTAAGAAGGCGGTCGTGATTGTATTGATAATCCGACCAATATTGATTTAAGGTATCTAACCTTCGTTTGAAATAGTCAGCAGTTTTCCGATCTGCTGGATCCTTTTTGATATTAGTTGCTAACTTTTGGATGGCTATGTAAAGCTCATCCTGATTTGCATGTAGGGCCTCCATGGTGAGAACCGGTTGAAGTAAGAAATAATTGGAAAGATCTTACTTGAATGTCCTTGATGACTGCTTACTGCTTCTTGATGATTGCTTGAGACACCTGCTAGTCTCACCTCCTGACGGCACAACAAACCTTGAGACACCTGTTAGTCCCAAACTCTAATATGCCTTCACTGATAGTTTACGGATCCTTGATGATCCGTGAGACACTTGTTAGTCTCAAAGTTTGATAGTCACTGATCACAACACACGTTTGATTCACTGGATAGCTTCCCGCTACAATATCCACGCGCGCGAATGGACTTTATAGCGTGCGAAGCTTAATCGAAGGACCAAAGAGAATGTTTGATGATGATGATGTGTTCCATAGGTCGCTGGTTAAGATCGGCTCAAAGGACCAAAAAGATGTATGATCTTTTGCTAGATCACACACTACTTTTAGATGATGTGGGCAGAATACAATAAAAGATGATAAATTTATATAAACTACTGTATTGTTCCAAAGTTATAGGTAAATGAGCTAATGGACTGATGTGTGTGAAATGAGTGACGTGGCCTTTGCTGGCCGTAATGAGAACGCGACGACCGCTTGATGGCTCAACGCGAACTGATGATTATTATAAAGTAAAATGAATGCGAGGCGTAAATGCTGACGATGCTATGCTGATGTACGGTTGCACCGTACAGTTAGGTTAGGTTAGGTTAGGTTGCGGGTGGGGGACTCCCCACAGCGCAGACTTCCACGTAGTGTTCCCCGGGCAACGCCGTGTCTGACCACCGTAACGGAGTGGCAGACCGGTGGCTAACGTGCGCTGTGACTTACGCGATCTGCGAAATTTTATTTTACTTTGAGGGCGATTGCGTACATTGTGGTTTTTATTCTGTATTTTATTGTGGGTTTTTTTATTGTGGGGTTGGTTTTATTGTCGTTTTATTTTAATTGTGGTTTTTGGTTTCAGCTATGCCGAAACCATTGCGAAATGCCTCCGGGCGTTTTGCCCCAAAAGGCCCTTCTCAGGGCCAACCAAACGGCCCTTCTCAGGGCCAACCAAAAGGCCCTTCTCAGGGCCAACCCGACGGCTTGTCGGAGTCAGAGGCCAGCCGCGCACCATCCGCGGCAGGCTTCTGCGGGGAGGACGAGTTCTCCGACTCGGACATGGGGTCGTCCGTATGTGGCGTGGCTGCAGACCGCAGCCTGAAGAGGGCCTACCTGAGGCTCGGGTCCGAGGGATCGTCGGACTCGGCCAAGGGTAAGCCCAAACAGAAGAAGTCGAAGGCGAAGACTGCTTCGCCTTCGGCTCCTTCTCAGGCCGGCACCCATGATGTGGGTCTGGCGGATGCCCAGCGTCAGCTCGGCTTGGCCAAACGGGCCGAGCTCGAGCTGGAGCTGGAAGAAAAGGTTGCCGCGAAAGAGAGGCAGGCGCGCGCAGCCAAGGCAAGGGCCGGATACGGTTCGGCCCTCGCCACTTTCGACGGCCACTCTGTGGCGGAGCTGGCCCGACTGGCCAAGGAGGACATGGAGGAGATCGTTGAGGTCGCCTCCAAGTCCTCAAATTTGAAGGGGACCTTCCAAAAGGCCCTCAAATGCCGTGCAACGAGCTTGCACGGCATTGTGTCTGAGCTGACGCAACGCTCTGCGTCAGAGGAGACGCGGCAGCTGCAGGCGAGGGTGGACCGCCTGCAAGCGGAGGTTAGCGAGCTTCATAAGAAGCTCGCCGAAGCCACAGCCCCGCCAACGAAGGCCCCGACGGCAGCGGTTCCCTCTCCCTCCTCCTCAAACCTTGAGGAACTTTTCCGCAAGGTTGTCATGGAGGAGAGGGCGTTCACCCGTGCCTGCTTCGCAGGCATAGAGGATCGCCTCCTGCCCGAGCCGCGTCTCCGTCCGCCCCTAGCGGCGGACAAGACGCCGACAGTGGCTCCCCTTGCCCCGAAGCCCTCAAAGGGCAAGGGCAAGGGGAAGAAATCTCCGGGGGCTCTGCCTCCCCCCAGCACGAGTGTGGGCACCCAGCCGGAGCCAGTTGCCTGTGCGGCACCTCCCCAGGTGCAGGAGGGAGACGCCCTCCTCCCTTCCACCACCCCAGCCAAACAGTCTTGGTCAGGGGTGGTTAGGAAGGGAAAGGGAAAGGGCAAGAAGGCGACCCAGGCCACGGCTGCCCAGGCCTCGGCTGCCCCGGCGGGTGCCCCGACGGCCGCCCCGGCAGCCAAGAAGGCGCCAGTCGGCGGAAGGAAGCTGGTTCCTCCCAAATCCGCGGCGGTAACGGTGACGATCGTCCCCGAGGCCGCCGGGAGGGGCGTCACCTACGAGTCCGTCCTGAGACGGGCTCGTGCCGTCGCGGATCCCGCCGAGTTGGGGCTCGGTAACTGCCGTCGGACCCAAACCGGGGCTCGTTTGTTCGAGTTTCCGGGGAAGGACGGCGGCAAAAATGCCGACCTGTTCGCCGGCAAGTTACGAGAGGTCCTCGCCGACGTGGCGAAGATAGCTAGGCCGACTAAGACGGCGGCTATGGAGGTGACCGGTCTAGACGACTCGGTCACCAAGGAGGAGGTGGTCGCGGCGATCGCAGTGGCCGGAGGCTGCGAACCCGCAGCGGTCCTGGCTCGGGACATTAGGCCCGGCCGCGGTGGACTGGGCACTATCCGGCTTGTGTGCCCAGTCGCCGCAGCGTTGGCCGCCCAGGCCAAAGGCCAGGGGCGGCTATTTGTGGGCTTCAGCCGGGCCG